>MU275177.1:0-47790 GCA_022160315.1 Panus rudis PR-1116 ss-1 | reverse complement strand
CGCCCAGAGTATGGATACTTGGACCCTCCTCCTTGCCAGGAACACCTTCACGAAGCGATGCGGCGTCTGTTATTGGATGCTATAGTGGAGATTACAGAGAACAAATCGGATGTTGCGCTCGATCCAGATCACCAACGCCCTGTCGATGGATGGGATGATGAACTTCCAACGGCGAAGACGGGGGGCACTGCAGGGACAGGGAATGGAAAGGGGAAGAGAAAGCGTGAGGATGATGATGATGACACCGCGGGGGGCAGTTCGAAGAGGATTAATTCACCCTATGAGACTCGTACCTCATCTAACTATGTTAGCATGCCTGTTGCGGGGTAGGATACTTCATTCTTTCGCGCGCTCTTGCTATCGATCGTGCTATGTTGCTTTTGTTGGATCGTTGTAGCTATATGCAATTATGTACTCTTGCGATGGGGAATATATACATTCATATGTAGTAGCGGGAGCATGTCATTCGTCTACTAAATTTATGCCGCGATGAAGCTGTCGGAAACGGTCGGCCACTGATTTCCAGACTCCATGCCGAAAGGAAAGAAACATGAGCGGATCATAAGCAAATTTTTGTTGTGTTCTTTCAATGGCATCGGTCTCAGGCGGCAAGAGTGAATCGGAGGACAAAGAAGAAACTTCGCTTGCGTTTACAATACACTGCATTGGAGTGTGGTAGAGTTACGTACTACCAAGCCTGACATAATATGAAAGAGAAAAGATGAGGTTAGACTAAGCTAGAAATACGCAGTGATGGGAGAGTACCAGTACCAGTGCGACAACACTCACATCGCTGTAGGAAACGTACCATCGTATAATATACTGTAAACCGTTTTCCGAATCTACTTGACTCATGGTCCAACATCCATTCGTTTGGAGTACAACGATGTTCTACAAGGCTATTATTTATCATTTATCGTGACTTTTTGGCGTGAAAAGAGCATCGCGAAGCTAACTTGTTAACCGCGTTTTGTCGACGCGTCGTGCACGTGAGAATGACGAGAGCTTGATGACAGCGCGCCACATTCAGTACTTATGATGGCACGAGCCGCGCGGCTACGCCTGCCCTTTCACCTCTTCATCCTCCTTGACTTGATCATCTCTACCATCGCTTGTTGCTGCAGACTACTGGCTCTCATCATTCTGTGAATATCGATCGCCATTCTCTCTGAGGCACTCCTGGGACTTGGACTGCCTCGGCACCCGTAAACATGGCGATTCATGTCACCCTGCAAGTTGAGCCTCGGAACTACAACTCTGCAGATCTTCTAGAATGGTACGTATGACATGTCCTCGAGCATTCGCAGTCTAATTCACGATGAAGGTCTGAGTTTAGGATAACAGTGGTTCCGATCTGCGCGCGGGTATACTGGCCATGTCCGCCCTCAAGTTGATAATTCGATCGACTGCTCGTGAAGTCTTCAAACTCGACACGAATCCCTGTCAACGTCGCAACCAAGCATAGATATATTCATTGTAACTCCTGAAGAACTCTGGCAACACTGAAGGCTGTCGCAACCGATCCATGCTCCAGCTTTCTGTTCATCGAGATTCGAGCCTGTACGTTCGCTCAGGCGTTATCAAGATGTCGCTTTAAAAGGGTAGAAGGAACCACAGACAACTCTGGGTGAGTCTGGTTACTATACATCGTTCGTCGTCGAAAGACTTGGAGCGGTGGTATCATGCATTGAAGTTCATTGAAGTCTCTTGTGGACCTCGTCGTTGGACGTGGGACATCCACCTGCAGTCCGTATGATATGTCCTCGACCGTTCGCAGTCTCACTCACGATGAAGTTCTGATCCTAGTATCACAGTTGTTCCGCTCTCCATGCGGATATCCTAATACTGGCCATGTGCTCCCTCAAGTTGACCAACCTATCGACCGTTTGTATAACTGATCGTCAACTCGACACGAATCCCTGTCAGCGTTACAACCAAATTACCATCAGCACGTAAGAAGGTTTGATAGTGAACTTACCGAAGCTGGATTTTGAGAGCTGAGAGCAAGGTGGTCCCCGGGCCCAGAGGACTGGAACGTTCATGTTTCTTCGCCGTGAACGTGGATTGTAGGGGCTACGATCCCAAAGTCCTTCAAGTTCGGCACCTGTCTTGGACGTCGATTTCCGAATCTGGACTTGCGGTACGTTGAGACGTTCGTTCATTCGTCCATTCGTCATAATATCGTATGCACAGTTGCAGCTACCCGTCGTCTCGAAGGTCAGATCACGATACTGTACTCGTACATCGCGTGTCTTGGACGCCATCACACCCTATGTCCTGAACGCAATCACTCCCTACGTCTTGAATTCCCTGGGCTTGAGGCTGCCACTTACATTACACTTGGAAGACTGCTACCGTTGGACTTGGAAGACTCCTGCTGCTGCACTCGGAAGACTCGTACGGTTGGCCTTGTGTTTACTCGGCACTACTCCAGTCGATTTCTTCGCTTCAGCCTCTACTAAATGCTCCGAGTCTTCTAGCCTGTCTTGTCTTGTGCCTTCAACATTCACCTCGGCTCTCGGATTCGGACCCGTGCACGAGGAAGCGCGCCATGCACATGGTTCTGGCCTTTCACAGGTCGTCAGTCTGTCCTCCTTTACCGGATTTCGACGCCCTCGACAACTGTTGAGTAGAGAGATCAAAGGTTCGTTCCGAGGCACCGTGACTGGAAGTATCCTCAGGCTTTAGATCCCAAACTCGTAAGCAATCACTACTTCTCTAGCTCTAACTCTATTCCTCGTTGTGCTCTGGCTCTGCTGCGATCGCAAGTCACACTGTCCAGGTCCTACGCTCAGCTTCATCATCGTACTCACTTGATCGTAACGTTGATAACAATTCCGACTGAGGACTCCCCCCCTTCTCTCCTCTCCTCTCCTCACCTCTTCTCACCTCTTCTCACCTCTTTTCAGCTCTCCTCTTCGCTTTCTCAAGCTTTTGAACTCGCAATCGTTCTTGGAAACCCTAGGAACTGGATTTGAAACCCACAGGGCTGTGTGGGCTCTCCCAGAGTCGTGAAGTCGCTTGCCCTTTGCGTAACTCTGACCCTCGGTTCCTCGTTTGTGCTCTTACTCTGTGAACTCGCCTGTGCTTTTACCCTCGACGGACTCGCTTGGCAACTCTTACCCTCGGTGAACTCTGTTGTGCTCATACCCTCAGTTCCTTGTTTGTGCTCTCACCCCGGTGAACTCGATTGTGCTCTTACTCTGAGCTTGCTTGTGCTCTTACCCTCAGTGAGCTTGCTTATCCAACTCTTACCCTTGGTGAAGTCGCTTGTGCTCTGACCCTCGGTCAACTCGCTTGTGCAAATCTCACCCTCGGTGGTGAACTCGTTTGTGCTCTTACCCCCGGTGAAGTCGATGTGCAACTACTACTCTCGGTGAACGCGCGTGGGCAACTGTTACTCTCGATGAGCTTGCTTGTGCTCTTACCCTTGGTTCCTCGCTTGTGCTCTTACCCTCAGAACTCGCTTGTGCTTTGACCCTCGGTGGACTCCCTTGTGCAACTCTTACCTTCGATGAGCTTGCGCGTGCTCTTACCCTCAGTGAAGTTGCGTGTACAACTCTCGACGAACTCGGTTGTGCAACTCTTACTCTCGGTCAACTCGCTTGTGTAACTCTTACCCTCAGTGAGCTTCAAGTCGCTTGTGCTCTTACCTTCGATGAACTCGCTTGTGCTCTTACCCTCGGTCAACTCGCTAGTACGACTGTTACTCTCGACGAAGTCGCTTGCGCAACTCTGAGCCGGAGCCTCCGAGGCTCGGAAATGATCGTGTTAGCCACTGCCTCTCGATATCAGTCTCTCTCGGTATGAATTCCTCTCGATATCAATCCCTTTCAAGTCTCGCGTCGCAGCGATCAAGCTTCCCAGCTCGAAGTTTCTTTCTTGTCCGCTATCTCTTGTTGGAAGTACTGTTTCTCTTGTCGTTTGTACTCTATGGGTCTTTCGTCGCAAGTCCGTATCTCACTGTCGGAGGTACGGGTTTCTCGTTGTCGGAAGTACGCTATTCGACTTCGAATAGGATGTTCTTGTCCTTCCACCCAGTTTTTCACCTTCTACCATCCACCGTCCTCTGCGCGTGAACGAGCGAACGAACGAAGAAGGAGCCCTTGTACGACTTGATCAAACCAAAGCTCCGAGAACTAGAAGACTAACTCCAATGGTTTCCGTGCGTCTTCTCTTCTCACCTACCTGCCCTTTCACCTACCTACCTACCCACCTACCCGCCAGGTACGTCGACGTCGACGTTGAACTCCAGCTGCACCCATATCGCGCTCTGAATACAACTGCGTCCTCCATGACATGCGAGAGTTATGTAACTACACATGCAAGAGCTCCAACTGTGCATTGTCAGCGACCAACCTGGATTCAAGTTTCGCGAAGCTTGCTACAAAGACGGAATGTCATTTGCACTAACTCGCATTCAGGCACTCGTAACTTGGGCACTCCTAAGTCCGTTTGTTCTTTTAATCGTTCCCCTCTCGTACATGTCATCTAGTGGATTGCTTTCGTTCCTTATCCCCTGGTACAGGCCATCTGAGCGAGCACTTTTGTGTTTTCGTTCTTTTCTCGCCTACTTGGAGCTTGAAGTTCAAGGGACTACATCACCAGGGACACCGGTACTTACTCTGACCCTCCCCTTTCTCGTGTTCTGAGGCTACCCAGAGCTGTTTCGATACGGCTCCTCTCTCTTCTCCCCTCTCCCGGCGACTATAGAATGGTACACTTGTACTTGAGTTGTCTGCTCTTTACTGATCGTCACTTGCGCGGCTTCCAAAAATCGTATGAAGAGGGGACGGGAGTTGGATCGCTGTCTATGTATGATAGAGTCAGAAATCCAGCTGCAGTATGAACTCGATTTTACTACTCACGCATAGTGGTGCGACGTTGAGTCTGAGCCTGAGTCGCGTCAACCGCGCACCGATCGCGTTCAGCGCACGTGAGCGAGCGCCATCGTCTCGTCGCCAATCGCAGCAACCGCTCCTCGCTCTCTCCCTCTGACCCTCGAGTATGAGTGTATGAAGTGGACAAGTTACCATGGTAGACCTTGTACTGCGATTGGATGCCACTGGTGCCGTGATGTAACCGGGCATGGAACCCTGTGCATATCATGACAGGGTCGATATAAAAAGGGAAGTGGCCTATTGCAGAAGCACGGATGAGCTTTGCGTATAAGAGTGCATCCGTTTGATAGTATAGGCTTGAAGCTTGTACTTCAAAGAGGCAAAGGATAGAGTTCATAGAGCCAATATGTGGCGACCCCTGGAGCTACCAAAGCGATCCTGACGCCACCTCAAGGCCACGAATGGAATTCACGAGGAAGTGCGAGGGATGCCCGAACTACATGGGAATCCAGCATGCTCAAGAGATGACCCACTGTAAACCGGACGGAAAACTTCGTCGATAAAGAGGGGGCCATCGAGACGCCGCGACGCGAGATGCGAGTCCAGAAAGCATCAAATGACACACAAACTGAGAGACGACCTTGCCACAGTTAACGATAGCAGTTTCAAGCGAGAGTTAGATCCAGAAGGGGTAAACCCGCTAGCGAGCTTGGAGCGAAGAGATATACTCGAGTGCACCAAATGCAGCGAAACGAGAGCGGGAGCAACTTGAGATCCTGGAGAGGGTAAGGGAGATGCGGTCGCTGGTGAGCAACGTCACGGCTTTGCAGAGGTACGATGAGAGTGGTGATTCGTCGCGTCAGGTCGCGTCATTGATATGAGGAGGCACATCGACGGTCATCATGTAGGAAGCTAAGCACCTCCCGAAGCCCTGAAGGAAAGCGAGGCCCTGGAGAAAAGTGTAATGCGAAGAACAGAGTCGGCAATGTGAGCACTAGAAAGACACGAGTTGATTAGCCCGATTACCGTGCTTTTGCAGGACGTCAGGGTATAAAATCGTCAAGGACAAGTCATGAGGATTAATCAGTCATAGCCATAAATCAGCAACCTGTAGCTCACCCCTCAATATGAAATCGACCAACCTCTTCTTCGCCGTTCTCGCACTCTTCATCGGAAGTGGGATTGCGACCCCCATTGCAACTCCTGGCGAATTCGACGCCGTTTACAACTACAACGATGTCAAGGTGAGACTCTATAATCGACCTGTTCGCAATACAGGAACCTGAGCATGTGCATACCTCGGTCTAGCGAAAGGAAGCTCCCGGAGACTATGATGCGAGCTATCGCAGATTGTACAAGGTGAGCACAAGTATTGCCAGTGGACCAACAAAAGAATTGAACATGTACCTTGTCTAATAGCGCCAGGACGCTGCCCCCGAATTTGACGCAGCCTATAAATCCAAGGTCTACTCGGTGAGACCTGACATCTAGCTTTCCGCTGTACAGAGGTCTGAGCAACCACGACATACCCCCGCCTACTAGCGCCAGGACTTTGCCCCCGGATTCGACAAAGTCTATACATACGACGAGGTGAAGGTGAGCATCATCATGAACATCGGACCTTTCAGCGTAACCTCTAAGCGTGTACCTTCCCCTCTAGCCTTAACTCCCATCGCACAAAGCACTACGGTCCCTCTGGCAGGTCGATGATCTTTCCTCTTCGTAGGTGGACGAATAGTTCTTTTCAAGCGCGAATGCTAACGAATTTGGGCCTGTCATCCACCTCCTTCGATTTTTGTCGACGATAGGTACGGGTTGCTGAAAGTTTCACGGAAAGTCGTATGGTGAATGTAGATATGTATGTAGATGTAGGGGCAGTGTTTGTAAGTTTTGCGAACTCGCACGAGTCGTAGGGTGCTTCAATGTTGAATGTTGAAGTTCACGGGCGTTCCGTGTATACGTTCCAAAAGTGATACGACCCCTCAAGTACGTCGCCTTAATGAGTGAAATGATCGTCAGGTGAGATGTTGGGATGCGAGCAGAATTATACCCTGTGGCGTTCTAGGTTGATAATGAGGAGATGAGCCATAACTCGAGAGTCGAGAGAGAGTGAAAAATCCGAAGCTGCCGTTGACAGATTGGAAAAGCCGAGTAGCATACGACTTGGTTCGCAGGGGCATCGCCAGAGACAGAACGAGGCACACCGAGAGAGATAACTAACGAGAAGCCAGGCCTCTGCGAAGACCTGAAGTGGGATATGACGTCGGCCGTATGTCCGGGGAATATCGAAGAGTCGGTCGTCCGACTCGGAATAGCTCTAAGCCCCCCAGTCGAGATTAACCTTCGATGCGCTGGAGTCCATGCAAAGCGAAAATATATTAACTGGTCGTATAAGCCTGTAAGTCGGTCGTGATAAATCTTCCACAACGGTGACGAGCAGCAGCAGGACTCAGGAGAGAAGGACTTGAGGAAGTGACGGTACCGGGGAGCGTGACAAAACGCGACGTGATCATAGCACGCGCTCCGTGACAGCGTGACGCCGCCTTCTCTCCCCCTTCCTCCCCCTTCTCTCTTCCTCCCACCACCAAGCACCCTACCACCTCGCCTCGAACTCCTCCCCTCCCCAGCCAAACCACCCATGCCTCCCATCCCCAACCCAAAACGCACAATCCTCCCCTCCCAAATCAAACATACCATCCTCACCCACCTCTACGACATCGGAGACCATACGACCCTGCGCGCGTGTACACTCACAAGTCGAGATTGGCTTAACGCTGCTCGGAGGTTTACTCTTCGTCGACTTGTCTTCTCTCGTTCTAGTTCTCGTCACGTTGGAGCAAGAGGAGGCGGAGGAGGGAGGGAGAAGATAGAGAGAGTACTGAGGGATGGAGGCTTGAGGGATGTAGTTTTTCCGTACGTCTTGGAACTTGTCGTTGATCTCACTCGTACCGACGTCGATTTGGCTGCCGATTCGGACGAGGGGGATATTTTGGGCGCGACGACGATACCGGAGTGGGTATATGCGCTTTTGGAAGTCTTCCTCCCTCGTCTCCATTTTCTCCGCACACTCTCGTTTCGTGGGTTACACTTGGACTCGAACTCGAACGCGGCATTCCATATTGACGGACCTGAACGTAACGATAACGACGACCGGAACCAAAACCCAAACTCAAACTCGAACCCGAAGCAAAATCAGAATCAGGAGCAGGATCTGGATAGGATTACAAGGGCACTCTCGAGAGTCTCCAGATCTACCCCAATACGCGCTTTAGAACTCTCTGAATGTGCACTGGACACAAACGCGCTGGGATCGTTACTGGGATCGATGCCGAGCCTCACGTCTCTCCGTATCCTATCGCCTTTGTTGCTCCCTGCGCCAAAACAGAAGAGGGAGAAGGGCACGAATTCGACTCTGGATGGCAAGAGTGCTCTTGTACCGGCGGAGGAATCTGGACCTGGGACGAAGATGGACGCGTCAAGGACTCCGGTGATGCAACTCAAAGAATTGGTGTACTACGATGATACTCGCGACGTCTCTGGCCAAATAACTCTACTCACGGACCTCCTCTCCCTCTCCATCCCCCTCCTCTCGTTCAACACTCTGCAATCTCTCGACGTAACGCTAAACAGCCCCTCCGCTCTCCTCGCTGTCAACACGTTACTCAAGACATGTAATGAGACGTTACGAGAGCTCAAGTTGAGGTATCCGAAGGGGACGAAATGTTGGGGGAGAGATCGGGGATACGCTGGTTCGCTCTGTTTCTTTTTTTCGCGTCTGCTTTCTATGCGCTCGGTCTTGGTCTGCGATTCTTCCTCTGCGGGCGTGTCTGTTCTGCTATGGCTGTCTCGCGTCTCCTGTGTTCGTCTCGTCTCGTCTGCACATCGCTTCAACGCTCTCGTCTGCTCGTTTCCTGTGGCTACCTTATCTGGTCGATCCTCACCAAATTCGCACTAACTAACCCTTCCCTCTATCACAGAAATGACGAAAAACATCAACCTATCCACCTTGACCGCTCTAAGACGCTTAACACTCGACTCACCAACTCACCCTGCTACGCTCGCTATACTTTCTACTCTCGCCATTGACCCTACGCGGTTTCCTCTTTCTGCTTTTTCTTTGAATGATCTGTCGAAGGACTTGAAGTCTAGTCGGTCGTCGAAGGATGGAAAAGTCGTGACTAACCCGTCGAAGGATCCAAAAGCAACTACCCCGTCGAAGGATCCCAAAGCCCCAACCAACCCGTCAAAGAACCCCAAAGGCTCAACCAACCCGTCGCCCACGAAGAAATCAAACACGTCGACTCATACACACCCCCTGATTATCCGAGAAATCACGTTCGAAGTCCAAGTAGGCTGCGTGACATCTTTGAAGGGCCCTCAATTCGTCGCGTTGGATGAGTGGTTGAGTGCGAGGGATGATGAGGTTCGAGGTTCGAGCGAGTTCATCGACGCCAACGCCAACGCCAAGAGCAATAATGCTGGCCACCATCACACCAACCCGTACGAAGAGAGACTTACGGTGTGGATCGACTATAAAGGCCCTGTGAAGGACGACGACGTGAAGAGGAAACTGGAGAGGGTGTTTCCGAGGGTGGTGGAGAGGGGGATGTTGGGTGTTTGCGTTGTTGAAGACGTTGAGGGATGAACGTGATCTTTTTCTTTTCTTTTCTGGCTGCTCCTAGTTCTCGTCTGTATTTCTCAAGTTCTCCTGCTCTGTGGACATTCTGTAATGTTACGCGTGTGAATCGAACCGATCCTTCAACCGATCCTCCCAGTTCACCTCGCCCCTCGATCAATCCAGTCATGACCGCATTGAATTCGCATGCGCCGCGGCGCCATGAAGAGCATGCTTTGACCGTCTGCCTCTCCTCTCCTTACTCGGTTCCTCTATCTCTTGCTCTCGCTCTATATCTCTCTAGCTCTAGCTCTATCTTATATCTCCTCTCCCTCCTTGCTGCCTCTCACTCACTCTGCCTCTCACTCGTACTGCGTACTGTATCTATCTAACACGCATAGATTGTGTCGTATCATTCCAAGCTGCGGAGCGATTCTGATAGCTGTGACCACTGACGACCGGCGCCGCATCTCCAAGCTCTCAAGTCTCAAGCTCTCAAGTCTCAAGCTCGTTTCCATCCGTTCGTTGCTCCATTCACCTTGGGGTCTCTGTCTCGTTAAAGCTCAAAGTAGAAACCCTTACTTTTGCTTTCCTGCACTTCTTGGAAGCCAAACCGACCAACCAAGCGACGACTGTATCTCTATCTCTAGACTCTCGAGCAGTAGTAACCCATCTCGGGAACCGAAGAAACCACACACACCCATCCTCATACTCACACTCACACTCGCCGAACTCTAGCCCAGAAGATGTTCCTACATATGCATATACTCAGCCTATCCGGGCTCCTCTCCCTCGTTCTTTCTTCTCCTCTGACCTCGGAATCAAAGTCGGGTATGTACGACCTCGGCATGGATCAGGTCGTCCTAGGAGACTCGATATCTCCTACGGACACTGCAAACACTGCAAATATTGCAAACACGGCGACCTCGGCTTCGAGAACCAAAGACGACTATGAGTATAAGAATGGTGAACTCCCGCCGAGGAATGATACAGTTGGGTGGGTAGATCCGAGGTTGAACGGTGGGAGGTTGTTGGATGTACGTCCCATTTGACTCCTTTTTTCGACGTTTGGGTGTATGTCCTTTTGGAGGTGTGATACTGACGAATACGGAATTAGTTCACGACTCAACGATTGGGTGAACCTCTGAACGTGATCATCACTTCTGAGTCGGATCCTTTCGTCTTGACCGAGGCGGGATTCCATATATACTCCAAGTACGCCCTCTCTCCTTCCCCTCTTACCCTCTCTCACCTCACCTTACCCTCCCCTCTCCTGACCCCCACCCACCCATTCCCAGATCAATCGGCTTCTCAACCGAATGTCTCGGGCTCCACTACGGCCACCTCCACGAAGCCAACCTCGGCGACGGCCTCGGGCGTAAACAAGAACACTACCTCGCCCGACAAGCTTACTTCCCCATCGCCGGGACGTGTTGGGAGAGTGTGAGAGGTGGACATCATTTTAGGGCTTGGAGACAGAATGGGACTTTGGCGGATAGTGGGGCTTGGTTCGTTGGGTGCGTTTTTTCGTTCTTCGGATTCGCTCTGGTCTTTTGGTATTGGTTTATGTGATCGTGATACTGATATTTATGATGGTTTGGTGGATTGTAGGGCCTCGAAGGAGAAGGTATGCATGGATTCTTTCGCGGTATTTTGTAAAATGACGGAACGACGTAATTGACATAGGACTCATCGCGAAACCACAAGATCGACATCGACGGCTACAACAAAGGAAGAGATTACCTCGTCGAACGCGCTATTTCCGGGAGTCACTATAATGGGATGTGGTGGAAGGCGGAGGTGGAGTGGAGGGAGGGGTTGATGCAGCGCGGGAAGAAAGGTGAGCTAGTCCTCTTTTTTGTTAATTTGTTTAATGGTGGTGGTTTTATGGTGGTGGTTCAATTGTGGTGGTTCAGTTGTGGTGGAGATGATGTGTTGTATGTGTGGCTGGTACTGACTTTTATGATGCGTAGGCGTGAACCATGGGATACCCACTGACGGTCGAGTTGCGATTCTGACCGTTCATAGACTCTAGACTCCAGACACCCACTTCAACTCTACCCAATTCACAACACAACACAACACATCACCTCAATCTTGCCACACGTCGTCTCATTCTTCTCTTCTCATATTTTCCTCTCTCGTCTTAGACTTTGGATTCCAGACTCGACTTGTCTATCTCACCCACGGTTATCTTGTTGTTCATCTACTTTCTCTACTTTCTCTACGTTCACGACCGCCCACGACCCGCGATGATTCTGACTTTTCTTCGCAATCGTAATTGCACCGATCCACGTTCAATTATTCAGTCATTTGATACTCGGATTGACACTTCTCACCATGCATCACCCTCCTCGCGATCATCTACCATGCATTTCGCAATGTACTTATTCTTATATGTACCATCATTCCCCTCTTTTTGCTTCTCTTTGAGGCTTGCTCCCCTTTTATTGTATCTATTTATTCAAGCTCCTCGGACGATAGTTAGATATGTACTCGATTAGTATCGGTGTTGTATATAGAACCTTGTATCTCCACGATGTGGCGACTCAGTACTCAGTACCTCAGCAGTGAGCACCGAGGCCTCTTGGTCCACCAGTCTGCTGGGCGCATATGCGTTGCAACGGCCGTGAGAATGTTTCCCGATGTGGGTGAGTCCTCCCGTGCCACGACAAGCCACAGGGTTAGGGGCAGAATATCTTCGGCACAGGTATTGCTAAGAATTTTTGATTGATATGTAACAAATCTATGTTGATTTCAGTTCAAAAGAAACTGTTTTGGAAAGTAAGAATTTCGTGTACAATCTTGTGTAAAGTGATTTTTTCAAGAGATGCAGAATATCGTCACAAAAATCACTAGCAAATCATTAGTGTGGAATTTGATTTAGAGCATTTCTTGGGCACGGAAATGGTATATGCAGAATTTCTCTGGCAAAGATATCAGGTTTTCAGCATTTCTACGGTGAAGATATCAGAATGCAGAAAATCCTCAGCCCAAGAAATACATCATGAAGTTTTAGAAGACATTGGAATTTCACTGAATAAGAAATTGTACATGATATTCTGATTATCTTTAACAGTTTCTTTTCAGCCGAAATCCACATAGATTTGTTACATATAAAACAAAATTTCTTTGTGATATCTATGTCAAAGATTTTCTACCCCATACCCTGTGAGCGTTCCATCATCTTGGCTGCGACTTTGAACTTGTCTCCTCCCCCTCCTCCTAAGGCTTTATCCAACTTTATCGTCACTACTTAGCTACAGGCTACTGCGACCAGCCGAATTACTTCTTCTGTGAAACTCTCAGAATCGCACTGAATCCAGAGTATCCAAGATCTACTGTCTACTCGCACACCGCGAAACCCGGATCGGTAGCTTCAAGTCGTGCTTACCAGGAGTTCTAGAGACTATGATGTCCCATTTTTTAACCATAACTCAGGATTCATATCTCACCAGATGGGATTGAAGGATTATTTTGATACACTATCTCGATTCTCTACCACCTATGACAATACACGCGAGTTGCGACGCCCGTGAACCTCAGTATTGATACACCCTCCTACTAGTATGACCTCGCAAATCTCCTGAAAATCACCCATACATCTATCAAGACTAATAGACGGTCCCTGATGTCGACAAAACCCAAAGGAATGGCGGTTGGCAGGTTTGTTAGGGTTCGCGCGTCATGAAGTGATGTTACTTATATGCTTATATTTACCTACCTACGAAGAGATCATCGACCAAGTGACCGTCGTTCTCTGCTTTCCGCAATGAGAGTTTAGACTGTAGGGACTCGCTTAGAGTACGTTGAAAAGTCCGACACCAAACCCAATGCTTACCTTTGCTGCTGCATCATACTCGCGCTGACATCATGATCAAAGGACATGCTCAGTTCTCCATGTCTATTTAGCGGAGAAGGTATCGACGATATCAAGTCTCACCTCGAGATCGTAGATCACACTCATCGGAGGAAGATAGACCCCGTCGAAACCGGGAGTTTCCTCTCGCTAGACAAAGAACGGTACGTGCACGCTCAGACTTGCATTCCCGACATATTGAAAGGTTCGATATCAAGGCTTACCTCAAGCTTGGCATCATTGTAGCTGTTGACTTCGCCGGATCCGGTCTCCTCGCGCTGGTAGATAACGGTACGTACATGCTCAATTCCTATGCATACGTAGGTCCACTGGCAATATTTGTGCTCACCTCGTAGGATCTGTAATAGAGTAAATCATAGCTGCCAGCAGCTTCCTTGCGCTGGATGGAGGGACATGCATATGCTCAGATTGCTATACAGCGGAAAGGTCGATATCAGGTCCTACCTTGGCATTGACGTAGTTATAATCCTCGTCGAAACCGGGGGCAGCGTCCTGGCGCTAGAGAAAGGTACGTACATGCTCAGACTTCTGTATAGCGGAAAGGTGGGTGTTACTGAGTCTCACCGAGTAGACCTTGGCTTTATAGGCTGCGTCGAAATCGGGGGCAGAGTCCTGGCGCTAGTGGACAAGGTACATGTTCAATTCTTCTGTTGGTCCACTGGGAATCTGTGCGCTCACCTTGTACAATCTGTAATAGGTTGCATCGTAGCCGGAAGTGTCCTTGCGCTAGACCGAGGTATGCATATGTTCAGGTTCCTGTATCGCAAACAGGTCAATTATAGAGTCTTACCTTGACATCGTTGTAGTTGTAAACGGCGTCAAATTCGCCAGGAGCTGCGATAGGAGTCGCAATGTTACTCCCGATGAAGAGTGCGAGGACGGCGAAGAAGAGGTTGGTCGATTTCATGTTGAGGGGTGAGCTACTGTCGTTGATTTATGACTATGACTAATCAATCCTCATGACTTGTCCTTGACGATTTTATACCCTGACGTCCTGCAAAAGCATGGTAATCGGGCTAATCAAATTGTGTCTTTCTAGTGCTCACATTGCCGACTCTGTTCTTCGCACTACACTTTTCTCCAGGTTCTCGCTTTCCTTCAGGGCTTCGGGAGGTGCTTGGCGTCCTACATGATGACCGTCGATGTGCCTCCTCATATCAATGACGCGACCTGACGCGACGAACCACCTCTCTTATCGCACCTCTGCAAAGCCGTGACTCTGCTCACCAGCGACCGCAACTCCCTTGCCCTTTACAAATTCCCAAGCTGCTCCCGCTCTCGCTTTGCTGCGGTTTGGTGTACTTAAGTATATCTCTTCGCTACAGGATCGCTCGCGGGTTTACCCCTTCTGGATCTAACTCTCGCTTGGAACTGCTATGCGTTAACTGTGGCAAGGTCATCTCTCAGTTTGTGTGTCATTTGATGCTTTCTGGACTCGTATCTCGCGTCGCGGCGTCTCGATGGCCCTCTCTGTATCTGACTCGACGAAGTCCTCTATCCGGATTACAGTGGGTCATCTCTTGAGCATGCTGTTGCAGCCGTTCCCATGTAGGTCAAGCATCCCTCTCTCTTCCTCGCAAATTCCATTCGTATCGCTGAGATGGCCTAAGGATCGCTTGCAGCCTTCCAGGACTTATTACATGTGGGCTCTATGAACTCTTTACATGTGGGCTCTATGAACTCTTTACTTCGCCTTTTCGGAATGCAAGCTTCAAGCGTATACTCATCTTCGTGTGTCTGGAATAGGCCACTTCCCTTTTTATATCGACCTTGTTATGATATGCACAGGGCTCCATGCCTAGTAACATCACGGCACCAGTGGCATCCAATCGCAGTACCAGGTCTACCATGGTAACTTGGAGAGAGTACGCGACGGAGACGGTCTCCGACGGACAGACTAGGATGAACTGAATATGTAAGTGACCTCGTGTTCGTATTCGGAGCTCTGTATGAACACCGCTGACAGACTCGACAGGCGACGTGGAACAATCGGCGTTCAAGTTGGTCCTTTCTCAGAAGATTTCCGAGGAGCCCGACGTAAACGACATCCATCCCAATGAGATCTTCCATCTTTGCCCTCCATGATCGGAGCCCTTCCTTCTCCCATACAGAGTTTCCGAGCTTCCGATCCCAACAATAATCGTACTTAAGGAGCGAAATTTCGAAATACGAGCACACGATGTGGACCACGTCTTCTTACTAATTCTATTCAAAAGCTGAAGCTTTGTGGCAATGTAAATGGACAAGGCTCCTGATATCCTGATGTGAATTCGCTGATGTGTCTCAATCCCAGAATGTTATGACTAGGATGGGACGAGTGAGGACGTACCTCAGCCTGTTCATCTTACTACCAGCTTGGTGTCATACTTCTCAAACTTACTTCCGAGTCGCCGCCGACTGCTAGCTGTTGGTATACCGTATCTTTGAGCAGCATGGAGGCCACTGGTGAAACGGTGATCATTTTCCGGTACGCCCTTCTCAGCTCAGACAGATCTATGTTGCTTCTAGCTGATGATTCCCCCAACGTGCGCGTAGTACAGTTCTATACAGTACACTTGTTCGATAGACGCATGAAAGAGCCAAATCAGTAAGTACTTAGAATGTCGGAATCTCAATATCATCCTCGACATGCACATGTAGGTCGAATTTGATATCCTGTCGGTGGTCTTTAGCCCAATCGACGATCCTGTCATAGTTGCGGCACGAGTGGACGGTATTCATCTTGACGACAGCTTGATGCTTCTCCTCAGACCATTGCCATACGATGAGACTGTCAGACGTGAACCGAAGTTCAATTTCCTTCGGACGGGATACGGACACCGATGGACACAGGGCACATACCTGATGTCTGAAGCACACATGAGGCTTTGGCGGATGCTATCGACGCAGTGGCTGACGTGTTCTTCCCACTCGTGTGGAGCAAAACCAGCAATCATTCCCGTAACGGGATCTCTATAGTAGTCGGGTGATAATCCCTTGCGGATCAGGTTCTACCGATGCACGACAGTAGTGAGTGCGCGTTTCTGTAACATAGGAGCATTTGACTCACCAAACAGTGAAGCTGATGAAACACGGCTAAATTGACATTGTAATATCCTTCGTTGCCGGGTATTGCCAATGTCTTGTTTGGTATCAAGCGCGCCTGCGACTTGGGAATCTTCGACAACCCAATGTCTGCATCGAATCCAGTTTAGCATTGTAACCTTGTCAGCATGCGTCTTGTGTTGGCATGCGTACCATTATACAAGTCCAGCCATGCTTTGTCGACTTCGTCCGAGGGTTTGCCTTGGTAAATTGTTCTTTCCGCGAACCCGTCGGCGAACGTCACTGGGTGGAACTCGATGAAGTCCTGGGCAGGGGCTGGTACAATAGTACGTGAATTGTTCTCTGCCTCGTACAATGCGGCGACTACACTCACAATACAGGATTTGGCCGTTTAAGACGGTCTTGTTCCCGTACGCCTTCCATAGGCCGATGGACATAGAAAGCATCAGGATCGTTTGGAAGAACAACGCAACCGATAACAAACGAATAAGTCGTCGTTGACTTCTACCGCCATTTGGGTCCTGAACGACTTCATCGTCCAGATGCTCATCGTTCTCTTCGTTGAGCAATGGGTGATAGAGACGTTCTTTGGACATGAGTGCACAGTGAAGATGGAGCCTAGTTGGGGGTACTATCGGGTGCTCGAATACGAGAGGTAAGAAAGTACTATAGTATATATGACTGCAAGCGAGGACTCAAGATTCATGTGGTCTTTCAAATTCCCTTTTCGAAGCCTGAGAATGTACCTGAGACGAAGCGAGAAGGGTTCCACGTTTATCTATGTCTGCTGTTGGGAGACTAGAAAGCAACAGGATTTCCGTGCGCGAGGTCTCCAGATAGGTTAGGTGCAGATCTCCTGTATGCTGATGATATCCGAAGGTCCTGGTACTCATTTGAGCTTTTCCCTTTGCTCCTTAGACTCAGATAGGAAGAGGAAGGACCAAGGATAGGTGACTGAACGTCTCCGCTGCAAATGCAATGCGTTTGGTTCGATCCGATTGTAGAGCATATCGGTTCGATTGATACGGGTTCGGTTCGGCACCTACGAAATTCGGAATGTCATTCACACACGTCACACGTCTAGTTCTCAACATTGTTCCTCCACCATGATCAGACAGTGGTCCATGAGACCGGGCTGGTGTTCGACAACCTGTTCATTCGTATATTATCATGGCAAGAGTCAAACTACAAAGAATACATCAACCCCGTACTGTTCATCCGGCATCAGACAGCTTCTACTATGTCTGGGTATAAACTCGTTCTCTGCGCTCGGGGTCACCAGACTCGTACTCGGACTACACTCTAGGATTATACAACGTATTCGAACCATCTCAGGTCTCAGTCTCAATACCAATGCACTCCGCCTCCCTCTTCTTTCGGCAATCCCAATTGAAACAGCATGGATAGACACTGTTGCTCTCTGTTCCCCGCGTCGCGACCTAAGGGTATGGTTCAGGTTCAATATGACTGATATACGGTGACGTTAAAGTGGCTCACCTTTTCCTTGTACTTGGCGAAACTTCCATCTACGCCATTGCTATCAACGGCGTCGACCTGCAAACATACGGAAGCGTTGGAACTCAGTAGGATCTCTCAAGAATGGAAGAGAAAACGTACCTTAGATAAGGGGCTTGCGACGCTGCCACCGATAAAGAGAACGAGAACGACGTTGAGAATGTATGTGTACTTCATATCTGGTCTCGAGGTGAGTGTTGCAGACCGCTAGACTAAGGATCGCGAGTCACTGACTTACCACTTGTCCTAGACGAGCTTTTATACCCCATTGTACTCTTGGCGTGGTCACACGGCGGAAACGGATCTACTCTATCCCTCTCGTTTTTTGTGCTGATATTGCCACCTGGCACCCGACGTCAATTTTCGACAGCTGCGGATAAGAACTGGCTTCTCATATTCATAACACTCGATGTGCATCACTACACCGCGCTGGCGATACCCCGTCCCCTGCCTTGTGACTCATTGGACTGCTAAAGATTGCTTCCTATCATTCCATCTGCTTTTCCTCGCCGCGTACGCAGACATGCTTGTGAAACATACCGAGTCTCTATTCCATCAGGATCCTCGACGAGGTGCTTGTAGATCCAAACATGAACTTCTTGCTCAAAATGCCATGATGGAAGGCTCTCCCGGAAGTGGGCTTGCGACGTGTGTTGGCAATGAAGAGGTAGGGACGCCGGTGAGGTCGGAACAGACCTTATCTTTGGACTCGGAAGTTGAGTTTAGAAGGAGTGAGGTTAAGCCGTTGACAAGTTTTCCCTGCATCTTAGGCTTGTGTCGGACAATCTGCCAAGTCCAGACCCTGGCGTCGTTTGAATCAGGCAGTTAGTGCTCGACGCAGTCATTACGCGACGATATCGATGTATCAGTTGGCGTGTGCGCTGTATTCCTTTCTTTGCTTGATTGGCCCTCATGGCTTTGGGAATCGCTCACGGGTGCCGCATATACGGCCCTTGTCTCTCCTGGTTTAGTCGTTAACAATCCTGTATGGTTCTTCGCCTTCTAGATAGGTATGGGAACATCGTGGAACAAAAGTAAAAGTCGTTACGGAGTACTGTCAGGTGATGTAATGAATCCCTGCATTGGTTACAAAGTACTGCTGACAATATACCTCATCGCAGCGACAAACGGCACTACTACCCCCATTATTGCTTTGGTCTACGCATTGCCATATACTCTCCCAAGTCGGACCCCTCAACTCTGCTGACAAGACCAGGCATTATGCCTGGATAACCCTCGATGCACCCCCGGGCCTGTCCATTGCATGGTTAAATCTTTGGTTCGGACTCATCGTGACTCAAAGTGGACGAATGATGTTCCCGCTGTACTAGTCTTACCCTTTTCCCCACCAGACGTCGATGCATCACCCAAAGGATTAGCTTCAAGTTTGTAGAATTGCGTTGACCTTGTTCGTCTATCACGTTCAACTCTCGGTATGAACTGTACTAGCTAGCGATCAGAAAACCGCCCCCCCCCCCCCCGGCTAGTACGACATACGTTGGCCTGATATTCTAGCAGCCAATACAGCAGCTATAACAGCCATACGATCCCTCGACACTTCCGGTCTCGTCTTCCCTTGTCACATTCTAATCGACAAGATGCTCGTTTAGACCGATAGGATAGGTTCGACTGGATACCCCACCTTTACGTTCTGGGAGATGTCGGTTTCCTCTATCCCACTGGCCCCTTCTGCTATGACCTATGCAAGGCTCAGTGTCACGGTACATGGTATTGCAATGCTGCTAGTATGCGCTTTTTTACCTTGACAAAAGGCTTCGCAATGCTGCTGCCGATGAAGAGGACGATTACGACGTTGACGATGAAAGTGAATTTCATATTTGGTGCGGGATGTTTGGTGCGTAGACTGGACGGTCTTACTCGCTGCTTTACAACTGACTCTGAGCCCGGTTTTATACTACGAGTCGTACTGCAAAGCGAGCAAGGCTACCCTGATTGCTGCCTTGGCCTTCGCATTTCCGTATGCTCTGCGATGACATTGCTTCGTCCAAATCTGTTCACAGGGTCAGGCTTCTCGTGTTAATAATTCTCGATGCGCCCCTGCTTTGTCCTCTGATACGTTGTGCTATACTAGCCTCATCCTTGTTCCCAGCAGATGTCTATGCATCGCCCAAAGGGTTAACCTCAAGCTCACTGGCATGTTCGTAGAGTCACGCTGACGCTATTACACGAATTTTTAATAATGGCGGTGACTCGTACTTGGCCTCAAGGTATGTTCTCCAGCGTATGTTTCTCGTGTAGCCAGCCTTCGACTACTTATGTGCTTCCTGCTATTTTGAAGACATCGCACATGTAATTGCCGGTCTCTGTCCCGCATTGCGTTTGCAGTCACTACATTCGTCAACAAGCAATGTCCTATCTCTATCGCATTTCATACTCGAAGGCGATAACGAAGAAAAACCGCTATGGGTAATGTTTACGCCGCGAGTGCATTCTAACAAATCACCCGACAGTAAACGAAATCTCCCTCGACACCCTGGCTTTCCTCTCCCCTCGTCGCAATCTAATTGACATGATCCTCGCTCAGGCCAACTCAACTGCGTGTTGTTCGATTGCTCACCTTTGCGTCGTTCTGAGAAAGATCACTGCCCTCTATGCTGTGGGCACCGTGGCTATGACCTACGCAAGGCACCGTGTTAGGATACGCGATATTGCAATGCCATCGCCAGCAGTAGTTCGAGCTTTACCTTGGGAAGGGGGCTTGTAGTAATGCTGTTGCCGATGAACAGGAAAACGATGAAGTTTAGAATGTAAGTGGACTTCATATTTGTTAATTGGGGTATACTGAGAGCAATGTCAGAACTTGTCTAAGAATGCCTAGCTCCCTTTTTCCTCCTTTTCTACAAGCTTAGTAGAAGACCTTTCTAGAATGCAACTCTTTGCAGTCTTGTCGCATCAACATCTTCGAATGTGCGCCCTTCATATCGAATCATAACTCAAAAATCATTCACGAGGTCACCCATCGTGACCGCTTCTCCGTCCAAGATCGGAACCGGGAGGTGTTCCAGCAAAATGTCGACCTTATGAATATAATGAGAACCGAACGAGGAGCGAACATAATCTTGAGTATCGCATGTGACTACACTTATCTGCACCTCGTAAGCTTTGTGGCAATTGGCATTGACAGCTCAGATCCACGATAGTACAGGAATGCCGACATGTCTCATGTAGCATGTTTGGGATCCTGCGGGATGGATAACTGTGCTAAGTGTACTTCCCTACTGACCTCTGACATGGTGACACTGACCGTGATAGGTCCGTCATCTAGCTCACATGCAACTCGCATGACCGGCATGGAGACCCGAGTGGTTGCTGACGCAACCTCTGAGACGACGTTGTAGTAGATTACAAGACCTCACAAGGAAACTGTGTCTGTCTTTTGTATGTGCACAATTCGCGATATCCAGTATATATACACATGTTTTCGATGAGACCTCAGTACTCAGTGAACACATTAAGTACACTGGCGACATTGACCGCCTTTGGTGAACTTTAGGGGTTTGGACTCATCTTTGCAAACTTGACTACATCCATGGGGTAGGCTGCCTGGTTGGAAAATCCTTTCGGGGGCGAGCCCTCCGCCAGTTGTTTGCCGCTAGTGCACTGAACAGTGAACATACTGCCATGGGTGTACCGCACGGTGTACAAACGGTGTAGGCCGTAAGTAGGTGTTCGGCAGGACTCGGCCCAGCCTCGGCCTTCGGAAGCAAACTGGTGTTTGATCGATCACTGATGGCATCAGTGATGAGCATGGTCCAAATTGGCGATCCCAGTCCATCGTTCAACGAACTTGAACGAAGTTCATACGTCCAACTTGAACAATCCTCGAGCCAACGTCAAGTTGCAGCTGAAGTTCGCCTCGAGTGTCTCATCAGGGAATTATTGTAAGTGCTGTTATTATGAATACTACATACTGGAGCTGTGTTGAGATGCGTGGGGCGTTCTGAGTGGTAAGTAACATCGCCTCAACTGCCCGATGCCACTTCTGTGACGTTGTACTGAACGGATTGTCCCCAGTTCAATATATGCGTGATTGTGGGCCACGCCCAAGAACAAGGGAACTTACGCTTTCCCACAGGCTCTGCACCGCCTATATTAAAACGCGTGTCCGGCTGAATGATCACCGTGGCCCAGATTACTGAGCCACCCATTGTCTTCCTATTTCGGCCTTAAAAGTTGACTTCCTAATCGCAGCATGTCCGCAAGCCATGGATACGTATATATAGGCTCGTTCGACGGGTCTCGGGGCTCCCCACCAAACTTGGGGAGGATGGACTCCTTCGTTGACTCTGTCTCCCAGCCTGAGGCTGGGTCCTCCGGGAACCCTGTCGTCGAGTCTCCTGCAGACACGGCGAAAGGTACTTGGAGTTTACTAGGCAGTTCTCCCGTCAAGGGCACGGCACTTATCACACATTCTACAGCCTACAGATTGACTCCTGTCGCCCAGAATCGCACTGTCGAGTCTGACTTCGTCGTCCTACACCTCAACAACGGAGAAATCAAGGGCACCCGACTACCCTCTCTCGATCTGTCCAATGATCAAAACATATCGGACCTCATAGCAAGCATTCAGACAACGGGTGTGGGGGAGGTGCCTCTCTACTCGGTGCATTGCGCATTGCTCAATTCCATCAGCGAGCAGGTTTTTCGTGAGTACTTCCTGGTGTTCCTTTGTGACAAGAACTCAGGAACTTCGTTCCAGAACAACTGCAAGATAACGAACTGCTGTCCCCCAGTGCTCCACGCATCGTCTTCATCGATCACCATGGACATTCTCCTCCTGCCCATCCCTATACCTCCGCGGAGAAACCAGACATTTTTGCGATCTACAGCTTCCCCGAACTCAGCAAATACCTCGTGAAGGATTCGCAGTCGCAGTATCACGGAATACCCTATTATCGCATGATATCCGTGATAGAGAACAAAACCGAGTATACGTTCAACGAAGGTCGACCGCAAGTCACCAGTTACATGTTACAGCATCTCGAAGCACGTCCCGATATGCCTGGCCTTTACGCAATTACAGCAAATCCCAACTTTTACCAGGTTTTATGGGGCGATGCTTCCGGTACATATGCGTCTGCCGAGTTCCAATGGTCTAGTTTGGACCCTCTTGTGGCCTATATCCGCTCACTGTATTCACCACCGGCGGAACATCACCTATTTGACCCAAGCGTGCACACCCCTGCGCTCATTCCCCATCGTAGGATTCGGAAGCCCGGAAAGAAGTCGATCACGTGGACTATCGATCACGACGGACAAAGCTACCCCAATTGCGAGAGCATTTTTACTGGGCCTATCTGTGGTCGTCGAACCACCGTATTCGCACGTCGTGACGAACACGGAGAGTTTCTGTCTACAATCATCAAAGACTACTATAGGGACGACCAACGCAGGTTCGACGAAGTGAAACTCATCAATCACATCCACGTGGACGGTACTGTACCGGGCGTCGTCCGCCTGCTCGTGACGGACCCTGAAAAGTCCGACGTGAAGTCCAGCGATGGCGTTTCTATTACGACTGCCAGGCCAGCGTCCAAGACAGTACGACACAGGACAAAGAAGAGGATTGTAATGGGAAGTCATGGCAAGAAATTGAGTCAGGCTCAGTCGGTCAAAGACTTGTTGATGGCAATCTACGATATCGTAGAAGGTAAGAGTCCTTTTACCATGTAATTCGCTTTACTCATTGACGATATCGCAGTACACCGTACCCTGGTTAACCAGCGCCGGGTGCTACATCGTGATATCAGCTTCCATAATGTCCTCATGTATCCTCGACACTGCAAAGATGTTGATGGCGATGATAGGCCCCTAATGAAGAATCCTCCAAAGTTTATCGATGAAGTTCTTGGTATTCCGAAGTAAGTGTCACCTTTCACTAAGATATCGTTGTTAAATCAATCCACTTGTGCACTTCAGTGAATCGAAGGATAAATCCCGAGGCCTACTGATAGATCTGGACAACGGAGCGGCGTTGAGCGATATCGAGCAGAAAGCAGTTGATGTGGCTGAGCTAGCAAACAGAACTGTGAGATCTACTACGCTGCTTTCTGGGGCGAACACTTACCATCTAATCAATAGGGGACTCCACGATACATTGCCCGAGCGGTTCGCATGGGCCGACTTCTTGGTCGATCACGGCTTAACGTGTTTTTCGATCCAATGCCCACCCTTTCAGGGGAAGCATTAGAACGATACGTTAAAGTATATTCCCAAGCATCCTACGACCAGTACGAAGACGCAGAGGGCACCACTCACGGCGGGAAGCCAATCAGTCTTGACGCTGAGCGCCCTAAATTCTGTCATCGTCCGGATCACGATGCAGAGTCGATATTCTGGACATTGCTCGTGGCCTTGATTCTAGCCTACCCAGCCGACAGTGTTTACGTGGCACCAACCAAGGAGTTCCGCGCTGTCTGGGAATCGATTGAAAGACACACGATCTCTCATGACCAGGACTCGCGAAACAGCACTCTGAATTACTCCAACGAGGAATTTGCGGACGTCCTGCATCCTCGTCTCGCCTCCCTCGCCCCACTTCTCTCCAGACTGTCTTCCCAAGTCTCGCCCGAGTACGCGTATCTTTCACCTGCGCCACCCGAGGATCACCTCCACGAAGCGTTTAGGAGGATACTTCTGGAGCATATTGTCAGCATGAAGGACCCAATCCCCCTCAAACCTGGTTGGTCCCGAGTTGGCAGTAGCAAGAGACCCGAAGGTATCATCGGATTACCTCCCGGTGGCAACAAGCGTACTGCAGACATGACTCCGGAAGACCTTCGCAAGGAGGAGTTGCGTTTTGCGAAGAAGATGAGGCGAGAAGGGCATGTGTCTGAGAGTTATGTGTCATACGTGACAACGGATGAGCCGAACTGAGCTAGCTTGGCATGAATTCGTTTGTTACTGCTCGCGGTGGCATACACCCTCGTACATGGTTGGTATCATTCCTTGTTCTTCTTTTTACCCTGCTCCGAGTCCAACATCATTTCGCGTTTTATGCTCTCGGGATGAATTTTGTTTGGACTCATTATGCTCCCCTATTTTGCTACACCCGTTTGATTCTACTTACTACACCGTATTTGAGTACCGTCGTCTCATGTATGTGTGTGATTTGGCCTGTTTAGTTACGTGAATAGGATCATGTTTCTCCTACGTGTTCGCAGCCAGCTAATATTTTCGTCGGCAAGTCGTGTATAACACTTGCACGTCCGACCGGCGAGTACTACTTACGACTACAGTACTACTTACGACTACAGTACTACTAGCTAGTAAGTGGTCGCGCCGAAAGTAGACTTTCGATCGATCATTGATGGCTCTCATTGTCCAAATTGGTGTCGCCTGTTCAATGCAAGTTCAACTTGAATGTTCCGAGTCAAGGTTCAACTTGAACATCTCTTATTACGGGAGTATCGCCGTCGACCAACTTGCCAAGCTATAATCGCAAGTGTCGTATCACGTATATATCTTACACCGGATCTGCATCGGATTTTGCATGAGTGGTCAGTAGTAGCATCGCTACAATGTTTGGATGGCATCCGTAGTTAGTGCGGTGTTCAATGAATCGATATCCGTGCCAAATCTTGGATTATTGGCACTCGTTGACAACTTGGAGATATCAAGCAAGACGTAACGCAATGCAACAACGATTGTATTCAGAACACCATCCAGAACAAAGCGACTCCTACACGCGTGTACAGTTAAGAGACATACGGAGCGATTCACGAGACTTTATACAAAACACAAAGCACGCAAGAACAGATCTAATATTGTTCAAAGGCGGGTTAGGTCGACGCCCACTCTAGTAGGGAAGCGCGACAAGTCCATCCGGGTACAATAGACTCGTCCTCCTCCCAATGCACAATCCGCCGGAGTGTAACACTTAGAGGCTGATTACGCCCAACAAGTCGACGATGGCGAGGACCTTGGCAGAGAGCAACAATTTGACGACGGCGAAGAGGGAAATATCGGCCTTCGGGATGCTAGATAGTATACGGACAGTGAGGTTATTGTCTAGTGCATTCAGATCTGGAGAGATGACACCGGACTTACCCTTTACCGATCTGGGCAGCGACGCCGGGGTGGAACTTGTCGAGAGCAGTGAGCCAGGCACTCAGGAAGACGTCAACCTTGGCGTTCAGGACGACGTCGAGAAGGGAGAACTTGGAGAGCGCGACGACCAATTTCTACGTCGCATGGTAGGATTACTAGCTCTGAATTTGAGCTGACCGTCGGATGAGTAGACTTACGGCGACAACGTCCACAGCGACGTCGACGAAGACAACGACGTCAACGTCGGCGATGATACCGGACTTCTTCTTGTTGAAGGAGTCGGTGGAGGAACTGAAAGCCGAGGCGAGCTGATTGACGACGGCAGTGGGATCAGCTCCAGTGGCGGCCGCTTGGGCTGCGCGAAGAAGCGTCAACAAGATATCGCATAACGTTGACCGTGACAAGGAGGACAAACTCACTCAGTTGGTCAAGCAAAGGAGAGACCGTAGATTGGAAGCTCTGGAGCTCGCTGACTGCGTCAGAGCTCTGACGAGCAACGAGCTCGCCGGCGGGCTGAGCGACGGGAGAGGCAAAGCCCATCGTAGCGATGCTGGCCACCGCGAAGACAGAGTAGAAGAACTTGCTGAAGAACATGGTTGGTAGGAAGGGAAGTGGCGGACGTGCAAGGAATTGGTGCAAGCTACGCTGTAGTTCACTCGGTGAGAGCGATGTCGATTGTCGTAGAACCATGGCCCTTTTAATACGTTTCCGTTCTGGACGGGAAACCAGTAACGTTGCGCGATGAAGTTGAAGTCCATCGTTTGGTGATTATCTCGCGTCAATGTTCTACCAACTGACGAGAATGACGAGCTCTCGCTTGAGAAACCTGTTCACCGCTTCGATTCCTGTTGTCTGACGTACGTGACACCGTCAGTTCAAGTGTTCCCAGACATAGAGAAAAGGACCGTCGTGTCCAATGAAGATGCGAGCTCGGTATGTTTTCGCGAATGCGACCAGCATGTTTGTGGAGTGGGTTCAGGGCAGCAAGTTGAATAGCGCGTCGACAGTTGGGATCTTATGAACAGACCTCGCAGCATGACAGTGTCATGGGTATCTCCAGGATTGGTACGTACTTGACTGAACCATATACGGGAAACGCGCGTCGAAGCACGGCCATAAACCTTGACGCGGTTCTCCCGAAATAGTGGGACTTCGGTGGGTTCAATCTACCGGTATTCTGATTTACGCGTCAGTCGTGAACTCATCGCTAGTACGTGAGGATGGACATACCGATGACATTCCTCTTCCACGGTTGCGTCAGGTATGTTCGGAATAACTGATGAAAATCATCGTCAGTGCGATAGTACCTTTCATTTACTCAAAAATAACTCTGGGGTCCTACGTAGTGTTCTCTCCCTGCTCAGTGCTTCAGTTCCTTCCAGGTTAATAAAACGTCTGCTCCAACGTACGAAAGTAGCGAGCGGTGCGTACCAAGTATTCTTAGGCCACGAATCATGCCTGATTCGCGTCGGTCTCGTCTCTCTCGGTATTTCCAAACGTCATATAGAGTACCGGTGGTGTCATCGACGATCCGCCCGTCGAGGGAAACCGGTAGTCGCCAAAAGACTAATATGACCTCCTTAAGGCAGCATAATCGCCGACCGACTCCAACTCATGGCAGGAAGACCTGGAATCCCCGGAATTCCATTTCATTTGCGCACAGACCATTTGGAAATTGTTCGCCTATGATGCGTTGGCTGATAGGAAAATGAAAAGAGTGCGGCCTCGCAGGTGTTCCGATATAATGGGAGCCTTGATGATATCTAGACATATCTTCTCGGGATGAGTTGACGAAAAGTTATTCTTGCTTGAATGTCGAGTTTCAAATATCTTCCCTATCTGAGTTCAACTTAGCACTGCTGAACGCAATCTAATTTTAGATATCGCCAAAGGACAGGCGACCAACGGGCTTTGTGATAGGTAGGCAGTTGAAGCGACCACTGGCATGTCTCAGCCAGGATTCACCACACATGTAGACCTGGCTTTGAGCTAAAAGCTTGTATTACGGCTTCCACCCGAGTTCCCGAGTGCCAATGCCAAAATATGAGCGCTGTGAGTGGGCTTCTTGTTGACAGTGGAGGAGAAAACGGTCAGCCCTGCAAGAAGGAGTGTTATCGAGAAGATGAGGGTCAGTGGAGCGAAGACTTGCGTGAGAACTCCGCTTCACTTTATAACCACCGTGGAGAGAAATTTTCGGAATGCCTAACAAGACAGATGGTTATGGGATGGGAACAATCACCTGTCAAGGACACTGTCAAGAACACGCTCCTTGCGCTGATACAGGGATTCAGTGCGGCAATATTATGATACGTTCATCCTCACCTTAGGACTTTGGGATGCATTCATTCGGGGGTCCAAAGTCGCAAGTTCTTGTATAACCACCAAGTCCGTTTTGTCCCCCACTGGCACATGCATGAAGTCATCGATTTTCCAAATCCGGATGCCAAAGGAGCTTCCAATCATAGTGCATGAGGAGATATAGCCGAGTATCACGGTGGGCACTCTCAGATAGATGCAAGCTCAGCCCTATCGGGTTGGAGGATAGTACAGGGAGACAACATCGGAGTAGAGTACCTCGACCAGGGTAGCCTAAAAGCTGAGTCAGTGGAGAATGGATCTAGCAGCCGAGCTAACGATGAGACCTGCACAAGCAGACGTGACGGAGTTGTCGTACCGAAGTACTTGTACGTAGCCAGACACTGAGTGCGTCCTAGTGCGACGCTCTGAGTCTAGTGGAAGAAGGTGCAAGATTAATAGCAGCATTATGCGCATAACAAAAGCGGGGAGGGTACATTCTACGGCTGCCCTCGTCCAAGTTTAAGAAGCGTAAGGCCTGTTGTGACTGAGAACCCGAGAGCCTATCAGCCTGAGAGGAGGATTCGGAGTAGCCATGCTGTGCCATAGAAGAGGATCGTGTTCATTCAAGAACGCACCTGAGGCCCGAAACGTCTATGTAGCTTTCGAGAGAAGCTTTCCGCATGCACATGAAAGTCGAATCCGGCGGTGGCACCAGGCAAACTGGCAGTCGAGCCTGCTGCACAGCACGAGTTCCAAATATGGTAATTGCGTAGAAGCTGTTGGTCAACACGAGCAAACAACGCCGTGAAACTTCTAATCTCTTGAAGTTGCCGAGAGGTCGTGTACTTATGAAGGACGCGAGCCTGGACCTCACCGCTTACCGATATCATCACCAAATCTGAAAAAACCTGACCAGGTATGGTCAGGCATGGTCAGGCCTCGCAATGCTCGCAATGCTCAAAATCGCCAAACACCATTGACAGGGTGTCTCAAATCTCGCAATGATGGGCCAGGCTCACCTGCCTTGCGGGCATTGCGGGTTCGACAGGCTCGGAAAGGCATGGCCATGCTTGCAAGGTTGCTTCCTGCCTTGCGAGATTTCACCTTGCCTTGCGAGCCTGATCGCCCCTGGTCATGAATTGCCCGCCTGGCATACATATGCGGCCTTGATCAGCTTGCCAATGGTATATGTGGATGCTTTTTAGATCACAAATGGAGAAAATTTACAGCCGCCAGCAAAAAATATTTATTTCCATACTAATATTGAGTACATGTTCTACTTGTAGCACCCCAAATTCAAACTAATATATTGCATAGACACTTACAATACTTATCGAAGCGACCGTTGAGAGGTATCGGCAACACATACCGGCATTTGTTGGGATGCAAGATGAACATTCTTGTTTCCAAGTCAGGGTTTCTACGTGTCATGTCAATGAAGTCGAGAGGTCAGGACATGCTCGATAGTGTCATACCAATTGTGTTGCAACTGTTATCCAAAAGTTCCCTCGAGTCCTGACTGTACCACGTCATGAGTATAGTCGATTGCCAGTGAGGAAAGGACTAGTTACATACCAGTGCTGACTCGGTGAATTGAACTTCAAGTCATCTCGAGATGTAGATATCAGTTTCTAGACACCTACCGGCAGGCAAAGATATCAAAGGCAGTGGTGAACACCTAACTCACCTGATGGGACCAAGTGGTAATATGCAGGAAGGGCGACAGTGAAAGATGGGGGATAACGAGAGGGCGGCGGTTGTGAGAGACCCGGACGGTAGTAAAACGGCATGTTTAGGGTAGGCTGATGGCGACTTGGGATGAATGCGAGAATATGGCTGGCCAGGCAGGGTCAAAGGGAGCGAGGTCCGTACATGGCTTGCAAACAAGCGCAATGGTGACCCAAGGCTGGCGAGTCCGGCAAGTCATGAACGGAGCGCGCCAGGGCTGACCAGATCTGGTCAACCCTCGCATTTGATGGTGGCGCTGGCAAGGCGCCGCCAGGATTTAACACTTTTGGTGATGATCTTCCTTGGTGCAATATGTCACTTGCATGGACTCCCCGTTAGCAACATCATAGTCTTCATCATTCCACTCCTCACATGACATACACTTCCGACGAAAACACATATCCAAACAACATAGTACACATCTTCGACTCCAGCTCCTACGCTCGAACAAACTCCAACCAATCCTACATCGAGACACCGAGACGCTTCACAATTTGTATTGAGTCAGACTTGACTCGCATCCTGAAGTTCAATCCGACTTGACAGGGGTGAAGTCGAATTTGTCGGGGTGGTCAGTCACCTTGATCTATATACAACCATCCAGTAAGTATTTGTCTGTCATCACAAGGAGCGTGTTCTCAAAGCGACGGCCCTGAGCCTTCGACGCAGAGAAGAGAGTTGAGCCCTGAATGTAAGAAGGGGTACTCACAGGACTGTCCTCGGCACTAGGGTCCTCAATGGTCCAGCCAAGCTTACCATCTGAAGTCTTGATACTGCCCAAATGAAAAAACACACATCAGTCAATCAGTTGCACGTTGTAGAATGATTGAGGACATACACATAGACGTTTGCTTGGTCGGTCGTTTCGAGAACCCAGTGCTCCGGAGCAGGCTGGGATAGGAGGATCGCGGAAACGCGGTTATCCCTGAATACTCCTGTAGGAGCACCCTTAGCGCGTAATATGTACTTGCGGCCTTCTAATTCCTCGACGATCCAGCCATTCTGCGTTCATAACGAGAATTCTGTTAGTATGATCGCATTGCGGGAAAGGGGAGCAATGAATATTGAAAGTGAAAGTGACGTACGACCTTGAAGTCGTTAGAGCTGTTTGTGGGGAGTTGGTATACGGACTTGGGGAGAAGGGAAAGGTCCTCTGCTAAGTGGCGACCGATGAGATGATGGTTCTTGTTGGATGTAATCAGGTAGTGACCGCTGGCGGGGAGAGACATTGTGCTACGCTGGAAGCTGAGAGATGGGAACCTTCACGATAGAAGAAGCCTGGTAACCTGAGTTGATACTGGGCTGAAGAGATTGCAACGAGGATTGTACACCTTTTATACTGGAAGAACTCAACAAACGCCCTGGGTGTCTATATCGTTCGAATACAGAGGTGGCCTCAGGTCAAAGCGCATGTGGGGTCAGAGTACTGCTTCCATGCAACAAGAGAGCGCGAGTCTGTCGTTCACTGACCCGAATGACCAACTTGAATTCGAAATGGGGCATCATGTGTTGAACCTCGTTGTCCTCTCACTCCACTACCCTAGCGAATAGAACTCATCTTGCGTAAGTCAACACGAACGCGTCCCATTCCAACCAATACTGAGAGTGGGTAAGTTGTCATTAGGCACCCCGGAGAGGACGACCTGCCGACCAGTTATGACGCCAAGTGTGGATTCCATAGGGTATGATCATAAAGAGTGTCTTGCGTACCGAATAGATGTTATTAATGTGTTCGACCATCGAAACCTCCGTTTTCTGGGGTGGTCAGGAGATATAGGATTGTATCATCATAGCAACTCTCCGTCCAGAGATGACGACAAGTATCGCTTCGAATAGGATATTATCATAACCAGTGTTTTGAGTACCGAATAGAGGGGAATTAATTCGCCCTTCGAGACCTCGTGTTGTTTGAGTCGTTGACTTGTTGGTGAAGAGAAATAGGGTCGACAATGGAAATCAAATGGCAGAAGAGCACACGCAACCGTCATGCTATCAATTGTGCATAAATTACTGGGGCTCTCAGCCGGGGACTCGGAATGTAGAGTTCGGCTGACTCGGAGGAGGCATCAGTATCGTGTTCAGTGTGCCATTTGTTCTGCAATAGGACCTTCTAGTCATAAGTATAACAATACATGTCAGCTTAAGCAGTGTGTGTTATGTGAGAGTTCCTTCGCAAGAAAAGGATTCCGAATGAACCTACCACACAGGTGCGTTTGTTCACTACAAGGACGCCCTACAGTCCCCCCACTATCCAAGTCGCAGCTTTTTTCAGATTGGCACCGGTACTGCAAGCTAATGATGAAATCTTCGGAAGAGAAGTAGGTACTACGGGCCCGCCATGGTAGCACGACACTGGACAGGCAAAGACTATTTGTTTCCGTGGCAGTAGGAGTCCATGGAAGGCAATTGTGTGGAGGCCGTTGGTCAACATGGACAAACAACGCCATCGGTGAGTGCCGGGCAGTAGCCGGGGTAGGGCGAGCCTGCAATGAGTCGGACGTAAACTTTATCTTTGTATTCACTGTGAGTACTCCCTTCGTTGTCATGCCCATACATGTGCATGAATCAATAATTTCCCTGTCAGCTTCTCAACGAAGGTCGATGATACAATCATAATTCTCTCATCCATAACCTAGAACGCACACACCGCACCATACACGCAAGTCCTATGTATTATTCTCAAACTCTAGACAGCATACGATTGTGGCAATATATATCATCACCACATCCTCAACTGCAACTATATTCCCTCGCTCAAACGTAGACTTGAACCAGATTCAAGTCAATCCTACCGAGACTGGTTGTGAAAGGTGTCAAATATCGGGAGGTCAATCGAAGGCTTGAACTCGAACTTGTCGGGGTGGTCGGTCAGCTTGATCTGAAGTAAAAGTGATAATTGGGTCAGCGTATTGGAAGAAGCTGAACGCGAAGGTATCACGTTAGAATGATTGACGTTTATTACTACTCACAGGACTGTCCTCCGCGTCAGGATTCTCGATGGTCCAGCCAAGCCGTCCATCGTGTGTCTTGAGACTGTTCGTGTTGTTTGAATTTGAACAGCACGTCAGTTTATCCGTCCTTAAACGACTTGTGGGATAGAGGGAGGGGGCTGAACTTACATGTAGACATGAGCCTGGTCAGTCGGTTCAAGTATCCAATGTTCAAGTTCAGGCTCCGAGAGGAGGATCGCTACGACCTTATGGTCGGAGCCTCTTTCAACACCCGTAGGAGCATACCTAGAGCGCAGCTTATACGTGTTGCCTTCTGGGCTCTCCTTCTCGACGATCCAACCACTCTGCTCATCATCGCGTGAGTGACATGCATAAATTGAATGCGACCGGGGATGAACTGAGTAAATGAAGAGGGACGTACGCCCTCGAATGCGCGTGAGGTGTCACTGGGGAGGTGGAATATGCCCTTTGGGGACACGGAGAGTTCCTCGTGGGTCTTGCGACCAATGAGACGGTGGTCCTTGGTGGAAGTGATCAGGTAGTGGCCGGTGGCCGGGAGAGACATTTGTGTTGATAGAGATGAGATGTGGATGGACGCAGTGAAGAAGACTTGGCGACTTGGGGAGCAGATGATTCGCTAAAGCGACGCGGATGGGACTACTTAACCTTATAGCTCTGCACATATGCACTAGGTAGAAACGCCTCGGGTGTCTATCGAATTCGAATCTTACGCATACGTGCGCGCGAAACGTCAGAGTCCTACTTCCATGCAACGAGGGCGTGCCATAGCTTGATACAAGCTTGATCACACGCGAAACTTGAATCTTGCAAATTGATTACCGCGGGGTACGCCAACATAGTTTCCCTCTCAGTATACTCTCGCATCCGGACGAATAGAGCCTACCTTGCCCCGTTCATCGTACCCCCACTAACCACTTCCGACCCTAGAAACTGAGGGCAGAGAATTGTGTCTAGATAATCAGAGCGTTGTGAGATGGAGTTCGTCCACGATGGACTGTCCCAGTGTCGGAGATCATAACTCGCCGTCCAGATAGTTAAAGTAATGACCATACCGAGTGTCTTCTGTGCCGAGTAAGTATCGGGGGTGTTTTCTCACATATTGAAGAGTCGTGGATAGTGTGGATGATGAGATGGCGTAGGGTTGTGTTATGAGACTCCACGCCGCCGCTAACACGAGAATCGGAACGTAGAGACCACCGAAAAAGAATGGTATCGTGCTCAGTATGCAATTCATTGTACACTAGATATGGAGCATTGAATGGTCATAAAAATTACCTGAGCGCAGCGCATGTTGCTCCGCAAGAGACAAGTTCCGAAGCTGCATCATGCACCTGGGTCCTGGACAGCCTGAGTGTGATCTTGATTCGAAGGACACCCTTGACGCATGATGCATGACCTTTCTAACACACCAACTGCGGTCTAAGAGATGAAGCCTCGGCTGCTTATGTACGGACTGAATATGAAGTCATCAGTCAGAGCAAGTCGGAGTCAGCTTGTGGCAGGAGTGACGAGTTGGCACGATAGCAGTGGAAGACAGTGTATGGTGATTGCGTAGAGGCCGCTGGTAAACAAGGACAAACAAACACCGTCCAGCGGCTCCAGCCTCAACTGATCCTCCTTTACTCGACACTCGTAATCTTTCACCTAGTCCGATCATGCCTCGCAACTCGTGTTTGTATCTTCTCGCCGGGAGACGCTATTCGGTATACGAGACATTCGTCCTGATCTTTTCCTATCTCAGTGACCCAATACCTTTGTGACGTCGTCATCGGCGATCGGCGAGTCATCATCTCCGAGGTGGCATCCAAGGTCGTGACAACTCCAACTCAGAACCCTTGGTATCTCAAGTTGTCGAATTTAGTAGTGTCCGTGTAACGCTCGACGTACCGAGGCGAGTGAGAGTAACTAAGCTCAAGGAGATGTGGCTTTTTAGCGGAGTTGTGTCCTAACGTAAGTTGCATGGAACGATGAACCTCTGACATTACGCCCGTTCGTGCGTCTATTGAGATTCGTGACAAGGTATGTGATCTATTCAGTATACACGGGTATAAAAGGTGAGCAGTCTCCAGCTTCGTATTTTCTTCAAGTCCCCAAGGCTTCGAAGTCATTACTCGCGATCGAGAACATCTCCATCCCATCTCTCAACTTCTGAGCTCGACAAATGTCTCTTCCCACCACGGGTCTCTACCTAATCACTTCCAACAAGGACCATCGACTCATTGGTCGTAGGCTCCGTGAGGATCCATCCCAGCTCCCAAAAGACATCTTCCACCTCCCCCTCAACACCTCGGACGCATTCAAGGATGTACGGTCACTCTCACTCAATAATTGATATGACCTCGTTTATCTTGATCCGCAGTGCGACACTGTTACTAACTCAACCTTATGAACGCAGAGCGGTTGGATCATTGAAAAACGACCGGGAGATAAGTACATATTACGTGCTAGAGGTGCTCCGACGGGTGTGGAACGGGATAAAACCGTCTCTGCGTTCTTACTCTCTGAGCCTCCTAAGAAGTGGGTCATCGAGACGACTGATAAAGCCAATGTGTATCTGTACGTTTACTCTCTTCGTTTTGACTTTTTGGTGGGCACATTGTGAGTTTGGTTGATGATTGATTGTTGGTGTAGGATTAAGACGCATGATGGGAAGCTTGGGTGGACGATTACCCCGCAGGGTGGTGGTGATGAGGATAGTGTTGTGAGTTGCCCTTTCTTACATTTCAACTTGCTTGCTACTGCTACTGTATATTCGTCTTCGCCTTCGTCGCGTTGTTTCGATGCTACTGAAGACTTAGAAGGCTGACTTATTATGACTATGCTACAGATCAAGGTGACCGACCACCCTGACAAATTCGATTTCTCGCCTGCCCAAGCTTGAATGTGTTGTTTGGACTTTCCAATGCGGGTTCACACGTGTCACGGGTCCTCTCATTGGCAGTCATATTAGTAGTGCTAGTCAGGGTGGAGTTCAGGCGGGTTGGTAACGACGTACAAGACCTAGGAGCCTGTAGAGAAAAGTGTGAGACGAAAAGAATGAAATGAAAGTCTTGAGAGTTGTACAGAATATGTCACGCTGTCACGCTGCACGTGTCGCAATCACACCGCGTCTTGGTCACGCCGGAAGCTTATTTCAATTTCCCTTTTGTTTACTGTACGCTTCACCTCACCGCGTCCCCGAATCCCTGTAACCCCCTTCCTTCCTCCTCCTCAATTCATTTGCTAGTTTCTGGCGTGACAACACGAGTTGAGTCATATGGACGAAGATGAGATCATCGAAACATCCGATATCGAAGAACAAGAACAATTACGCGCGGAACGGCCAGATTACTGGGAATCGGTGCGTCGACTTGGAGGAGGAGTCGCGTCGAGGAAATTGGGTGGTGCAGGATTGGGACTGGGAGTGGGGTTGTCTAGAGGGAGTGGGATGGTGACGGGGAGAGAGAGAAGTGTTAGTGGGGATGGGACGCCTCCGAGGAAACGCAGGAAGGTGCGTATGTCGTTCTGGGAGGATGGTACTTGAATTGAACGCGATCTGCGAAGCTTTCTGTTGATGAGACAAGAGATACTCGTGGACTCGTAGCTTCATCTCAAGAGAATGAAAGAGAACGCGAGGAGCATAGTGCGAAGTCGCTCACACAACGTGTGAGTGGGTTCACTTGTCTACGTCTTCAACCGATCAACAACGTTTCTTCGCAGGACGTCCGACCGACATCTCCCGAGCACACTGCTGTAGAGCTCTCCAAACACCCTCCTCAGTCCTCAAGTTACTCCCAATCACAACGCTGCGATCGTTCCTCGAAGTCTCATCTCGGTGCTGAAGGTAGTACGGTGCTAGAGGACGTATCGAACACGCTCTCTCAACACACCAGCTTAGTAGCTACCGCAGGGTCTTCCACGCGCAACACAATACCCTCCCGCCCGCCCTCCTCCCTCCCGTCTTCCTCACCCGACCCACCACCGGGTCTCCGGAGCTCCTCGCCGCCAGTCAGTAGTCACCTACCCACCCCAGGCTTAGCAAGCGACACAGACGAGCCTATGATTGTATCTCAGAGTAATAGTACCGTGGAGCACTCTCACCCATCCGCTATGATTGAATTCGTCGAGTCTCTACCAAAGACACCAGCACGCTCACGAACATCTATATCACGCTCAAACTCCCCTGATCCCATGTCGCTCTGGTCCCCTCCGCGTCGGCATGACCTCGAACCTCAGGCGGACACGGAGGGACGCAGGCGGAGCCCGCGCTCGCCGCCGTCCTCCCCGCTTACTCCGCCTCCCTCTTCTCCCCGCCCTCGAACGAATGCACACATCAGCCAAGTTGACCAGCCTGTCGCAGACCCGTCCAACGCCACCCCTCCAGTACCTCCGCCCGCTCCCGTCCCTCCTCCGCCCGCGTCAGTCCACCACGATGATACCTCACACGACCTCCAACAACAACAACAAGAGCAGCAAGAAGAAGGGGGAAGACGGTTCGCCCTCCGCACACGCACAGCTCGACAGCAACATCCATACAAATTTGACGAGATGTTGTATAAACGACAGATTGCGAAGATCCCAGGTGCGTATGTCCGCGGTGCGCATTTGAGGACTAGGGCGAGGTCGCCTGGGCACGAAGATGAAGATGAGGATGATGAGGACCCAGAGGTGAGGCCTACGGATTTGGATGATGAGGACGAGGAGATTCAGGAGGTGAGGGAGAGGAGGGAGAGGGGACGGAGGGAGAGGAGGCGAGGGTCGAAGAGTAAGTCGAAGAGTCCCGCGGCCGCGGCGCGGTCACGTGATCGACATAACAGTAAGAGTAAGAGCGCGGACCCTTCGCGCACGAGAAAACACGCGGCGCCGCAACCGCAACCGCAGCAACGGCCACGACCCGAGATTGTACTCCGCCTTCAAGACGACCTCAGCAGTGACGATGAGGATGAACCCCTCTTATCCATGCCTTCGCCGCCGATATTGAGTTCTGAAGTGGGGAGTGACGCGGAGGTTGAGAATGAGGGTGGGGAGGAAGGGGATAGGGAGGGGGAAGAACCTGGGAGTGCGATGAAACGGAGGCCGAAACCCTTTCCCATGCGTAGGAGACGCGTTGGTGCGTCTACGAGTCCTCGGAAAGCTCGTGAGGTGCAGGTGCGTCTCCAGTCTCTCTTTTGGCGCCGTCTCTTGTTTCCATGCTGCTTCTATTTTCTTATGCTGCTTCTTCTTTCTGTGCTACTTTTTTATGCTTCTTCTTTCTGTGCTACTCTTTTCATGTTTCTTTGTTTGGTTTTCTATTGGTGAGATGGACTTTGACGATTGTGTCTTGGTAGTCCCCCATGCGAGTGCTCTCGATATCATCCCGAGCTTCTTCCCCCGATGAACCTCAACCCTCATCACGACGCGCACGAACGCCTTCTCATTCTCCCTCTCCTTTGTCTCGACGATCAACACCTGGACACGGACAGGGACACGGACACGGATACGACCCTGGCGGCTTCCAGTTACACGATCACCAATATGACGATAACGATCTCGGGTTCGGTCAAGGGTTCCAGTACGATTACGACGATGAAGATGGGTTACCTCAACATCAACCTGATGATTATCCTAACGCCAACATGTACGACAACGACAACGAGCACGACAATGACAACTATAACGGAAACGAGCATGTGGCGAGCGAGTTTGATGTTCCGCCTGCTTCTTCGTCTTTACCCCATTCTGACCACGGTCACGATGACGACGACGACGACGAAGATGGAGTGGGTAGTCCGAGAAAGAGTCGACGAAGGCTCGCAAGGACACGGAGTATTATCTCTATTTCTAACTCTTCGGGAGGTGACTCAGATGCAAATGGGGACAACTCAAATGCGAATGGGCGTGACTCCTCTCCGTCGTCACAAGAGCTCAGCAAAGAAGACCGGAAGAAGTTGAAGATCCTTCGGAGGATGTTGCCTGGAAACTTGGTCGATCGGTTTGTTGAGCAGGCGAGATTGGGTGGAGGTGGGGGTCGTCGGGGTAGGCGCGCCGGAGAGAACGAGGGCGATGAAGATGATGATGATGACGAGGACGAGGGAGAGAGAGGGGTTGAAGATGAAGATGGGGATGAGGATGGAGAAGAAAGACCCCTCCAACCGGGACAGACCCGAATTCGAAAAGCGACGAGACCAGTTGGGATACACGAGATCAGGGGAGACTCTGAGTCTTCGGATATTGAGATCCCTTCGACTCCTTCGTCCCTTCGCAGGCGTAGTTTATCTCCTGGCGAATTGTCTAACCTCGATCCATTCCCAGGGATGGATCTGGATCTGGACAATAGCTCGGAGTCGGGAGAGGACGTGGGTGGGTATGCTGTTTCGAGGAAGAGGGGAGGTAAGAGGGGGTATTACATCAACTTGATCTCTTCGTCCTCGGAGGGGGAGGACTCAGCAGAGGAAGGAGAACCCGCAGAAGATGGCGATGACAATGCGGAAGAAGACGGGGTGGAGAGTAACGAAGAAGAAGAGATCGAACGATGGGTTACTGCCACTTCTTCTTCGAATCCTAAACCTCCTCGTACGCGTCCTGGAGCCGGAGAGGATGTGGAGATAAGAGAAGGGGATTTGATAGATCGGATGTTGACTCGGACGCGGATTAGTGGGCCTCGGAGATCCAGACCGAGGAGACCTCCGAAGAAGGGGAAGGGGAAGGAGAGACAGAGACAGGCAAAGTTGACTGATTCGCGGTGGCAGTCGCATTCACACTCTAAGGCACACCCGAAGGGAAGCGGAAGCGGGGGTAAGTTGCACATCGTTACGGGCGGGGTGAGCAGGTCTGGAGGGAAGCAGCCGAAATTGGCGTTTGGCCGTCAGTCGAGTTCCGTTGGCCGACAATCGGGTGCTGGTCTTCCTCATCACCATCGTCAACCTCCATCGCATCGTCAACCTCACTCTCGGACGAATTCTCGCTCGTACTCTAACTCCCACTTATACTTGAATGGAAATGGAACGCGACGGGGGCATGCAGGCGAGGATGGGGAGGAGGATATGGTGATTGACCTTACGCAGGAAGAGGCAGGTCCGAGTGGACAGGGTCAATCTCACGGCCCTGGGAACGCGAAGATGACAAGGAAAGAGCTCAAACAAGCTCGAAACGCCATTGGACTCTATACGATCAACAACGCATCGGGTAAACAGATCACCTCTGGACGATTCCACCAACCGTTCACGATCGATGCTGAAGAGGAGACCTATGCTGGACATTCGCGGGAGCTCGCTATGCCCAATGCTGGTGCGGGTACGTCCAAGTCAAGGTTAAAGGGTCCGAAGAGTCGGCCAAGGGACATGCAATTGGAGGAGTTCTGGAAACGTCAAGCGGGTGAGGACGCCGAACCTACGCACTCACCTAAGAAAGCCACGACCACCCATAAAGGTGAAGAAGTGCTGCGACACATTGTACTGGATTGTAATATTCCCGGGTTCCCTTCTGGTATCGCCTTCGCAAGGAATACGTACCTTGGGAAAGGCCGTCTTCACGAACTCCTCTCTGTTCATACCGCTGCACCGACGATTACACGCCCGACGCCCCTCATTGCGTTTGACTTTCATGTCACGTCGCTCGCTTCGGCAGAGTCATTCCTGGAGGTATTCGAGGGGATCAACGAGAAGCTCGTTCAGAGCGTTTCCGAAGCTTCTAATTCCGTCTCCTTCGACTCGTTAGCCCAATGGCGTTCATCCATACCTTCGATCAGTCAACACGTCTCATGGTATCTATCCCAACACGACGCCGGCGACGCACATGCTATCCGAAACGCCGTCCTTCGCTTCCTCCGCAAAGCAAGTCAAGTCGTCGAAGAGTACTACGCCGTTCGTTCCGACAACGGCTCCCTCAACCATCTCGTATTCGAGATGCAGTGGTACGCTGTGGAGCTGTGTTGGCGAGCGTTTGGGCTTGATCGGGACAGAGCGTATACGGATCCTGGGAGTATCGTGCATCATGTGAAGCAGCTCGTCCGACATTTGTTTGCCTTTGGAGTGGATAGGCCTGTTGGGAGCGTTTCGATGCGAGGTCTTGATTATTCGAGTCGCGCTCAGAGGACTGCGGAGATTTGGATTTGCTTGGTCCATCTCTGCGAGCACATCAAGAATACCTGCGCGTTGCCAGCGACGTCTCCACCCATTCCGTCGTTCTGGGACTACCTGTGTCAAGCGATCCAAGACGTTGATTGGAACCATGCAGCCGGGGGACCAGCTCGAGATGTGATATCCTGCGAACTCCTTTGGCGTACGATCCTAGGTCTCTGCTCGCTCTCTCAGTTCTCGCCGCATGGAATGACAACTTCCACACCGAAACTAGGAGCCTGCTGGCAACTTGTAGCTATCGCACTTCAACGTGTCCGGTTGGAGGCGAACCCCGAATTGGACGCCAAGCTGAGTGAGAGTCAGCTGTTGAAGCGAGACTCGTATATCCGGATGTTGGTCTCAAGATGCCTATTGTTGCATAAGCGATGGCAGTGGAGGTTCGACGATGCTTCGGTCATGTTCCATCGTCTTTTGGATATATTCAAGAGCCGACGGTTTGGGAACCTTGCGGATGAAGCCACGGATTTCCCGAGTTTCTTGCGATATAATAATTTGCAGTTGTTATTCGCACAACAGCCGGATGATGTCGCTTTCACCCTCTTTCTCAAGTTGGTTGTGTGGGCTGCGAAGGAGGCTCCTGTGGGTGACCAGACCGCTGCGACCGCGGCCAATCCCGGGAAGCTCTCCCCAACCGTCCGCAAGATCCTATCCCTGGCGGTTCCAGTAGGAGGTGTATCATTCACTCGGGCGACCCCTCCTTCGCCATGGGAACTATCTCTCCTTTACAACCGCTTAAGCGCAATCGCAGTCGCGATCTACCTCGAACCGACCCCTCAAAATGTCGAGAACCGCCTCAGACAAGCTCGCCGGTATGTCAACTTTGGCGACATAGGTCACCGAACGAGGAAAACATGCCTGCTTGGTCTAAAGTATTTGACCATCCTCGTTCGAGAATTCAATTTGCCCTTGGTGGAGGTCGCGAATTGGTTGGCGGAAATGACGAACATCTTGATTGATGAGTATCGCGCTGCCCTTCCTACTACGCATCCCGTCACCGCTGTTGGTGCAACGGGAGAACGCTCTGTGAAGAGATATACGGTAATCGCTGTTCAGATGTTGCTTGGCATTGTGCGTCAGATCATTGAGACGCCTGTTATGGAGAACGGGGTGGAAGTAAGGAAGTATCCTGAGCCAGCTCTCATCGATGGACGTGAGTTGACACTCGCCTGTTCTGCATTGATATACTAAACATAACCGGATTGTAGCATGGGTCACAAGGGTCTTCTCCACAGAGACCGACCTTGCCACCGTACACGACACCGGTTCTGCAATCAGAAAGCTGGTCCAAGCCTTCCTAGATGCTCGCGCAGCAATCATCCCTAAACCGCCACGGCCACAACTGCCCATTATCAACAAGGAAAGTCAGGAAAGTCAAGAGGACTATGGGTTTGACCTAAACCTAGATGATCCCGAAATTCTTGCTGCCTTAGGCGAACCAGCCGTGAACTCGAACGTCGTCACTGATGACGTGAAAGCAAAGGAAAAACGAGTGGCGGAGCTCATCGACCTTCATATCAGTCCGGCGATATACCGTCTCGTCTGTAAACATGTGCACTTTTCGGATCGGGAAAATGCTCAGAAAACGTTGGAACAAGTTGATGATGCTGATCGATGGATTGACTGTTGGGTAGGCTGTGCGAGCGTGTTGGTCCAGAATGGTCGGAGAGTGCGTGCAGTACTCTATTCTGTACTGTGTCTGTTTTTAGCTGACGGTCGGTATAGGATTGGTCCTTGTACTTCAGCCTTGGACCGCAGTCATGGGAGCGAATCATCGATTCCTCATGGCGTCGTCGTGTTGGACTTCGTTTCATGCTCAGGCTACTTGATCTTGACCCGACAGCTTACACTGTGTGTCCCTTCGTGTATTGCTCTACTATGCACGCCTGACCACGCCTCTCCATAGCCACATCAAGACCGTTTCCTGGAAGTCTTCATCCAGTGCCTAGTCACTGCTCGCGTCACCCTCGAACATCGATATGTCTCGTTAGTGTTGTCGATTGATGGCTTGCGGTATCCGTTCTTTCAGGGTCTTCCCATTGAACGCTTGAATCCTGCGAGAGACTTTGAAGTGACCATCAGCTCTTTTCTCGAGGGAAGAACATCTTGGCTACAGCGTATGCGACTTTCATTAACCTTGGAACTGTTTATTGATTACGTATTTCTGCGCCTTGTAGACCTCTTCTCTCGCCTTTCGGAGAGCATCGCTGGCGATGCTAACGACCTGTCGCGTCGCCAAAGGAACCAGCTTTGGCTGGGATTCATCCTCACGATGATCTCTGCCATGCGTGACGCCCTCGAGGTACGTCCTGTTCTTCCTGCATGAATAACACAATTTGACCTTAACGTTTTCCAGAGCCTCGCTCCCGAAACAAATGAACACGCGGAGTATACACAATTCTGTCGCATCGTGACACAAACACTCATCTCTTTCCCCCTCGTGCGCTACCATCCTCGTTTCCAAAATCAGAATTTATTACAATGGTTGGACGGCTTATTATGAACAATTGGACAATCATCTTGATCTACACCGCAATACAACTTATTTGCTTACACCATGTATACGGCATCCACTTGTATTGTTATCGTTTCATCCAACTCTTGCCTTGTATCCTCCTCGCCTCACTGGCTGCACGATGAAGGGTAAATCAAGTCATACTGAGTGGCCTCATTGCCACGATACATACCTCTATCAGAAACCACGCAGTCCGCTTGACCATGGGAGTCGGACGTACCAGGACGTCGAGGCTTGAGAAACTGGGAAGTCTCACGAAGATGGAACGTGCGTAATTGCACGTGATCGCGTCCTGGACTGAGGCGCAGCCATCGCTCCTTGTCAAAGTTCCTCTTCAATGAGGGTATGCTACGTGATATTCAGCCAGTAAAGCTACTATGTATTAGCACGCCACTCAATAGATTCCAGGAATGACCCCGTATGGTGTCCTCTTCACCCACTCCTCCCATTCCTTCCCGAACTCATTCTTCAGAACGAGATCTTCCTTCGGTATCCTGTTCAATAACAATAACACTAACCCATTCGGGAAGACGATACGGAAGAAAGCCAGTATTTTTCCCAGCGTCGTGCTCGAGATGCCACTCTCCCTCCACCACGAACCTTCGCCGAATTGGGTCAAAGTCAACCCAATGGCGTATATGACCATCGCGAGGTAGCTCGGATGACGGACAATCGCGTACGGACCATCCGTGATGAGCTTGTGGTCTTTGCGGATGGCGAGATTGAACGTGAAGTGTTTGCCGAGTGTACGATAGCATATCACTCGGAGCAAACTGCTCACAAAGAGGATGACGGAACCCACGAGGAATGTGGGAGTGATACGTAGGTGAGCCAGGACAACGCTAGTTGACTTGGGGACCAAGTATTGATCAAGAATGGGGTGTCGGAGGAAGGGGAATGTTGATGACAATATGACAAATGCTTCAATCGCACTGAAGACATGAATAAATGTCTGCAAATTTTCAGAATGTTACTTATTGCGCACAATGAGGAATAACACAGCTAAGTGCTTACCCAGACGATGGGCATGTACCACCAGAAAACCATATCCAGAAGGTCTTTAGTACGTTTGTCTGCCTCATACTTCGAACGTTCGTCAGCTTTCGGTGGGGGATTGGGAGGCGTCAGCGCCATTTGCGCCGAGACCGCATTAGCCAGGATGAACGGTAATTTAAGGATAGCGGACGACATCGTGTATGGAGGTTGCAAAGTGAGGTGGGTGCAGGCTTCACGGTGTCATGAGAGTGAGGAGAACAAAAGCTCCAACAGTCGGTTTTTATCCTCTTGTGTCAAGCGAGAAAGTTATGGATGAATGTTATCGGGAGGATACCTTGTGACCTACTGGAATGGCAAGGATTGTTCGGCATTCGCACCATAGAGCATGCCGAAGCCGCCATGAGCACTGTGGTCCAGGGTCCAATGGTCTCAGCCGGGGATACCAGCACGTTTCTAAAGCCCGCGAAGTAGTACACGCCTTACATGTCATAAAACACTCCCATGGTATGGTCTCTTTGGAATACGGCTCGCAGAGAGTTCAGACCTACGCATGCAAGAATATTAATAGAACGCGCTTGTTAATCATCCAGCCTCGGCGAACAGAGAAACCAAATGGAGATATAGGCCCTTTGGATGTTGTCTTCTAGAACGTGGATTGGTAATTCAGTGGAATTGAATTGCGTCACGCGTATGTCCATGACTTTTTACACCATACATACAAAGAGAGCAATGGGATATATTGTCCTGTATTGTTGCACGCAGCGTTGTACATATTGGCGGTCAGTGGTTAGCACGTACGTCTATGCTTAACGATGCCATACGGGAACATTGTGGCACCTAAAACGCGTATGATCGGAGTTCGTCCAAGCCACACGGCTGCTTTCTGCGGCTACACATGCGACCTACGTATGTTGCATAAGTGCGAGAACGAAACAAATAAGATGAGGAATTGAGACGTACACATGTCATTCATCGCTGATCGCCGAGAGTGGGGCACTAGGAGAACGAGAGATTGAACCCCTCTGCTGCGATTTCGGCCAGGAATACTTCGGTCTCGGCTAGAATGACAAGTCGCCCTTTTCCTGCAAATATCATGTTGGCAGACACAGTACCAAGAAAGAACTTGCCGATGAGCGTTCCTTCGTTGTTCCACACCTGTATCAAAGACAACGAGCGTTTACGTTGCGTAGCTCCTGGTCAGTGATTGGCGTGAATTGAAGTACTAGTAAAGAGACGTACATGAACGCCGTCTCCCGTTCCAGCGTACACGTTCCCTTGGGTATCGATTTGAATACCGTCTGCGAGACCGGTGTCGACGTAAGCGAAGACCCGTCTGTTATGGAACGCTTGAGTCTTCGGGTGGACGTCAAAAGCATATCTGAGACAAAGAAATTATGTTAAGTGAGTAGAGAAATCATAACGTTGTCAGAGAGTGAGTATCCTGAATTTATCATCCTGAATTTATCACGTACATTGTGGCAGGTTTAGTCTGGTCGATGACCTGCGAGGCGACTCCAGTATCAGTGCTGCGGACGCGTCACACAAAAGACGTAAATATTGATTGAATCCCAAAGCATCGAATTAGACGTCGATAGACGTACATGTACGCGGTGCTACCGCACTGGCTGAAGGCAATCCCGTTGGGTTTCTCGAAGCCGTCGGCAACGACCCGGATGACGCCGGTGTCTGGGTCAAAGCGGTAGACTTGGTTCGGCATGAGTGGTGCTGGACGAAAATGGTTCACATATCCATACCTTAGTCGAGCAGCGTCAGCATTGGTTTATTCTTATGTAACGAACAATATGAGATACACACGATACGTCTGTGAAGAATAGTTTCTTGCTCTTGGGGTGAATCTTGATGTCGTTCAGCGAGTTGAACTGTCTTCCGAAAAAGTTGTCTAAGAGTACTGTGGTATTGTAAGGGGGATTTGGGTTTGAAAGAGTAATCGAAGGAGGTAGTGGTCCGCGCCCCGAGTTCACGAGCAGGAGAGCAGAACGGAAGAGACCTGTTCCGCCGTTGGTCATTTGCACTGTCTCTGGGAGATCTAGCTATCAACGAAGCGCATGATTACGACCTTGAGGTCACGGTGTGCCTTTGGAAGGTAGACAGCAATACCTTTGCAACGGAAACATTGACAGGTGTAATTGCAGACGCATTCTCGATTGCCTTTGCGACTTCCTTCAAGTCTATCATGCTAACTTGGTTATTCTTGGAGATGCCGCTTCGTCCCAGAGCTCCTCCGCCGTTACTTGCAAACGTCACTTCGTCCGAATGCGGGAGCCAAATCGGCGCTTCATGTGCGAATGCAAAGCTGGGGTTCGACGCTATAGAGCGTATTGACGGAAATTTGCCTAGAACAGAGATAAAGTCTGGGTGGAAGACTTGGAAGAACGGCGGCGATGTGTTTGTTGGGTTGAAAAATTCTGTGAAGCTATTCTGACGAAAGGTGGCATTCTGTCCGAGGACGCTGATGACAAGTGGGTCTATAATCTTTTCAGCGTTATGGAGGGTCCGTACGCATCAGTTGTACAGAAATGTAAGCTTACTACGGCATGAGACGGTGCCTGAAGAGATGAGAATAGCTCTGCTCTCGTGCTCACGCACGCGGAGAGGACAACCAAGAGGGCTGATGCAAGGATCATAATCGCCAGGACGAAGGGAGGTGAAGGTAAGCAAGACGTAGGCTATTGCCTGTAACGAGATTATATAGACGACGGGGGTTACCCAGGAAAATACGCGTTCTCCGAAACGAGAAATCGTGGCACTCTTGAGACACATCGAGGACCAGGGACAGTCGTTCGACCTACCAAATTCCTCACTATGCGGGGTCAGAAATCGTACACGAGCAGTCGTTTTCTGAGAGAAGCAGGTTATGCTCGACCGATAGACTTTATTGGAAAGCGCATGCTTCGAAGCAGCCGAGTTCGTCAACTTGAAGACAAGATCAAACCACAGAAATTGGGAACGACAACGGCACGTGCATTGATTGAGCGAGTAACGGACCTCGTTTCGGGAGCGTCCGAGGAAGCGACCCACTTCGATTTCCATTCACAGGGTGAGGGGTACAATTTCTCCGACGAAGAAATCGTAAAGAAATTTTGAATGATTTGCATCATCTCTGGGCCGATTTCTACTCCGCTGATATCGGCGCAGACTTTCAGCAACTCCGCTACAATGTCTCCGACGCAGAGTTGCTGAAGATTTGAAGGCAGTCTCGGT
>MU275176.1:229607-284337 GCA_022160315.1 Panus rudis PR-1116 ss-1 | reverse complement strand
CCGGATCTCTTGATGTGTATCCGGACTTGCACCGGATTCAACATGGACTGCCCATCTTGTCGCCGAGCTCTTGTCTTCCGCTGCTGGGTACGAGCAGTACGGGGATGATGGCGACTGTCTGGAGGTGATATGGTACATTCACCGATGAGAGCTCGGTGAAGAAGCAGACTGAGCGGAGCATGGTCCGAGAGGGGAAGGCGTGGCAGGACTGTAAGCGCGTTCTCTGATAGGAGGTGCATGAGTGGCTCCGAGACAAGTATATAGTCTACTATTGCATTTCCCATTGGCTGGAAGGAGGTGAAGCGAGGTAGAGACATTATATCCTGTCTGGAGGTACCATTGACCACTGCCATCTGTGCATCGACACACGAGGCGAGCAAGGTACGTCCATGGGTGTTCACCGATGTAGTGGTGCTGTCGGGCGATTTCCGTGGCCAACATGGAGAGGGAGAGCGCGTAGCAAGGCGTGCGTTGAAGTCGCCACTGACAATCGCAAGGCGAGTGTCATCCGCAAGACATCGTAGAAGGACATCGGAGAGATGGTCAAGCGAAGGGACGCGCAAGTGGTCATACCAGGGAGAATTCTCGGGAGGCACATAAACGTTAACGATATAGAGATTTGGGGTCTGGAGCACGAGGAAGTCGCTGGCCTCTAAGTCCGATCGACGCTCTACATGCAGACCCAGCGTTGAGCAAATCAGCGTGCACACCCCGCCGCCTACGGTGGCAAAAGGCATGTACGGGCGTGGCAGGGAGTAGAGGTCATACCCCGGAGGAATGTGGAGTAGGTCCTCACCATCTGCGCTGTGATGCGTCTCCTGCAGCATTATCACGTCATAATGGGAGATGAAATCAACGAATTCAGCATCCCTGAGCTTGACCATGAGATTACCATGGATATTCCATGTCAATACACTCAGATTAGAACGCTCGTATCTAAGGAACACAACATAAGTTGGTATGTACATATTGTACTTTTTAGGCGCAGAGAATAGGCCTACAATTCAGCGAGCCGTGCCGTCATCTCCGTATACTCGGGATGTCCCCCGTCCGCACCCCACTCCCGTATAAAGTCCTTCGCGGGAGCGTAGTCCTTGAACAGTAGGGTCATGGAGCTACCGTGCACGCGAAGATCCTTGATCTGTTGCATATAGCCCAGGAGGGGGCGACGATGGGTACGGAGCACATCGCGAAGCTGGTTGCGGAGGTTGTGGGAACTCCATGTCATGTGTTGGAGACAGACTTCCGTGGCAGCGTTATCTGAAGCCCTGCCTCGTCCTCGGTTGCCCCGGGGAGGCGTGCGATGGTCATTGTTGGGAGACGTGGCGACTGGAGGCCGCTGATTAGATTCCGAAGTGAGGATCGGTGCACTATATACCGTTGGTGGGGGCACTCCGGATCCGTTTTGCTCGCCGCTCAGTCCTGCCATTGGCTCAAATCGTGGTCGCTTAGGGGGTCGTGAAGCCTCCACATCGGTATTGGCAGGCGGAAGGGACGAGGGAAGAGTATACACTGTAGGGGGGCGTGCTGGGCGGTCCCCAGCGTTAGCTGCACCGGACATCGCAGAGGCCATAGGAGCAGGGGGGCTAGGGCGCTGGGGCGCCGTAGGCGATGTGAGCAGCTGCTGGCGCAACTCCAAGTGCCGGGCATAGAGGTCATTATGGTCCTCGTACAGGAGAAGAAAGCGGCCATCAATTTGTTGGATAAGTTGATTTTGGGCGGTGCGCATGGTACGGTGAACGTTGTTGGTGAGCTGGGTAGCATCATGAACCAGGGTGGTGAGGCGGTTGTGTTGGGAGGCATGCGTGGTGCGCAGGTCATCAACTTGCAACTGCAGCGCCCGAAGAAGGGATGTCACAGCGTTGAGGTTGTCGGCGAGGACAATAGGGTCGCCTTTTTTTGCCTGCAATGCAGTTCTGACATCGTCAAGGGGCAGTGTTGTTGCCACTGCCAGTGGAGGAATAGACTGAGGGGAGGATGCCGAGCCTACCGGAGCCTTTCCCTTATTCTTGCCTCGCTTCGAAGGTGAGGGCGCCGGCGCAGGAGAGGGCAGTGGCTCAGGTGGCGGAGTACCCTGCGCCCGCAAACTCGCAGCTCTAGTGACTCTTGGCTCGAGAGGAGGGGTAGCCGGCGGGAGCGGTAGACCTGCCCCTAGAACCGGGGAAGGCTGGAGGAGCTCAGTGGCGGCAGCCTAGGAGACAGATGAGAGACTAAAAGTACTGTACCATTTTGAACGGTTCGACAGTCACGCGTCACGCACCGCCCCTGTCGAATGTGCAATTTCGTACATGTCACGCATCACGGTGGGATGCTGTCGAAAGTGCAATGGGCGCTTGTTGGATAAGGCTTCCTAATATGGCAAGTTTCGGTCGAACTTTGGTCAAATATCATTCATTGTCACGGTCACGTTACGACTCTGTCGAAAACAAAATTTCGACAGAGGGTGTCACGCGTCACAAGGCCTGTCGAAACGTTCAAAATGGTACAGTATACAGGTGGGCAGCCGAGCATACCTCAAGCCGTCAAGCCTTTTCAGACACTGTAGTATCCGGCTCACGCCCTTCCCGATGATCAGGGTGTGTCTCCATAGAGCACCTCAGTGCCTCAGCAGCACGTTCTGCGCGCGTGGACGGCCCAACGGGAAGCACAGATAGAGTCAGGTCAGACATGACAAGTTCCGATTGGGGCATTGGTGAATTACCTCGCCTCGCGGACAGTTGTGCATCTAACGGCGCCAAGGATGCCAACGGGACGTCTGTACCAGGTACGGCATATGATCAGCAACATAGGCAGACCCCCGGATGAGGCGGCTTACCCAGCGACTCTGTCCCTGGAGATGGGGGAGCATGAACCATATGTAGTAGACAGTCGCAGGAGAGACACACGGTCAGTCCGAGCACAGACGACAGCGGCGGTCGGTGGAGACCTGTTTTTTAACGCATGTAATTAAGGTTTAGAGTTCCTCATTTTAAGGTTCAGGCCTGCTGGCCGACGAAAAACCGTGATCGACGGGACAAAGAAAAGCCTCAGCCGTGCCAAGAGGGATAGGCCCGCCAGTTTTGAACTTTTTCAGACAAGATCTGTTTCCCGATATGGTATAACATCACGTGCAGTTTCGCCGCTCCGGCGGCGACGGCGAAAATACACTGCATGTTTTCGTAAATATTCGTGTTTGTCTGTCATGCCCTCACGATTCCTTTGGCTTTCTTGATCATGTTCAATTCCAACCTGGCCAACGATGTCTCTTAACCTCTGCACTACACCATACGAGACCATCCCGCTTCATGGCCTCCCCATCAACGGACCCCAAACTCACAGACTCAGGCCTGAACCAAGGAGGTCATATCTTACCTCTCGATCTCGATCCAAATGACGACACGAACGCGTTCAACGCTCCCGGTACCCTCGCGGCTCGTTGGAATACGATGTAGAATCCGGTAAGTTCCCCTTCCCGGGCCTTTGGGGTTCTCAAGCCGACATGCTTGAATGGCTGCGACGCGAAGAGGAACGCGGTTTCGTGGAAACACTCACACCCCGCCATCTGTCCTCGGCAACTCCCTCACTGCCTCATAGATATGACCCCACTATAAATTACAAGGTGGACACGCCATTGTCGGCTCCTTCAAACACGCCTTGGACAGCTACTACAGAACCTTCGATGTCCACTACTGTGGTGGGTCTCTAGACCTTCAAGTCGTCTGTCTCCGAGTTGCCACTGCCAGTGCCAGCTTCACTCTCTCACCTTTCGTTGAATCAAAACCTGATGGCCGCTCAGTCGGGGACTTTCCCGTATGTTTCACAGTACATGTGGGATCAGTCTGCATAGAACTTCATGTAAATATATTGTTGCATATGAACATTGAATAGATTATAAGCATGGAATTATGGCCTTGATAATTGACTTAACTTTGAGTCAAACTTTGAGTGAACCGTAGTGACGTGCACGTGCAATGTACGCTGCCAAGTTCCAACGCATATCACGGTCACATAGATAATCATATACCTGGAATACCATTTTATGTTGAAATAATTCGGAGGGAGGACCGTCAATTCCGGCGGGACGCCGGTAAAAACGGAAGCAATTATCACGTGCGCAAATCGAGCGCCCAGATCTTGTCTGAAAAAGTTAGCCAACTTAGGCCCGCCGTAGCTGGTCTCGTACCCATCCGTTCTGGAGAACGTCTGGGGCATTCTGGCAGAGGACCCCTACCGTAGAGCTAGCGCCCATTTGTAACGGTCACATCAGGTCTCGCGCCTGACTTTCCGGTGGCGCCTCAAGATTGAGTTGCAAGATCTGGTCACGTGAATGATACACCAGCAAACATCTCTGCAGTCGGATCTCGCTGACGGTAGAGCCTTAGGACAGCCAGAGTTGAAGAGAGGTATTGTATAGTACTGCAAAAAACTCTATTATTGGTTCTTGAGTCATTCGAAGAGAAGATAATGTATTTTGACAGTTGAAGAAGCAGTATTACTACACTTTCCGGGTGAATCTGCACTTGTTTGATGTTTGTGTGAGTCCTGCTGACATGCGTGTGGTTTTCCTAGGTATAGAACATCACTCAGATATTGATTGTCCAAGTTTCATGAGTATACAAAGCCTCCAACCGACAAGACAACTCAAAGCCATTGCAACAAGGAGAATTGTGACTGCGAGACTTTATCCAAAATAGGCAAGATCTCAAAAGCCTATCTCCGTTGCATCAGGCACGAGGCTTGATGTGACCGTTACAAGTCGGCGCTAGCTCTACGGTAGGGGTCCTCTGCCAGAATGCCCCAGACGTTCGCTGCGGTGGTGGGGTGCGAGAGAACGGCTGGGCACGAGACCAGCCGTAGCATGACCCAGTGCCTAGTAAAGAAGGGCCGCTGTAGGGCGTAATGCTAACTTGTGTCCGCGGTATCATAGGATAGCCCGGATTCGGGCTGTGGAATCGGCGATGAAGCCTGGCCCTCAGCATACGTGAGGAGACGAGGTGTTTCGTACGGGACAGGGGGAGGTAGTAAGACCATGGGCGCTTCATATGTAGCCCAGTACGGGAGGGGTACATCCAAGGCTCGCAGATGGCATCCAGCCCCGTGCAGACGAGCAGGGGGTACTGAGGGGCAGCAGAGAGCACAGTAACATCATCGGGAGACATAGGCATGGATCGCCGTAGAGCAGGGGGCATGATATGCGTCGATGGATGGTCTGTCGGGCAAGGCCAACTCGCGCAGCCAAGTCGAATCGACATTCAGCCCCGCCTGCTCCGTATGATCCAGAGGCATACGTATTACACCCTCGAGCGATGCCCGGCTGCTCACCTAGGAACGTCTTGCCAAACGGAGATGTCGAAGAAGGTTATGGACATATTATTGAGGTCACGGGTCGCCCGTCAAGTGCAGGCGCATGCGCAGAACGCCGCAGATCACATTACTTGTTTCGGTCATACCACGGTCGCGTCGTGCACGCGTTTACCACTCCCTTCGTTCTACGCCATGTCGGACGACGAAGTGGCTGCAGAACTACTCTTTACTCCGCGAAAAAGCTCCGTACCACTAGACAGCGATGCCCCCGGACCTCCTAGTTCGCCTGAGCCTCCAAGCAAGCCGCCGGCGATCTCTCCTGGAACAATCAGGATACCCTCTCTTCAAGACCGTCAGCGACTATCCTATCAGCCATTTTTCGTCAAAGTTCCGCATATTCCTGAAGAACAAAGACAAGAATATCGCGAAATTAGGGACCTTGACATCTCATGGGTCCCTGAAGACGTAGTCTCCATCACGGGAGAATACACAAAGAATTCGACGCGTTATTATTATGGAAGATGCTGTGATGGTTTAGACCATAGAGTAATAGTATTTCCTATTTGTGCGTCTTATAAAACTGACTTACTGTTAACAGTTCCCTGCTGAGCAGTTGAAATCGGAACGCCCAGAGCTCGTTGAAGAATATGGCACGTTTGCTTCGTTCCTTCGTTGTACATCCATTGACTAAATATCTGACTGTACTCAGAGAAAGTCGGGCGTTCTTCGACCAGCCTAGATCGTGGAAAACGCGACAACTCTCGAAGGAAAGCTACAGGATCCGGCGAGTCTGTTGTGGAGTCTGAAGTTTCCAGTGAACTCTCTGAGCTTGAAAGCGACGCTTACTCTGATGAGTCCCTCGAGGACAAAAGAGATAGCCGCTCTGGTACGAGACGAAGAACATCTGGTCGTCTCCCATTCAGCCCGCGCAAGACGCGTTCGAAGAGAACCCCCAATGCCTTTGATGACTCCGACGACGAGCTTTTGCTTGCCCCTGTTCGGAGGTCGACTCGCACTCGAAATGGGAACCGAATATCGCGAGGCGCATATGCAGAGTCAATGCCCGAAGACGATGCTGATGAATACGTTGACTCGAGTGTCAAAGTTAAACCTACCAAGAAGAAGAGTAGGCGATTACGCCCCCGCCCCGCATATGGACACATTCGCTCAGTCTCCGAGTTGTCTTACGATTCTGACAAAGAAACAAAATCGCTACGTGCCCACAGAAAGTCTTGTGAAAAATGCCAGCGACCTCCCACCCATCTTCTCCTCCACTTTAACTCCAAACGAAAAAGCAAGAAGTCTCGCAGGGCGAAGAAAGAGGACGACGATGACGATGAGAACGAGGAGGAGGACATCGCTGCGTTGGGTGGTTGGGTTCAGTGGTAAGTATCCTTCTAATTCTACCAAAGAGGGTTTATGTGATTGACCCATATCCGCGACTAGCTTAAAATGCCCAGTTGCTGCCCACTGGGGTTGCCTCGCGAGGACGCAGCGAGATGAGATACTGAAGGCAGCTCGCGAGCGAGACCAAAGTGCATGGCAGGAGCGGAAGGCGATTGCAGACGATCAAGATCACGCTATGGATGAGGATGAACCCCAGAAACGCGACAGACTGGATCCCAATTCGACTACTCATTTCATCTGTGGCTCTTGCACGAAGGGAGGTGTATGCATGGTGTGCAAGGAAACCGTCCTAGAGCCAGACCAAATGCCGAAAGCCAATGAGGGGCCTCAAGCGCCCAAGGATGCTTCCTCTGCCTCCGCGGTTCAAGATGTTGATATGGACGGTGCATCATCAGGCGATGCTGTTGCTCCTGCCGCTACCCTCCCAGAAAAAGAGGAAGGGCCGTCGCAAGAACTCTTGTTTAGATGTGTATCATGCAAACGTCTTGCGCATTACGCTCACCTCCCTTCCCCTGATCCTCCAGAGACGTACTCGCCCGCAGAGCTAGCTGAACACTACCAATCGCAGAACAACTGGCGCTGTGCGGATTGTATTTCGTTCATCTACTCGGTTGAGCATATCCTCGCGTGGCGACCTTTCCCTGAAAACGCCGTCGAACCTCCCAGAGCTCCAGGAGAAATCCCTAATTACAAGTCGCCTTTGCCTCGCGAATATCTCGTTAAATGGGTCGGTCGGAGCTATCGCAGGGTACAGTGGGTCCCACATATGTGGTTGTTAGCAACACATGCCGCCAAGCTCAGAAACTTTCTCGCTCATGGGTCATCAGTGGAGCTGCTTCCTGAGCCCGCCAAAGAGGACGCTCTCGATAAACCGGAAGGACCCAGTACTTTTGAGGAAGAAGGGACGCATTCACCTTCCCCAGAAGCCCGACACGTCACTCCAAACGACGCTGTCCCTGACGCTGAACGTAGAATTAAGCCAGCGTGGAAAACTGTGGATCGTGTATTGGATGTCTATTTCTGGAGTTCTCTGAGGAAGAACAAACAAAAAGGAGCGAAAGCACTTGTACAAAACGAGGATAGGGTATACGAGGCTGCCTTTTTGCACGGCGACCAACCTGCCGACGAGTTTCTCATAGGCGTTGATGATTGGTTAGCTCGGAACAAGAAGAAACTGGATGCAGCTATGGCCCAGTCTGTAGTTTGGGCCTTCATCAAATGGGATGACCTGGGTTATGATGATGGTGAGTGCCTACACAACCATTCCGGTGCGACTGCCACATGCCCTTGCAGCAACTTGGGATTCCCCTCCACGGGAAGGGGAGCCTGGATTTCACTCCTACGCCCAGGCCTTCCAACGCTACATCGATTCGCGCTCTGTGACAGTGCCATTGAAGAAACCTGAGGAGTATGAAAAATTTGATGATCGCCCGCGAGATCTTTTCAAGAAGAAATATGCCTTCACTCCAGAAGCTCAGCCTCGCCTTGGTCAGAGTGACAAATTGAGTCTAATGCCATTCCAGGTGGAAGGGGTTAATTGGCTGTGCAATAATTGGTCAAATCTACAACACTGCATTCTCGCCGACGAGATGGGATTGGTGCGCATTGTAGCCTGTCATTTGAGTGTGGAGATACTGATGAATCTCTTATCATCAGGGCAAGACTGTACAGATTGTCACTTTTTTGGGAGCGATTATTGATAGATTCCAGTCTTACCCAGCCCTCGTCGTTGTACCGAATTCAACGATTACGAACTGGGTGAGGGAATTTGAACGCTGGGCTCCAAGGCTAAGGGTTGTGCCTTTTTATGGCGAACATACGTCGCGAGAAGTCATCAAGACCTATGAACTCTGGCACAAGAAGATTGCTCGAGGCACTACTGGTGCCAAGTTCCACGTCTTGGTCACCACTTTCGAGACCATCAATTCCAAGACAGAGTTTGGCGCAGTATTCAGGAAGATTTCTCGCTGGGAAGTTTTAGTGGTAGACGAAGGCCAGCGGCGTAAGTATCGAGTTTCCTGACTGTGTTTCTTATTAACCTTTATCCACTCCTGCCAGTCAAAAGCGACTCGAGCCTGATTTTCAAGAAGCTGAGAGAGTTGAATACCATCCACCGTATAATTCTCACAGGGGTACGTGTGCTCGTTTGTCTCTACTTCACGCAAACTGAAGCCTTCCAGACACCGTTGAACAACAACATTCGAGAGCTGTTCAACCTCATGAATTTTCTCGATCCTACAGAATGGAATGATCTTGCTAAGCTTGCAAAAGAGCATGAGGAGCTGACGGAGGAACGTATAAAGGAACTGCATCAAAGGCTCCGACCGTATTTCTTGCGTCGTATAAAGTCGGAGGTGCTCGAACTCCCACCGAAGGTTCGTCCGCTTCCGGTCCTGATCATCGTTAAGCTCACATCTATCGTACAGAATGAGGTGATTATACCAGTCAGTATGGCACCTCTCCAGAAAGAGATATACCGTTCTATTCTAAGTGAGTCGCAATACATTTAAGGGAAGTAGCGCCACTTATCACCCGCGCGTAGGCCAAAACATCGCCTTGCTGAAGACTCTAACACGAGGATCGGACACTGGAGCGCAAGCGACCGGGCAGAAGAATGTTCGGGCGAATATGAACAACATTCTCATGCAGCTCCGCAAGTGCGTACCTATAATATGTGCTGGGAAACTTGGGTGTTGATATTGTATAGATGTTTACAACATCCGTATCTCGTCGCTAGAGACATCGAACCGAAGGGGTTGGGTTCCCAAGAGGCGCACGAAAAACTCATCGATGCTAGCGCGAAGTTGCGCATTCTCAGAACGCTCCTACCAAAGCTCAAAGCTCGCGGCCATAGGGTGTTATTATTCAGTCAGGTGGGGTCTGGCATATCGTCTTTTTCGGAACAATTCTTGAATTTGTCCTCCGCTAGTTCGCGATCAACCTAGATATTCTGGAAGATTTCCTGATAGGTGAAGGCTTCAAGTACCTACGTCTTGTATGTGAACTTTCTTATACGTTCGGAGGCGGCCCCAATGATTTGCTGTCTTTATAGGATGGAAACACGAAACAGTCTGACCGTCAAAAGGGAATGGACGAATTCAACAAACCCGATTCCGATGTTTTTATTTACATCCTAACGACGCGCGCAGGGGGTGTCGGCATCAATCTTTGGAGTGCAGATACTGTCATCATATATGACCCTGACTTCAACCCTCATCAGGTATCGTACGGTACAAATTCTCCAATAGTAACTCACCTTTCGATGCCGGTTCAATAGGACCTTCAAGCCATTGCCCGTGCACATCGTTACGGGCAGAAGAAGACATGTCTTGTGTTCAAACTCATGGTCAAGGATTCCGCCGAAGGTAACGGTAGACTGGCTGTCTGTGAGCCAAGGCTGATTCTTTGTAGAGCGCATCATGCAAACTGGAAAGAAGAAGCTGGTCCTGGATCATCTTATCGTGCAGAAGATGGACGATGACGAGGACAAGGAAGATGTCCAATCAATCCTCATGTTTGGCGCTCAAGCGCTCTTTGAGAGCGACGGAAGCGACACAGCTCGCGAGATCAATTGTGAGTCCAATCCGGTGTATATATTGTAACGTTGAGACGATTTCCGTTGCAGATACCGATCACGACCTCGACCATCTCATTGAAAAGACGGAAACCGAGGTACCTAGTGATGAGCAGAAGAATAACAATGAGGCGCTATTCTCGTTTGCGAAAGTGTGGTCCGCCGAGAAAGACTCACTTGAAGATATGAATGATGCCTCAGCAGAGCAATCCGATCAGATTGATTCATGGGCACAAACCCTCGAACGGATTGCCGCAACGCGACTCAAAGAGCAAGAGGAAGAGGTTACTGGACGTGGTGCCCGTCGGAAGGCTGCTGCAGTCTTTCCTCAGGTTCGTCCTTAAGTCAGTAATGAGTCTCGGAAGACCTAACTACATGCACTTAACAGCAAATCATTCCTGAACTCGATGACAGTCCGACTAGCAAAGAGAAGCGAAAGGATAAAGGGAAGGGCAAGAAGAAAGGCCAACTCCGACCTAGTCATTCCGATGATTCCGATTTCCGAGCCGATACTGTGGCTAATCGCGCAAACGACACAAGTTCAGAGGATGAAACTCCTCTGTCCTCACTTCATGGTGCTTCTGATGGTCCTGGCTCGTTAGATTTGCCCCCCGCCTCACGAAACGTACAAAAGAAAGCGTCAGTGCCCCGTCCACAGTCGCCCCTTTCTTCGATCGGTAATCGCGAAAGTCGTGAGCGGAAGAAGTCGCTTTGTGGACTCTGCGGAACTGCACACGAAGAAGCACAATGTCCCATGATAGAAAGCTCAGAGAATTTGGCTAAATATCGTGAAATGTTACTCAGTCATACTGGGGACGAGACATTCGAGGAACGCGTACGTGTCTAGCGATGAAATGATGCCTGATCAGTGACTCATCTTTTCCTATGCAGAAAGCAGCCATAGAGCTAATAGACGAAACACTGGCTCAAAGGGGTATGGTTCACCTGATCCAAGGCCAGCCTTTATATCTTGTGGACATCACCAAATATCCCCAACCTGTCCGTCGACAGCAAAAGGCAGTCCGTGCCCAGGTTGCACAGCCGGTTAGACCGCCTCCTTTGCCTCCAGCATATGCCAGAACGTATCATCAGCCATCTGTCCCACAACCTCCGCGACTCTTCGCTGCGGTGGCAAATCCGGGCGCTGATAGACCGAGACCGACGCCTAAAGCGCGACCTTCAATCAACCCCACGATTGATGCACACCCGATGGGCTATCCCTTGGCTGGCCCTTCGAAGAGACCAAACTCTCCGAGAGCCCCCGAAGTTCCACAAAAGAAGATAAAGAGCAGCAATATGCCGATGCCGCCATGCGTGTTGTGTGGGGCGACTTCCCATGGCGAGCTGAAGAGGTGTCCCGTGGTACAACAAGGTTCTACTAGGTATGGTGGGCATCCCGTGTGACAAGCCTTCACTTATACGTGTATACAGAATCAAGAAGGAGATACGTCGATTGCGAGCGGATCCTGGTCAAACTACCGTCGTTGATGCTCTCAATGAGCTTTATAGGAAGCAGAAGAAGCGAGAACTGGCCTCTAGCAACGATACCCAACGACCTCCACAGGATGTCGTAATTATCAGCGACTGAGCATGAAGGAAGCCTGGGGCTGCCATGCGGTCTGAAACTTTAGTATGTAACATATGCTTTTAATCTGTACCTTGTCTTCTGCCATGTGCATAATACTGGAGATAGTCGTCGTCGCGATACTACTATCTCGCAAGTAGCTGAAGTAGACTGTAGGAGTACATATCTATTAATATGTATATAAAGTCGTTTTGCCAACGTACCTGACATGCCTATCCACGCACATACAGTATAAGTAGTACTAAACTCTACTACCTCGGACCAACGGGGATTCTGACAGCTTCGCGAGTCAGATGGCTCTTGTCGAGACAGGAAGCTCCGACTGCCTTTCTTGCTTGCTTGCAACAAATTTATTCGGGGGTGACAATCATTTCGAAATGAGATGTATAAAGACGATCTTTATGATATTCTCCTGGGTGCCTACTGATCGTTTTTCTCTTCCTCGTCTTCTTCGAAGACGTCCTCACCCGCTAACAGAAGTGCACCGAACCTGCTTCCCGTCGATGCTATTCGCTCATCTTCATATTCGTCTCCGAATTCGCCTTGATCCCCTTGTTCATCTGCCTCCTCGCCTTCACTACTGGCGGTGTTTCCATCCTCATCCTCCAGCTCTCGCTCACGTTCACCGCCATAGTCATCATCGAGTTCGCTCATGATGTCCCATTCTGCTTGCTCGGCATGGGGAATCCATATGCCATTCCCGGCCTCAGAATGTTCTCCCACAATTTCCAGATCAGTATCGGGGGGCCAGAATCCCCATTTCACTTCACCTTGTGCTAGCGTGCGGAGAACTATGTAAAATATGCAAGAGCGAAATCAGAATCTTGATGTCCTTTGACAGGAACCACCAAAGTAATCTGCGAAGAAAGAACTCACTGGCATTTCCTGCTCGGTACACGTCGGGTCTTCCAGTCTTGGCGGTCACCCAACCTTTCTTCAACGCGAATGCCGTCAAAACGTCCATTGCAGTCCATCGAACCTCTTTCTGATCTACCTGTGCATTCTGTGCGGTTATCCGCGGCTCTCGCCATGTACGTTTATCTTCTACAGGCGGAGCCGGAGGAGAGGGATGCTCGAGTGCGTATATGCGTTCGAGAGGGAGGAGGTTGGCGGCGTGATAGACGCATAAAGGAACTGCCGAGACGCGAGAGATGGGAAGAATGCCGCTAAGGACCTGGTTGTAATGCAGTCAATTCAAGGTGGATCGTTCTTGCTGTTGTATAATGAGATTTGCGCGAACCTGAGTCTCCATCGGAATAAGGTTGGGCATAACCAATCCTGGACAGTCTACTAGGCGAACATCTGATGTCCAGAAAAGCGTTTGAAAATGCTTCGTCTGCGGCATTCAAATGAATCGTCTGCATTGGCATGTAAGTAGATTCGTGAACAGACTATACCTTTCCAGGTGTTCGTGATGCCCTCACTTTGGTGGTACCAAAGAGCGCGTTGAGGAGGGATGATTTGCCGACGTTCGGCTGGCCTACAGAGTACAGAGGATTAATCCAAACTCGTTTCACCAGTGCTATCCTAAAAGAAAGATCTTAACCTATCAGACCAACAGTAAGAAACTCTGGTTCAATGTCGATTTCCTCCTCGTCGGAATTCTCCCGATGAGTTTCATCCTGGTCTTTGAAACGTGGCGCCGTTGCGCCTCCAACAGCATGGCCCACTTGCCCACCTTTGGCATGCAGGACCGCGTCCCAGTCTATGTCTCGTTTCACACGAGGTTTCCATTTTGCCAATCTTTCTGGATGATCCCTCAGCCGTTCGGGTGGCTGTAAGAATTCAGCGTGGGTCTCCTTGAGTGCCTTTACGAGGGTTTGTCTAAATACGGACGGGAGATGCGGTTCGTATACTTTTCGTTTGCCAGAACCTTCTCCGGCACTTTTCTCTTGGTAGGATTCCACGGGAACGATTCGAAGGTCTGGATATCGTTGCTTCAAGTATCGTGTCCATGCTTCGGCTCTTACCGGACCCACGATGTCTACTTTTGTCAGCACGAGAATAACGCGAGTTCGACGTGTAAGGTACGGGTTCGACAAGTAGTCTGAAAGGGAAGGTGGATAGTGTAGTATGGGGCAGCGAGAGTCCACGAGAATGAGGAGGATGTCTGCAATCTCCGTGACACGCCACCTGCAATGGAATATTTTGAAAACAAGGCCGGCACGGATTGCGGCATACATACAGTTGTCTCCATACTTCGATATTGCGTTCGAAGGTTGTTGGGGCATGTGGCATGGCAGGCGGCTCGTCTGGCGTTTCATGGGGATCCATAGCGTACCGATCGTTAATGACCTGATCAGTCTGCTCAAGCCATTTGGCAAACAATGCCTGCTCGTTCTTTTCGACCATCTCTTTTGTCGCATCATAGCGCCATTTTGGACGCCGGGGGCATGTTAGCAGCACAGGTTTGGCAGAGCTGATATCATCGGAATCAGTATGAGCAATGGTGATGGACGGGTCCCGAAGCAGAGCCGCGTCCAGCTGGATCGGTCGATTGAGGGGTAGCTGAGAAGCCAAATCCCGGGTTTTCTCAAGAAACGGCAAAGGCAACTGGACAAAAGTAGATTGCAATGTGGGAGCTGAGCTGACGGTGTGGCCGTGGGCGCGAGCAGCAAGAGCGTCGGTGACACCTCTGCCCTTTTTCCGACGGCGATCCTGTCTCATCGGAGGAGGCGGAGAGACATCGCCTCTGTGTACGGCGCGCTTCAGCTGAAGCTGAGCTTTCTTCTGCTTGTGAGAAAAGGGGACGCGACGGGGCATCGGGGAAGAGAATAGACTGAGATGAATGAACTAGAGATCGAAGATGAGAGAGAAGATTAATATTGATGCTCGCAGGATGCTCGAAGATACTTGGTGTTTCCTAAACGGGGCGGAGGTGCGTTGGGATGATGGTTGTGGGCGCCTGTGTGGGGAGGCATGTGCTTTGCACCTTCTCTCAAGCTGGACTGCCCGAGAAATGATGGACTGAAATGATATGCCCACAGGTTGCCCACGAATGTCTCTCGCTCCTTTTCTTCCAACCACTTCCACCTCGCTTGCAGTCAATAGCCCGCAAAGTTGATGCAAATCGCTGCTAGCTAATCTCGACCACTCATGGCAACTCCGGGCACCTCTCCTCCTGCCGCTCGTATGAGCTACAGCTCTGGCCAAGGCTCTGGACAGCCCGCTTCCAAGTTTTCGAAAAAGGATCAATTCATATTCAGACATGGCTCTCGTCTTCATGCGTACGCAAGAGACAAGGTCCCGTATCCCATCTCGTACGATAGAGACGTGTTTGATCTGTGAGTGTCACTGTTTACGAATGATCGACCACGCCACGCTAAACGTCGCGTAGGCAGTGCATGGATCATCTGCTTATGCTCAAAGCAAAGCGTACCGTCAGCTTCATCGACTTCAAGGGAAATACTCCGAAACGCTGTCTTGACTTGGGCACTGGTGTGCGCTGTCATCGCTTCCCCCCTTTCAGACTTGAGACTAATCTCTGCATGCATTCAGCTCGGCGACTGGGTCATTGATGCTGCAAAATACTGGCCGGATTGCACATTTGTGAGTATGCACTGTACATTGAAGCGCATTGCGCTGCAACTCCCGACAGGTCGGATACGATCTCGTCAACGTTCAGTTACCCTTGTCGCTGTGTGTTGAGCCAGATATAGCCAACCGAATTGAATGGGTGCACGGCAATCTGTAAGCTTGGTTATCGTCGACGGCTTGACGTGCTGCTCACTTGGTACAGTTTGCGGCAGAAGCTCCCTTTCGACGAAGATGAATTTGACTATGTGCATATCCATGGTTTGGCCTTTGCCGTCCCTGAGAACAAGTGGCCGACGGTGTACGAGGTAATGTACACAGGTCCTTCTGTGGTCTACCTCATCTCTCAATATTTCTCATCCGTGCGTTTCAGGAGGTCAACCGTGTTCTGAAGCCTGGAGGTGCTGTTGAGCAGATTGAAGAAGGTACGTCAACGCGCGTTGCGCATACTAAGCTGTTAGCGATGCTAACATTTCTGTGTACTCTGTAGATGCTATATTCCCTACGGTCCCCCGTTGGTTCACGCAGCCATTGCATTCACAGACCAAGCGGCCATCCGCTCTGTTTCCTGATGGCACGCAGCGATCGTTGGCGACACCGCCATCGGTTTCGACACGACACCCTCATGATCACGCTTTACTTGAACATCTGTTTGTTTCTGTTTTCAGTAGTCGCTTCCTCAATCGTACACCGACTTGTGAGTGCCATGACAGTCTTACTTGCAGTGTGTTACTGAGTTGCATTAGCACTATTACCCACGTATTTCTCCACCGTTTTCCGGCATGTTCTATCCCCTCCAACCCTCATCTTCCCTATGCCTCCACTTGCACCTCTCCCGCCTTTGCCAGCTGAGCTTGGTAGCCCGACATCAACCTCCAGTGAATTGTCAGAGTCATCTACGCTGTACATGCCTGACCTTGATCTGGACCCGGCGCAGACATCTCCGGGTGAGCAGGCGGTTCAGATTTTCTACGTCAATCACTATCAGAAACCTAACGGCGAAGACACGAATCCGCCCGATGGTCGCGGCCGCTCTGCCTCGACATCTACGGCCAGCACACTGAGCACTTTGAACGAGTCTGTCCTCATCTCCTCTACCCCTTACAAAACCCGACCTCCGTCGACACCTCACCGACGTTCCGTGGCGTTCAGCGCGCCAGATATGAGCACCCGTATAGGAAACGACGCGGTACTGGAACTCTTCCCCATTGATGAGCTAACCTCGTTTGAAGAACATTCATTATCCATGCAACTCTACCGGGCAGTTGGTAATGTGTTAGCTGTCAGGGAGGCGATGTGGGACGAGCTCATAGACCAGACCATGAATGATAGGGCTGCCTTAGATGGGTTTGGATGGGAGCACGACGATGACGTATTTGTGAACCGGCAAAAGTTTGATGCTCTCGTCGAACGGTACAAGGGGTACGTGCTTCGTTTTCGTCGTCTGTTGTCTGTTATGTATCATGTGTCGGGGTTCTGACATCTTATTGGTCGATAGTGACATGCACGTTCGAATCTCGCTGTGGAATTCGGCAACACAGTACGGTTGGCCATATCCGCGAAGAGATCCGCTGACAAAAGCCGAATTGGTGGAAGAGGAACGTCTGCGGCGTGCGATTTTGGAGGGCAGGAAACGCGCTGTAGATGAAGACTTTCAACAACCTAGTCGCTCACTTCGTCTTCTCGTGGGGATGAAGAGTTTCGATGATTGACCAACAGGGGAGCCCGTCTCTTCCCAGTATACCCCCATTTGCTTGGCTTCGCATGCATGTTGTCATTGTCCTTTCCTCCGTTTCTTCTTTCTGACATCTTGATCAATACCCGATACCCCACATCAACGCACGCCATTCACGCCATTCACGCTGCTTGCTGACTGAGCTCTCTCATACAGAGCCTAATTCGTTGTTATGTCTTGTATAACGATTGTATCCTGTTTAGAGATCTCATCTCTACTATTTACGTTCACGACTTCTCCAACGACCGTGTATGATGTATCTGTCCGATATCTGTCCTCAGGTGATTATTTGATGTGCTACATGTAGCAGCAGTTTGTCACTGTATATACCTACTCGCCGTTGTGCGAATGCCAAACAGCATATGCCTGGTTGAAAGCACTTGAAAGCCTGTTGCCTTGAGAAGCTGTCTCAGACTCAGGCTATTTAGTTGAACTTAAGGCCTACATAATGCCTAATAAGAATGTACACAAAAGTAACTGTACTTGCCGGCAGACTGCCGAGCACAGCATCTCTATATGCCGCAGCCTGCCGCTAAATGCCCATGCGGCAATACGGCATCTGCCGTTGCCGTATGTACTTTATATGGCAAGCGACTATGTTCGTTTGCGTAGTAGGTACGCGTTTCTGCTACGGAGGATAGAAATCGGCATTTCCTTGGTACTGGACCACGGTGCACACGATGTCGAATACGCGACGTCGTTGAAGTTCGTACATGCTTTACGAGAATGAGACCCGTATTACTGCTGAGCCATCGACACGCTTCTATTGGAGTCCAGTCGTGTCACGGATGACTGGCTCCGATTGCATGCACCTCAGTGTCAGCCGCTACAACTTAGTGACTGCTCTTCCGTCGCGCGGTATTCCTTAGGCTTGACACGCTTCCTCGTATACCTCTTTCTTACTACCGCTACGAGTCGCAACGCTCTACCCCCCACCGCCCGTTTTGATAGCATGTCTACCTCTCACCCCTCTCAGTTTTATCCTCGGACTGATGAATCATGCCCCGTTCCAGACAACAATTCGCGAACTCCACCGCCCCTACCGTGCTTCCCAGCTAACAGTAACGATTCCCGCGACTCAGAGCGAGAAGACGTCACTAAGAATGACGAGCATGTTACGAACCAGGGCGCAGCCATCCCGGACGTTTCCTTCGGTGACTCTTCGTCTTTGATACAGAAGTCTCTGTCTGGTCGGAGTCCATTGTCACGCCCATCTTATTCAAGGAGGTTTTCAGCGGCTGAGGTTGAGCCTCAAGTCTGCGGTGCCTCTGGGTTGAGCTATAAAGAGCGCGTGAAACGCGTGCGAGAGAAGAATTCAGGGAGGCCGTTCAACGACCCCGAAGGTCAGTTATTGCTGTAATATGCCGTATCCAGATTATCCTAACCGCTGATCCTGTATAGATTTTCGACGCCGAGAGGAGTTCATATTGACGTTCGCCAAAGTTCTACTTTCCTTCGGCGCACCTTCGCATAGAGTCGAGTCTCAGCTTGAGTCCGCTGCTGCGATGCTGCAACTTGACGTCGGCTTTGTACATTTGCCCAATTTGATCATCGTCTCCTTCCTCGACAGCCCGACGCACCTGTACAAGACAAAGTTTGTGCGGGCCAGCGGACGAATCTCGCTGACTGCCCTACACAAGATTCACCTGCTCTATCGAGATGTACTACGGGGCAAGCTTCCCATCCAGACGGCTTCGGCCAAGTTGCGAGCGATCCTTCGTGCAAGACCTATATACCCGACATGGATGCGTTGCATCTTCGCTTTCATTTGTGCTTCGATTATTTGCTCGACTGCCTTCGGTGGCGCTGTGGTGGATATGTTCGTCAGTGGTGCTAGTGCATCAACCCTGCAGTTCCTTGGCCTTCGTGCTGCACTGAGAAGCACGATTTATGCAAACGTCTATGAGTAAGTGGCAGTTTACCGTTGCACAACTTTCAACTAAGTTGTATCTACGACCCACAGGATATCCGTGTCAATTATAGTATCCTTCCTTGCGAGAGCTTTGGGCACTTTACGAGCAAACATCTTCTGCTTCAGTGCAATCTCGTCGGCAGGAGTAGTATTGGTTCTACCAGGTTTTACCGTCCGTAAGTCGCCGTCTGTGACTCAATTTCCTTAACTTTTGGTTAACGACCGTATCAGTCACCAGTGCACTGGAACTGACTTCTCAGAATATTGTCTGTGGCTCGGTCCGCATGGTGTATGCCATCATCTACACTCTTTTCTTGGTAAGATTGTTATGCTTCTTCGCATTGACCCACTTCTTACCGTGTCTGGCAGGGTTTTGGCTTGCTCATTGGTTCTGAACTGTATCTGGCCATCAACCCAAATGCCCATAAGAACATGGCATTGATTGCGATGGAGGAGTCTCAGATTATCCATGGATCGCTCATAGCGCTTGAGCCGCCGCCGCACATTCAGGACGTTCCTTGGACAGGCCGGTATTCCTTCCTGGATGTGGGTGGACCGAACAGCCGAATTGTAAAAGGTATAAATCTAGAGATTACTGCTAACGCATTACCTCATGAAAATAAAACTGACCGTGTCCTTCGGGCAGGCTGCTATCGCAATCCCGCATGGCCATGGTACAGACAACCCCTACCCTGGTGGACGCTATTTCTCCTTGTTCCGATATACTCCACATTCTCGTCGCTGTCCAATCTGCAGTACTGGCGAAGTATCCAACTACCTATCATGGTCATTTTCTCCTGCCTTGCTTACGCAGCAAATCGCGGGGCCAACCATGCCTTGTCTGGCCGCAATGACATTGTTTCGGCTTTCGGTGCATTGGTGATAGGAATTTGTGGGAATGTGTACTCCCGTATCGTGGGCGGAACAGCTTTCACCTCTATGGTGACAGGTGTGCTGTTCCTTGTTCCTGTGCGTCATCACGTCTCGTTTGTTGTAAGCCACGCTGACATTCGCCCAATGCCCAGTCCGCCATTGGTAATTCAGGCGGCCTTCTTTCAACCACTAATACCTCCACGCAGGCATACTCCGCAGGATTCTCCCTCGGTGTGCGTATGATACAGGTTGCGATAGGCGTCACCGTCGGCCTGTTCATCGCCCAGATAGCTGTTTATGCGTTGGGTCGCCGTAAGAATGCCGCATTCTTTGCGTTCTGAGACACAGGGCGATAGGGTGTGGAATGTCGAGATGATACAGTAATGTATTACGCCAATATGATACATGTGGATGTTACAATAGTTCCTAGTCTATACAGTTACCGAATGAATAATTGTAAACATAAAGATATGCGAGTTAATATCATACGCAACTCATAGCAGGCTCTCAACCGCCGAAAAGAGCATTCAGCTCTTCTAGTCTTCGCTGATGCATCTCGGCTTTACTGAAGTTTTGACCTAACGTCATATTGGCCAACTCGGTTTTCTTCCGCTGCACTTCAAGTAACCGAGCTTCGATGGTATTTTCGATTATGAGTTTCACTGTTGTGACAGGTCTTTTCTGACCCAAACGATGCTATGGGAGAATTCAATCAGCAACTCATCATAACACGTTGCGAAATCTGTCAAACTCACAATCCTGTCAACCGCCTGATTCTCTACGGCCGGATTCCTGTGCAAAACATCTTAGTCAACACTGACTGAATTTGAAAACATGCAAATGGCAGACTTACCAATATGGATCCATGAGATAAACCCGCTGAGCAGCAGTAAGGTTCAAGCCAACTCCACCTGCTTTCAAGCTGACCAGCAAAACCTCACAGGCAGGGTCGTGTTTAAGGGCCTCCATGGCTCGAGTACGGTCATCACGTTTCATGGTTCCGTCAAGACGATCATAACGGATGTTTACGGCATCTAATGCTTCTTCCACTCTGAAATAATTATGGTCAGAAAGGTTCGACGACAGATATCGGAGAAATGGACTAACTTATCTAGCATGGATGTCCACTGAGAGCTGTGAAAGTGTATGGATATGAGTCGGAATCCACGCGATGACGAATGTGAATTGGCTTACAAGACAACAGTCTTCACCACACCATCATCAATGCGATTGCCTTGGTTATCCACCATTTGAATCTCTTCCATCTCAGGATCGTAATTGGCTGAATGAGGATTCGCGCGAGAGAATTGGATGAGATCGCTGAGGAGTGCCCGAATCTTTGTCGATAACTGAAGCTGTTCAATAGGTGTACCCTTCGGTTTCTTCTCCCGTTTAACGTTCTTCTTTTTCGCCGACCCATCCGGCGTCCATTCAGGGTTTATTTCGACAGCATCGGCGGGGAGAAGGGCTGTCTGACAAACGGGACAGCACCGACGAGTGTCCGATGGGACATTTGGCCATCCAGGGAAACATGAATTCCTGTAACAACCAGCGCAGAAGAGATGTTGACATCGAGTGAGGATTGCCTGGCCGAGTGCGGGACTATTTTGACGAGTAGATGCACGGGAGGAAGCATTTTTCGGTTTCCTGCCTCGCTTGGGCTGACTAGACGTCTCTGCCTCCGCTACGCCGCATGCATCCACATTAGCGTCGCTGGGGACACCAAACTCGTAGGTGCACTCAACACACTGGGCTGTACCAGCTTCACGCAGCAAGCAAAATATGGCATTCGCGCGAGCAAGATTGATACCCTCCTTGGCGACAGCAGCAGCCAGATGTTCATAGGTGGGTTGTTCTTGCGACTGATTGTCACCGATAAGTCCAAGCCCTTTGTTCATGACGAGCTCAAAATGATCACAAATTTGGCGGAGTCGCAGAATCTTCTGCAGAATGCCTACGTAGTTCTTCATGACCTCGTTCTTGTTGGATAACTCGTTGAATTCGGCCTTGGACTCGGTGAAGAACTGGTCGTAGATTGCCTGTTCCTGTTCGTCAAACTTCAGGTATCTGAGCTCGTCACGGCGTGGAGGAAGGGATAGAATCCTTTGTCCATTCTCCGCTTTGGATTCTTTCGTCCTGCGCAGTGTAATGCATTTCATGATGGTTTGCAACCGCGCGACACCCAGCGGCTGACCGTATTTGACTGGTGTTCCAATAAACTCGGTCCAAACGCTCTTGTCGTCGAAAGGACCTAGTCTCAGAAATTTGATCAGCGCATAGACGTCGTCCAATTTATTCTGCACTGGTGTCCCAGTAAGGCAAAGCCGCCGGTCTGCAACGAGGTCGCAACATGCACGACAAGCAACAGTACTCGTCTCTTTGATCGAGCTATACGACATCAGTCAGCCACCTACATGATTAGGTCAAAAGGGAACTTACTGAGCCTCGTCGAGAACAACTCTGAACCAATACACACTCTGCAAAGCGCTGTTGCACTCTGACACCCCGTTTGAATTGAGCGCATTCTTCTTCCTCTTTTTGAGGCCGTTCTTCTTGGCACTGGATAACTTCAAGATGGAATTGCCTCGTTCATCAATCTCGACAACGCCGTCGCTACTAGCGCCGCCATCATCGTCGTCCTCGGTATTCGTGACACTTCTACACTGCTTCGAGTACTCGGTAGCAAGGGTAGAATACGTAGTAATGACCGCGTCGAAATCTGCGAGGAAAGAAGGGTCTGGACGCCGTGCGTTACCGTGGTAGACGTATACTTTGAACGGGGTCCCATCTCGCGTGCGATCGACTATTCCATTGGATGGCTCGGACTTCACTACTGTCCCTTTCATAATCTGCGACGAATGAGGAAGCACATTTGAACTCCCTGACGCAGAAGCGACGGGCTGAGGCGTAGAAGGAGACGATGATGAAGCAAGTGCCGAAGACGGGCCACAATGCCCACCGCCGCCAACCACGACAACAGGACCTCCCCAATGCTCCCGAAATTGGTCTTCCCAATTGACGACGGTTGAAAGGGGGCAAACGATGAGAGTAGCACGACTCTTAGCTTTTAGACGACAGGCTCTATTGTACTCTCCTTCCAGTTTGCCCAGTTCCCTAGCTTCCTTCGCCTTTGCCTTTGCAGATTTCGATGCGGTCGAGGACGTGGGTATACCCCACACGCTACCAGCGAAATGATCCGGCACCAGATTTTGGTCCTGCGATGTAGGTTCGGGAGGCGGTGGGAGCTCCAGAGGCGCACTGGCAAATTCCTGTGCGGATCGCAAGGTAGAGGCTATCAGGGAAACACAAGTTATAGTCTTTCCCAAACCCATCTGCATGTCATGAAAAGAGATAGACCGTGAGATAAACGTTCTACGGACGACAAGAGATGATAGCACTCACGTCATCCGCTAAGATAGCGCTCTTAGCTTCTTGTGGCTCTTCGAATATTTCGCGCTGAGTAACAACATGGAACCAGGAACGTTGGTGAGAGAGTTCGTTATAACGCTCTTGCCACAAAGATGAATATGTTCCATCGCGGCCTCTGCGTTCACGTTCGCGCTCAAGCAGAAAAGTGAGAGCCTTCTTCTGATGTGGATAGAGTGGTGTTGCAACTTCCGGCGCTATGAAAGACAAAAAATAAGTTCTAGATGTCTATGAATAGCGCGAATGAAACCTACGGCAATCCGTTTCCTCAAGTTCATCACCGTCCTTGAGGCTCTTGAACAATTCATCAACTTGACTACGTTGCACTTCCACACTTTTCGCTGCGACATTAGAGTTCCATCTTCCCATACCATTACCGCCAGGACCACAGTAACCCAGCCGTGAATTCCCACCAGCTGCAGCGGCTTGGGCGAAGCCGCCTGGAGGTGGATTGTGCGGGTTAAGATAATGCTGACCGGAAAGACGCTGGATATCTGCAGGGGAAGACGGGTGATCTAGTAGAAGCCCTGACTGCTGCAGAAAAGTCGAAACAGGGGGTATATTCCCCTTCGGGGTGAATACTAGGAGTCGCAGAGGTAGGATGGGTAGCTAAGGACAGGTTAATGTCGCATTGCAAATAAAAGGCAACTTGTACATACCCCTGGTTTGCGACGGACTTTGCCATCAAGGCGTATGAGGCCCTTTCCCAACAGAGGCCCCAAAAACGTCGCAACCTTCTGCTCTACAACCGCAAAATTCTCTCCGGGTATAGATTCTCCCATAGGTGATGTCGTATTTGGTGTACGGATATGAATGGTAGGCTGTGCGCCGGGTCGGCCTGCGTTTGAGTCATATGCGAGTCGGACAGGTGCCCAGTCTGGGTCGGCGTTTCCAATAGGATGCTGGGATAGATATGAAATAGGATAAAGCACCAACGCAGTAACCGTCAACTGCCCAATGCAAACCGGGGTCTTAGGAGGTAGATCACTGGGAAGGGTCCCGGAAGAAGATACTTGTCCCTGAGGAGACTGAGAACTAGGTAGCACACGCTGTACTGGCTGGGGCGGGGGTGGAGACGGAGAACTCGTTAGGTCTATGACTTGACGAGCGTGCGCGTTGGATCGGGCATAGGATTGAGAGGGATACTGGGCAAACGGAGATGATGTCGCGACAGATTCAGAGCTTGACGCAATAGGATGTGAAGAAGGCGATGTGTGAGCGGACGCCGGATAGGACGGGAAGGAAGCTCGTCCAAAGACTGGATGGCCCGCTGCATGCGACAAAGGAGAGGGTGTAGATGAGGTGGGTGTGCTCTGCTGCTGGATATTTGTTGGCAGAGGCCGAGGTTGCTCGGGCTGGAGAGAGGAGGAAGACATGGCAGGAGAAAGGCCAGAGTGATAGGGCAGATGCGATCCAGATGCATTTGGGAGAGAAGCATTGAGCGCGTTGAAGGATCGCGTTAGAGGGCACGCCCTCTTGCACGCTCTTTCGTTGTTGTATTCGTCGTCGTCGTCGTCGAGAGTGAGGTCTATAGGGTCGGAGCGACCGCGCGATAGGGATGGGAGAGCGAGTGCGGTGGAGGAGGAGGGCAACATTGCGACGGAGGAGGCTACGGGCACGACGCGGTCGACAAAGATATAGAGCGGGCAGAGATGGTGGCCGTAGCGGAAGTAGAGGTGTAAGTATTTCGAGCAAACTGCCTCAGCAAACTCGCTCGTCCGGGCACGCTGTGTCACATGCTCTGTGTAACGCTGACTCAGCCGCTCTGACCGGTCTCGCTTACCAACCACGCTCGGAGAAACGGTCTTTCTCAGCGCATGATCTTGTCATTATTCACTTTCACTTCACTTTGTTTCGCTCCTGCCACAGTAGAGAGGACGCCGTGTATACATATGTGCTCTCGGGTGGTGTCGTTCCCAACGGGCGCACTGCATACGCTTGCACGCCCTCTCACCGAGTGGGTCGACGCCGCCGCCGGTGTCGGGCTCGTCTGACAAACCTTTCCGTGCACATTGGTGGGCCCACCACGGATAAGAACGGGTTGACCTGGGTTGACGTATCCGGCCAGTGTCTCTGACGACATCGTTTCACAAGTCAGCGTGTCGGAATAGCAGTATCCTCTAGATCTGTGTAAAGTACATCGATTTGCGAATCCCCCCACTAATAACATTATCTGCACCCTGGCCGTTCCGGAGCTCCAAAACAGCAAACTGAGATATCCATGAGAATCTTGAATGTAACTTCCCATTTTCTGCGGCATATAAGGTAAGCCAATAGACAAAAGGAAGACTACTTATGTGAGTGTATAGCGCGAAGTACGCAACTTCACTGCATGCGCGCGGCCAAAGCAAGGGGTTGCAGGCTCGCGCTAAGGACTACCCAGTTAAGCATCATAGTCTGAACCCCTTGCTTCGACTACAAGCTGGATCGTGTCGCGTTGCAACTCATTAGCAACGGAAATCACGGGAGTGGCTTCCTGCCTGCCCGTCGTGATTGTCCATTGGTAGAAGTCGGCCGACTGGCATCCCAACGCAACCGGCTGCTACCACCTGCTAATAGGTCACAACGCGGCGACCCTTCTCTGTGTACGCAGCAGTTACATGCGTCGCGAGCCTTCACATCGCACCTGCCGAGCATAGTCAAGATGTGGATCTGCGAATAACAGAGCGAACTACATACGGGGTGCCCAACCCATGGCGAAATATGCTTGTCGGGCTGCCTCTTCTTTGGCCAATTGCTTACTCGGACCGTGTCCTATCCCCTTCTCAGTATTATTGACTTCAGAAATGGTCAGTGTCAGAGGGAGCCGACAACGAATGACTGAATGACAGCTGAGACGTACCAACACATTTCACCGTCCATCGCCCAGCATGAGCGGGACCCGTAAATGTAGCAGGGTATTCTACGGCCAAACGGCGCTGCATCGCCGTTTGGTTGAAGAGAGGTAAGAATGCAGCCTGAGGCTGCGCAGGCGCTAGAGGATTGGGCAAGGGAGGTGGAGGGTTGGCGGGAGGTGGCGGTTGGTACATCGGCTCAGGTGGTGCTGGACTGTGAGGCTCTAGTTTAACCTTCTTGGCCCCGTAAACTGGTTCCATCTCGACGTCTCGAGAGCCGGGCTGCGAGTCGTAAGAAGGATCGACGAGAGTTCCGATCCAGCCCTGTATCACAGACATGCCGCTTTGAACGTATAGCGCGCCGACATACGAACAAAAGAGATGCTTTGTTTCCTGTCGAGCAGCGCATGGGTATATGCGCGTCCTAATAGGACAAATATGTCGCACGTACCTTGGGGTCCCGCAGGATCTGTTCACGAGCATCCAAACTGCTTCGTAATTTATCTCGCAGCTTGTATCCACTGACCCAACTGTCGAGATTGGGGTGTTCCAAAAGTTCTTCTCGTCGAGACTAAGAGCACGGAGGCACAATCGAACCGATCGTAAATTCAGTAGAACAAGGGATGGACGCACCTCGATATCCTGCGCATTCAACATCGGCCGCTTCTTGAACAGCGCATCAGTGATCGCCAACTCCAATGCCTGCTTTCCCAATGCTGCCAACCGATCATTGTCCCCGTACTCGTCATTGGTAGGAGCGCCAGGAAAGCGGAGGGATCTATGAGTAAATACGTCGAGAATGATCTCGCCGGTCAGTGCAGGCAGTGGTGGCAGGTGGTCCATTCTGAGTGGCGAACGTGGACGTTTCAGATTGGGACCGGGACTCTGAGGTTTGGAGGGATGGGAGGGGAGTTGAGAGGTCTTTGTTGATGTTGAGGGCTCAACTGAAGAGGACCACGTGCTATCTATACGTATATACGTGAGCGTCCTCGCAGCAATGAATGCGCGCATAAGTCTGTCGGAATGGACGTACCTGACGCAGGAGAGTGGTAATGAGAATCTGATTGCATACCGAGCCCTTTCACTTGAGCCTTCACCATCAACAGTCTCTTCAGAGATGTGTCGGGGGCGTTAACGAGAGCTCTTGCAAGCCTTCGTGACCGTCTTTTTCAAGGATGGAGAAGACAGTTCCAGTCGTCTGTTATATGATCTCCCACGCCTTGTCCGCGTTTTGTCAATGCCGGCGCAGCACATGAGTTCTGTTGAATGCATTGCATGTATTTGAGAGCAGCTTGCTCCGAGGTAAACGGAAGGACACCTCCCATGCACCTCCCGTACTTATGCACTTCAGTCGCACCAGCCCACGAAACTGGTCTAAAGCGGCTAATCACGGTTCGCAGAGGAGGAAAACGGCGAGAATTGAATAGAAACAACCAGGCTGTGTAGAGGTAACAAGACATGGACTCAAATTTCGAGATGCGGATACGATGAGACACTCACACATTTACCAAACGTCCAGGGCGAACGCAAAAACATGGCTCAGGTAAAACATGCAAACAAAGGCGACAAGCGAAAAAATCTTAATGGCAGACGAGCAGCGTCATCTAGCGGAAATTCGAGACGAAGCACTCATCTGTAGACATGGGATCATGAAAAAAATATAAGAAAATCCATAGAGTGAAGAATCAGAGGTCAGAGGAAAGAATCAGTCGGGCAAGCGAAGCAGGAAAGACGCGGTCCCCACAAAACATGTTCCTCTATTCATCATACACTAGGAATGACAGAGCAACGAGACGAGACGAGCTTGTTGTGGTAAGGAGGACCGTACTATGTTAGGTGTTAAAAACGGGTCAAACAAATGAAGAAATATGGTATCTTGATCAAGCAGGCAGGAGCAGTAAGTATCAGGAATCGTCCCTAAGAAGTTCGTTACGCATACAACCGACAACGAGGGGAGGGGTAGAAGGCAAATGACGACGCGAGATTCTCAATTATCCACATCCAGCGCAGAAAAAGAACCGTCTCAAGCGAGCCGTCTTAATATACCCTCCCTTGGCCATAAACACAGAAACTCAGACACAACAGGTTCTCCTCAGGTTCTTTCGGCAATTGGAAACGATGATGCCTAGTACCGCACCCCAGTGGTACCGTTGTAATCGTAGGCGCCTTGGTGATGAAGCGGAACACCGTAGGTATCGTAGTTGGGCCGCGTCATGCTGGGGCCACGGGCGAGAGCCTCTGACATTTGTGGCTGAGGGCTGGGACCACGAGCGAGGTCGGCGTAACCGCCAACTGGGGCGAGATTAGTGGTAGGACCGGCAGTGAAATCGTGATCAGGGAGAGGTTGGAGGGCACTCTGGCCGTGACCGTGATCAGAGCCATAACCACCACGGCCAGCCATATTGTCCTCGCTATGACCGGAGGAGTGGAATGAGCCGTGGGACCGAGCGGATATGTTGCGATGCAAGCCAGGGACGTTCTCATCGGGGCTGGTGGGTTGCCAATCGATGGGCTGCATACGATCCTCAAAGTCAGCGGAGGGCTTGAACTTCCATTTGCGGATGATAGTCCATCCGATGGCAATGGCACCAATGGAGGCTGCAACGACAACAATAACAATGAGGGTCGTCTTGGTCACCTTGGAGGTTGCGCCGACAGACTTTGCAGCTGCAGCGCTGGTGTCCGAAGGCGCTTCACCAGTGATAGTAGCGGTAACGAATTTAGGGCCTGTGGAAGTGGGCGTGTTTTCGGTTGCAGGGGGAGGCGTGGGTGCAGCGGTATTGACGGGAGCCGCAGATGTTTGGGACGGAGTAGCAGAGGTAGAGGCGATCGAAGAGGAGGATACGCTGCTGCTGCTGGCACTGCTGCTCGCCGCACTGCTACTAGCAGAGCTAGAAGCAGCCGAAGACGAGGCCGAAGACGCCTGTATCAATACGAAAGGTTCAGACTCAAACATGTTTCAAAGGCAATTTAGTTGTTCACTTACGGAGCTAGCCGACGCGGCGGAAGAGCTCGCAGACGAGGCAGATGCTGAAGATGAAGAGGCAGCGGAAGAGGCTGCACTGCTGGCAGCAGACGGAGCGGCAGATGGGGCCGGGTCATTGCCACTATCGTCGTCCTTGGGAGGGTCAGAAGCAGGAGCAAGGATGGGGCCGAGCAGCTGACGCTTCCTCAGCATGCGGTGAAGAACGACATGGTCCGTGGCCGGGTTGAGAGAGGTGGCCTCGGTGACGGAGGTGAGTGCGAAAATGATCGCGAGGGAGCAAAGGAACGTAAGGGCGAATCGTCGTGGTTTGAGAACGAACATGGTTTGTCTTATGGGGATGGATGCTTGTTCAGTCTCCTGTATGAAGATGGGCACAGAGGAGGCACAAACTGACTAGCAACGAAACGGGTCAGCTTGAGAAGATGCCAAGGCCTAACCAGGACCAAAAAGAGAGGAAGAGGACGAAATGGAGGAAAACGGAGCGGGATGGGGGAACCAGCCACAGGAGACGTAGTGGGAAGGAAGAAAGGAGGGGGAAGGAAAGAAGGGAGAAGCGGGTTGCAAGAGGGTCGGATGGCAACGCGCCCGGTTGGAATGCACTTACCACACCACCAGTCTATGAACAGGCGTATTTGTTTTGGACAGAACCGGGACTTGCTTTGCGGAAAGAATGGCGCAGAAAGGAGTGGCTGTTTCTCACTTTTCAAAGTGAGGATTGAGTTGGAAGCAAGACAAAGCCAGACGGCACTCTCGTCCACACGCCCTGGCAGTTCAGTACAACACCCGAAACCAAGGCGACCGTATCACCACACAGGCGCCCGTCAGCCCTCCCTTGTTCTCTGCAATTTTCCTCAGCGCATGCTTCAATTGTCCTCGGAAATGAGAATATTAATGAGCGTTCAGCCATCCAGGAATATTGCCCGTCGCCCAAGTGAACAAAAGAGAATCGCTTCATAATCGAAAAAACTAAACTAAACAGGTCGTAAATGTCAAAAGAGGAAAATGTGTCCATGCATCACGTATCAAACAACTGTCTATCCAGAAACCTCCATCTCAGTTGTGGCTGGTCAGGGACCACGAGTCAAGCGCGACACTGGCAGGTGTCTTGAAGTCGTTCGACGACATGCCCGGCCATTGCGGGTTGAACAGCACCTGCAGGTTCTTCTGCCCAGCATCCATATTGATCATCACCACCGTCACGCCGGGGTTGGGCTGATCCGACTGACCCTGAGGGAGAGCAGGGTCATCCGGGAATCGCACTGCGTCACCCGTTGTGATCTTCATGTCGCTTGACGGGTTGAGTATCTGCATCGTGAGCTTCTGGTCTCCAATTTGGAGAGTAGCTGATGTCCCGCTCGAGTCGACAGTGACGGTAGCGTTCGTGTGCATACGCCACATGATAGGCTGCGAGGCATCAATCTCATCTTGAAGGAGCACTTGCTTCCTCCCATTAATCAGGCGGACGCCGCGCTTGAACGAATTGCTACAGAAACGGACGGTCAGTATGTCTCATCAATACGGTGCATGTGCTGGGCGTACGTGTCAGAATAACCAGTGGTAAGGTCTGCAATCCAGTATGCAGCAGAATCACTAGACGGGCTGTAAACGGTGCTCGAGCCCTGCTTATCGTTCGTCGTGTCATGCTTGACGGTGGGAGCAGCAGTGACAAGCTGGTTCTGCTTGTTCACCAAGATCGTGTTCTGGCCCTCAGTGCGCTTGCGGTAGTACAACCACCGGGTAGCGTCTTGGGCATCACTGGTGAAGTAGTCGGTGGACAAGTAATCACCCGAACCAAGCTCTCCCGCCCAACGCGTGCCAAGCGCATCCAAGACGAAGTCACCGAGGTCAAGGTCATTGTGGGTTTGATGACCCGTCAACTTGCCAGCCTTGATAGCGACGTAGAGTGCATTCTGATCGGTCCAGCTGCTCCTCATGGCAGCCCATTGGGTCAAAGGATCGTCGAAGAAATGGTCGAGAGGCATGCCATCCCAGAATGCGCCAGAGACGGCTGGATCATACCAGAACATGCTCCAGGGCTCGGCGGCGTCATGCTGATCGCGCTGGAAGAGCATGTACTCGGGGTGATTGAAGTGGTCGCCATAGAGCATCATGGAGTTAGCGGTAGTTGAGAACTTCGGGGGACCGTGGTCTCCGTATGAGAACAGAGAGCCAGGGCCAGAAATGAACATGTGGTAATAACCGGTCAACCCAAAGTTCTTATTGGAGTCGAGCAAACCGTAATCTGAACCAGTCGCGGTCAGCAGGGCAGCAGACATCTCGGCATGGCCGGTGGTACCGAAGTACCAATAGTTAGCTGTCTCCGTCCACGAACCATCGGTGGTGACGGCTTGAGCACAGTTCTTGACGGCGTTGTCGACGGTCATGCCGAGGATTTGCTCCGCGGTGCCAGAAGTGTCATCACCAAGGATGGCGAGAGCACCCAAGGTCAAACCGCCGTTGCACACGCAATTCCAGTTACCCTGGGTATTGTTTGTCCACCATCCATTGCCCTTGTTGTCGCTATTCGTATACGCAATGACACCACGATTGAGACCATACTTGATCAGGTTTGACATGATCGTGTTCCTCTGGTCTGCCGTCCAAATGTCATGCAACCAGTCATAAGCGATGGCGAAGGCAGCGGAAAGCTCGCCGGTATCGAGGAAGTGGGCAGGGTTCCACTTCTCATCGGTATCGGGGCCAAAGTCACTGCTGACTGCGTTCTGCGCGGAATTAAGTACGACACATCAAGAGAATCCTGCAGGAGAGCATACCTCGAGTTCACTCCAAAGACGGTCAACCCATTTAGTGTCATTGGTCATGCGATAGACATACGCAAAACCCTTGACACGCATTTTGATCTCACGGGCGTTATCAAGGATACCGTTGCCACCGTCAAGGTTGTACTTGACGGGAGGAAGAGAGTAGTACTCGGTAACGTTTTGGAAGATGGTATCGTTCCATTGCTTGAGGTACGGGTCGGTCTGGATGAGTTGAGGGAGAACAGCCCATTTGTAGGCGGGCGCGAGGAGCCGAGGACGATCGTCGCGAACGGAAGTTTTGGAAGGGTTTGAGGGTTTGAAGGTATCTTCAGGCCAGGAAAGAGCGGCATTGGTCGATGGGTGGAATGTCGGAGTAGTGAAAGCGGCAGTATTGGTCTGTAGAGATAACAAATAATCAGGATTTTGGCACAACCGTGAAGGAAAAAGGTCCATACGGTGGATGGGTAAATGGGGAGGAGGTATAAACTGTTGGTTGCTGTCGGGAAGACACCGACCGAGTTCTTCACTGCGGCAGCACTGCTGGCGGCGGCCTCATCAGTGGGGACAGAATCGGCACCGGATGCAGAACTGCTCGAGTCCTTGTTGTGTGCGCGACTGCCGAGCACACCACCGAGGACGGCAGCAACGATGACGACGATCAAGACTGGCACACCAATTTTGAGCCAGTTGCTGGTACGTTTCTTCACGGGCATTGGTGTGATGTAGCCAGTGGATTCGTTGTAGTAGGGGTCCCCAGAGCCGTAGGGGGTATTATTTGCGTTATGATAGTTGGGAGTTGACATGGCGCTCCAGAGCCCCGAAGAAAAGGGGAAGGCGGTTAAACGAGAGACTAATGGTTGGACGTATTTCGGGGCAACAAAAGGCTATGAAACACAGGTCAATCCGGCACTTTGAGGGTGGCCACGGCGTAGTTTGGCCTGGGGAGAGGGATGGGAGAAACGCTCGGGAGGTTGCATCCCCTCCGTCCTCTTGTAGCACCGCCAGGCGCCCGTTGCCAACCCTATTCTTAGGCTCGGCACCCGCGGCCAGCAAAGCGTCCCAAGATATTTTCGTCTCAAGGCTCAAGCATGTACGAAACACAGCGAGGATCGATTCATCGAGGCATCCAATATATAAACATACGTCGTACATTGTGCAGCTACTTAATCCTCCCGGACGAACACGCCCGCTGCACCCATCCCGGTGCCGATACACATCGAAGTGACCAGGACCTGTCACGCAAAACCATCAGCTGAAGCGGAATGTACAGGCCGACGGTTTCTCACCTTGCCCTTTCTCCGCTCGAGCTCGTTGAAGCCAGTGGCAATCTGGCGTGCGCCGGTGCAGCCTAGAGGCACGAGCACTGTCAGGATAGACGGCCGACACCAGACAACGAACGCATCACTCACCTAGCGGGTGTCCAAGTGCGATCGCACCTCCGTTGACATTCACCTTCTCTACATCCAGGCCGAGTTGCTTCACACAATATACATATTGTGAAGCAAAGGCCTCATTGATCTATGACGGCGCTCAGCAACTTCTCCACTCAAAAGAACAGATGACATTACCTCGTAAAGATCGACTTCGTCTTTGCTCAGGCCAGCCAGCTCTAGAGCCATTGGAATAGCATACATGGGGCCAACCCCCATCACACGGGGTGGGACACCAACGACGGAGGTTGTAACGTGCTTTCCCAGGATCTTCAGCCCGAGCTCTTCTGCTTTGCTTCTTCGCATTAGTAGGACAGCGGCAGCACCATCCGTGATTTGGCTAGCATTCCCGCCAGTAGTTTGCGCTCTACCCCATTGTGGGAATGCAGGCCGGATTTGGCCCAGCGTCTCCTTCGTCGTACCATAGCGGATGCCATCGTCCTGGGTGACCAGCTTGGTGGTGCGTTTGCCGGAATCGGGATCGTTCACGAAAGCAGTGAATGGTACGATTTCGTTGACAAAGTGCCCCGCCTTGTGCGCACGCTCAGCACGTTGGAAAGAAAGTGCTGCAAACTCATCCATCTCTGCGCGAGAAATGTCAAAATCGGAAGCAACGTTCTCTGAAGTCCACCCCATGGGCATAGCGCAGTCGTTGGCGGGGCCACAAGCCTTGATTTCCTCGCTGAAAGGAGGAGCACCGGCATCGGGACTGTATGGGCTCGGTTAGAATAGCTCGTGCAGCGAATATGTCACGGTTCAATGCATACTTCTGGGACATGCTTTCAATACCAACTGCCAATCCGATGGCTATTTGACCTGCTCGGATTTTGTTGGATATTTCTGTCACGGCCATTAATCCAGACGAGCAGAACCGGTTGATTGTCTGGACAGGTACATGTTCTGGAATGCCAGCAGCGAGCGCAGAAGCCCGGGCGACGTATGCTGCTCCGGGCGTGAGTACCGTACCAACTGTAATGTCTCCTATCAGACCAGGGTCTACAGTGGAACGAGCAATTGATTGCTGAGCCGTGGCAGATCCAGTGTTAGTACATACTTGGGAGGGGTGTATGCGTTTACGCATACCTTGAACATCTCCGTCAGCAACTCGTCAGTCCTGGTATCCTTGAACCCGCCCTTCTTCGCCTTGCACAAAGGGGAGCGGATGGCCATAGTAATGACAACATCGTCTGGATTCTTCTTCTCCAGCGCTGCCAGCCCTTTGGACGAGCCGGGGGACAGTTGTGAGACTAGCTGCCTGACGCGTTCCATGGTTATCGCGTTTGGAGGTGCGATGCCTCTGGTATTTAGGGGTCGAGATCCGTGGGGCTGAGGACGGGATGGCGAGGTTCTTATACCAGGTCGGCAGGAGGCAAAATAAACATGAGATCATGGGTTTTCAGTAACCGGGGAAGGATCATGCTTCCCGAGCCTGTATTTGTGATCCATGTGACAGGTTGGCGCACAGTACTAGTTAACGTCCGACTTCAAATTTTGGGTCGCCAGCTTGAGAACAGGCTAGATGGTCCAGTGCTTTTTATTGAGTGTTCCGGTCTGTACAGCTGTTGGAGAACGCCCTTGCGAGTAAGTGAAGTTTGCGGAGCCTTACCAAGTCGATCGTCCTTCTAATTCTATGTAGATCTGGACAAAGATCTGAGCTTCTACGCGTCCGCGTCATCTGCCCAAGCGCTAACGACCCTCTTGAGTTATTACTTAGTATTTACCTTGTATTTGCCATCCGCGATCTACAGTATCCACGTTCGGATGATCCTTGCATTTGCTCGTCTCTTATTCAGGGCGCGACGCAACGTTACAAGGTATCAAAACGAACGTATCGCAAGGGTGATAAACACAATGTCTGTGAACGTCGATGTCAGAACACAGGGTGAACAGGTAGACCGAGCTCGATACAGATTCATTGGTTAGTGCGAAGATCTGGTGAACGCATTCAGGAAGACGTACTTAATCGCAAATAGACATCGGCGGTGTGTGTAGCGTCTCAAATGCCCCGCTGCAAATACTGAGCTTCATCTATTTGAATAGTGAACCTCACAGACCCCATCTTCAGAGGAATATATCACGGCCGCAAGAAACATGATGGTATGCATGCCGAATCCTCTCATTTACAGTTGGCCTGCGTAATTCACCAGAACAATGGTAGACGATCTGGAGGCAATGCTACAGCGTTGCAGAACGGCGGGAGTCAAATCTATGATCATCACAGGCGGCAGTCTGCATGAATCCAAGGAGGCCCTCGAGTTAGCGAGGCAGTATGGGTTGTATGCCACCGTGGGCTGTCACCCTACGCGGTCTACACAGTTTGATCAGTTTAACGGTGGGCCAGAAACATATCTGGAACAACTAGACAAGGTCATTTCCGAACACCTCACAGGCCTAGGGAGAGTCGTAGCCATCGGAGAATGCGGATTGGGTATGTACTTGAGATTTTGTAGCTGGTGGCACTGATTCAGCAACGTATAGATTATGATAGAACACACTTCGCTCCCGAGGATGTTCAGCGCAGGCATTTTCGGTCTCAATTGGCCCTTGCAAAAAAGTACCACCTGCCGCTCTTCCTTCATTCCCGAGCAGCTCATAGGGATCTCGTGAGGATATTGCGTGAGGAAGGTTTAGGTGATGATGGGGGTAAAGCTGTAGGTGCGAATGGTGGCGTAGTGCATAGCTTCACAGGTACCAAGGACGAAGCCATGGAACTTGTGAGTAATTGTTCCAGATTTTAGCCCACTCGAACTCAACGCAACACCGGGTAGATAGATATGGGGTTCCATATATCGTGCGCATCTCTAAAGCTCTGTGATTGCGTTTGCTGATTAACTACAGAGTGAATGGTTGTTCGATGAAGACAAAGGAAAACTTGGAAACAGTTCGGGCTATACGATTGGACAAGATCATGCTTGAGACAGGTCCATGATATGATCAATCAGAATGGAAAGAGTACCGACTAACACTGTAATCGACAGATGCACCATGGTGTTCAATAACATCCACCCACGCATCCAGAGCTCACTTGACATCCATGCATTCATCTCTCAGCTCACTTTATTTCCCCGCTGCCACCAAACCTGAATCATTCGTGCACGGCAGACCGGTCAAGGGAAGAAATGAACCCAGTGCAATTGGAGGCGTAGCGTGGGTCGTACATAACCTGCATGAGGATGTCCCCTTCGAGATGGTAACGGAAAAGGCCTGGAAGAACACAGTAGAGTTATTCAGACTCGAGGAGCTGACGAATGTTTGAATTAGCCTTGGTGTATTGACCATGCTGCGCTGCTCATGCATTATGCGATGGGAGATCAAATCAAGAGCAAACCATTCCATGGATGTCTAATGATTCCTATCCGGCTGCAATGCGCCCAACCTACGGTCCGTCGCCTCAGTACTAGCGTGGTCAAGAGCGTCATTGGCCACAATGGCGCGGTTCTTATCGCCTCCATCTAGCCTCCTTCTTCGACTGGAATATACAGCTGACATGCGAAACTTTGCTTCGAATCCACGGGAGTAGACTTGGATCCATTAATGGGCATCCATCTAGAATGAGTGTCTCAATCTTTGAGACGGGGAGGTTCTGCTCTATTGCTAGCAGTCTGTTTTTGACCAAACGCACTATGGGCCCTTGCTGTAGTTGACTCGACCGCGAAAGGTCCAGATGCACCAGCTTAGGGCAAAGGAGACCATCGTCCGCGGACTGCGCCAATGCCTCCGCCACATGAACGACGTCCAATTCTCCGCACCGTGAATATTCCAATATCTCTAGCTGCGACGCATGATGCAACACAGAGATTAAAGTCTCTCGGTGGACGAAAGATGCTTGGAGGCGTAACTCCACTAACCTTCCAAGGGAGTTCGACGCGATCAGGCTATCCAACGCTTCCCGAGGAGAGACCCGGGTCCGGATGAATACGAGCTTGGCGATATTGGGTAGATGAAGCCTTGGGATGAGATTCGATGGTGAAATGGCATTGCCGCCAAAGTCGAGCTCTGTGAGCTTTGCAAGATGGATTGTGGATGGAATTTCGAGTGGGTTCGGGTCGTTCACGGGGAATATAGGTGATGCATCGCTTTCCCAAGCGTATAGCTGCATCGTGGATAGTTCCTGATTCAAGGCTAAGAGATGAAGCAAGCAGTTTGTGTCGGTGTGCGTTGAGGAAAATGGGCCCTGATAAGAGAAATGCCGCAAATGAGAGGCGTTCTGGCATAGCCCTTGCCAATATATTTTCGTATGTGCCACCGCCAGCCTCCGCATTTGTAGGTCTGCATGACTCCAGATAGAGAGAGCATCTTTTGGTTCAGTCAGAGTCCCAAGCTCCAAACTCTCCAGGTTGCGTATGACCTCTGGTGATAGACTCGGGAGTGCTCTCAGAATCTTGCTCAAGCGCATATGAGCCACGTTCAGTTCTCGCAGTCGACTAAAATCACAATCCGCAATTTGAGTCAAAATACGATCGTCTACGTCTCCCCGGAAGGACATGCGCTGCAAACGACCTTGACAACGTTGCTTCCAGGCCTGGACCTTTTTCAGGGGTGATTTGTGGGTGAGATGCAGTGTCGTCCATAGTGCGGGCGTATTGAGAATGGTTGCTCGCCAGTTCTTGCACACCTGAGCGAGAGTCACAATCTGGAAGTCCTCCTCATCCACGACAAGCGAGAAGATGATATGTGCAATCTCGAAAGGCAGTTTCCCGAAGTGATAGCACGTTTTGGATAGAATCTCTCTTTTCTGTTTGTCGAATGCATCGCGAGCGTCCTCCAGCTGACGGCGCACTGCAGAGAGCTGGTGCATACGCGTTGTATCGTCAGGTTGGATACGTTCCACCGCCATGTCAAGCATTAGTTCTGCTCGGTCGAACTTGTGCAGCTTCAGGAAGAGGCGAGCAGAACGGGCGTACCCCTGCAGATAAAATCAACTTCAATGCAAAAGGTGTATAGAGTATGCACACCTGCCACCGCTGTGGGTTCAAATCGATGGCCTTCTTAGAGTCAAGGAGAGACTCCTTCAGTCTCCCAAGCTTCTCGTACACTGCCGCTCGAGACTCGTAAACTATAGGGTCTTTGGCACCCAACGCAATTGCCTGATGAAAAGTATAGTTAGCCCAGTAACTCAAAAATCTTGACTAGAGGACATACAGTCGTGAAATGAGACAGAGCATCCTCGTGCTTCCCATCTTTGAACAATGTGATACCATGTTCGAATGACCGCTTCCAAGATGCCATGTAGTTTAATGGGTACTGAGTTTACCGGCCAATAAAGCCAAAAATTCAAAAGACGCGTGACAGGCAGGATAAGATTTGAGAGAAAGTGAGGCTCTCAAGGAACGACGGTGAGTGTGAGCAAGCGAACGTTCGACGTCACGGTTGAACGTTGAGCGCGACGCGCCGGCGAATCGCGCTTTCACCACGTGACTGGTGTGTCCTTGAAAGCTGACGTAAGTATGCAAGTAGGATGGGTCGCTCTCTCGATCCGAACTTGTGGCAGGTTGCGACTACATACCATCCCTTCTGCCTGCTTTAACTCGTACTGACCTAGCCTACTATGTATGCGCAGCCATGAATTACTCACTAGATACACCCGAAAGCCTTGACCCGAATTTGGCCATTCCTAACGTTCATAGTAATCTCGGCTTGACATTTGCAACAGCCAGTCTACTGTGGTATACTTTCGTCTGGTCACTGGGGATTTGGGGTTGCTGGAATGCGTATGTCATCAGATGATTGTCCTCTGACAGCTGGTGACATGTTTACACAGACGCAAACGCTATCGGTTACGTCCAAGGTCACCTCTCGCAACAGCACCCTCCTCTGAGGTCCCGGGGGTATCGATATTACGCCCGTTGAAGGGCCTGGACGTCAATCTGTACGAGAACCTAGAGTCGACTTTCAGGCAAGAGTATCCAAATTACGAAATATTCTTATGCGTGGACAATGAACACGACCAAGCATTGTCGGTGGTCAGGGATCTTATGGCGAAGTATCCCCATGTCAATGCACACATAGCCGTTGGTTCGTCGCATGTATTTACCCTGAATTACCTTTCTCACGCATTCGTGAAACTTCAGGGGGTGAGACCGTTGGGGTCAATCCTAAAGTTAATAATTTGATGCAAGCATATCGTCAAGCGAAGCATGACATCCTATGGGTTCTCGACTCCAATGTCATGGTAGACCCAGGAACCCTGGCTCGCGCCGTGGATGCACTGGAACCTCCCCCAGCGATCTCGCGACCCGTACGGAAAAGAATCGCGGTTGTTCATCACGTCCCATTCGCCTTCATGACGGAGCCCACACTCGGGGCGCGCATCGAAGAAGCATTCTTGAATACCAACCACGCAAAGATGTATATTGCAATCAATGCAGTTGGCGTTGATTCCTGCGTCGTCGGCAAATCCAATCTTTATAGAAAATCAGACCTTGAGCGCGTGGATGGCACCCTGAAACCCCACACTCCTGGTTACGATTACCCATACGGCCATGGGTTGGCAGCATTCGGACGTTTTCTAGCAGAAGATAATATGATTGCCGGGGCCCTCTGGCATGAGCTTGACCTGCGACACGATCTCTCCTGTGACGTTGCACGCAACGCTGTGGGAAATATGTCTCTTTCAGACTATATCTGGAGGCGCATTCGGTGGATTCGAGTACGCAAACACATGGTGCTTGCTGCCACGCTTCTGGAGCCATTTACAGAATCCATCGTGGCCGGAGTGCTTGCATCCATCGGACTACAGTATCTCATTGGCTTCCCCAAGATATTATTCCTTGTCCTCCACTTCATCGCATGGTTGATTGTTGACCTGGACGTCTATGCCTCTCTTGCAGGACATCCAGTCCCGAGTGGTCTTCGTTGGTGGTCCTTCGTGGGCGCATGGTCGCTGAGGGAATGCCTTGCTTTACCAATATGGTCATACGCCATCTGGGGGAGTACAGTTAGCTGGAGAGGCGGGAAGTACATGGTGCTACGGAACGGTGAAGTAGAGAGTGTGGGACAAGGTGGCAGATCTGGAGAGAGGTGGTGGAGAAAATGGTTCGGAACGAAGGAGTCTGAGCCGCTGTACGAACCTCTGGAGCTATCACACAATTAACGATGCCTCATGACAGCCCCAATGATGAGAGTTCAGTCAATCACATACGAGTCTGAACTTGTGAGTTACCCACATACTTATCGAATTTTTTCAACCTATCATTGTTAAGTAAAAAGTTCCGGAAACTTTTGGAGCTCAACGCCTGCCGGTGAACCTTAATTGTTAATCAGAGACGATTGGCGAAGTCCGTAAAACCCGGCTTCTTCTATGTAGTACGCGGTATGAACAATAGGTAACCAACTCAACCGTTGCCTCCCACTAAAATTGAAGCTTGAAGTCTGAAGGCGTTCAGTAGACTACTATATTTGGCAAATTTGATGAAGTCTTTAGACAACGATGACAGCGCCTACATGCATCGCAATACAGTCGCAGAGCCGCCTGCCAATACATTCGGCTTCAATGGTACTTACGTTGGTAACGCACTGATACTGTAGCTGACTGTCCACCGCTCGCAAACAGGGCGTTCAGGGCTCACTCGTCTCACCGAAACATGGCTGATCAGGATTCCATACGGCAAAGGATCGTCTCTTCCGTGTTCTCGAGACGTAATGCGCAAGGCATCGAAGAACAGTACGCAGGACATATCAAGATCTGGGAGGACGCATCCGCGGAGGAAGGTGGCAGGAAGCCGAGATATATCCTCATATCCCGTGCGTAAATGTATGCTGCGTTGTCTCATCTGTTAAGCCGTGTTGTCATAGAGGCCAGTAATGGGTCCGGGTTCATACACAAATCCAAGTTGAATGCTAATGGCTCTTTCTCTGTGGGCAAGTCGTGGAGCTTGCAGGACTTGCGTGGCGTGGAAGTGATTGGTGTGCGTATGTACAGTTTCAGGATGACACATATCATGACCCATCCTCCTTGCTAGCCTACCTTGTTTAGCATAACACTTGCAAGGACATACCGATGGCAAACCGAAAACCCGCACGACCAAACCGAATTTCTGATAGCTCTGGTACGAACATTTCGCACTATAACCCGAGGCTCTGTGCCGCTACAAATCGCTGGTATGAGAGACCCTGATGCACCTTCGAGTATGTCTTGCTACATCACGGACAGGACAATGCTTGTTGATTTTTTATTCGTAGCGTCGAGGCCACCCCCCATTGACCCTTCTGCTGGTTTTAGACGTATGGAGAGGGCACCCACCCCTCCGAATGGCGCTCCTCTTCAGCCTGCTCCCAGGCGGCCTCATGTCAACGGCTATGGCGATAATTCGTCTGAAGTAAACAGAACGAGTCATCTATCCGTTCGCTCGGCATCACCAGCTCCTGCTTCGACCCCCCTGACTCCTGTACGTCCGGGATCAAGGCCACGAAGGCCTGACTCTCCCGAAACGACTCGACCCACTCCTGCAGCTGCGATGACTGAACGCGCGGCCACACCCACGCGTACTAGACCTACAACCCCTTCCAACCAATCTCAACCACCGCCGAGCTCTCTCAGATCCCGGCAAGGCAGGAGACCCTCCAACGCTTCTTCCACCGCACGATCCTCTGCCGCCACATCGTCGTCTCAAATTCCTTCAATTGTTGCTCCTAGTAGCCCTTCGTTCAGACCTTCGGTTGCATCTTCTGTGACCTCATCTGCCTCCACGGCACCTGCACCTGCGGCACCCTCCTCTTATGGCTTCAAAATGAACGGGACAATGACAAGTTTGCAGATACCATCCGCTCCTCCCAACTCATCTTCGCAACTAACGGTATCACCCATATCTGCTTACCCTTCTCATTCTCCGGAAACTCCTCGTGCGCGCCATGTATCTCCTGCGCCATCCCGAAGGCCTAGCTACTACGACCGTGCTGAATCTTCTGGCCAACCGAGACGAGAACAGAATGCCCGAGTATCTTTCTATGATCCCGCTAACCAAGCAACCTTAGATCGACTACTATCAGGTGACATCATGCTGCAGTTGGAGAACGAGGGAGGCGAAGAAGGCGGAGAAGTCGAAACCGAGAGTGCTCAAGCAACTCTAACTAGTGTGGAAGAGATGCTGGAGGGCTATGAATGGGCCAGTGACGATACCTGGGGCGGAAAGACCAGAGGCACAACTGATCAGATTGAAGCACGCCTATTAGATGAGCTGATGGCACTTGAAAAGGTGATGATGAAATATCACCCATATTCCTATTAATATTCGCTCAATATCGGAACGACTACAGGCCAACATACATTCGTTCATTGAATCGGACGACCGAGTCAATTTTGTTCTTGAATACTTGGACAAGGCAATCGGAGAATTGACTGAAATGGACCGCACAGTTCAATCTTACAAGATCCACCTGAATGTGAGGTTGATTTTCTGTGGATTTCTGTCTATTTGCTGATGAAGTTGGCAGGCTGTCAGTGATGATATTGCATTCATTCAAGGACAGAGGCGAGGTCTCCAGGTTCAGACGCAAAATGAGCGTGCATTGCTCAGTGAACTGGAAAGCCTTCTGGTACGTACTCTTTCCGACTAGTCCCTTCGTTACTGACCCCACATCGGCTGCAGCAAACCGTGCAGGTCGACCGCGAGGCCCTTCTCACCTTGACTCAAGCTTCCTTGGAGAAGCAAGACGGTATCCCCAGATTAGAAGACGCCGCTTCTCAGTTGTACAAGGCGTTGCTCGCTGGAAAAGATCGCGACATGGCTGCGACAATAGAGAGGCTCGAAGAATATCAGACATATCACGCACAATTCTGTAAACGAGTGAACGACTATATGACTGTTATGTTCACCTATCAGGTATGTCTTTCGCATGATTTACAAATTTAGCTGCTACAATTATTGGGGTAGTCTCAAATGCTTTTGGGGGACAATAACGGGGTTGCAATCGGCTCGAGAGGGCGGCCTTCTCTAAAATCCCACAAAGATTTTGAGAATTATGTTGGACGATATGGCGGGTTGATGCTTTATCTCAAGGAGATGGATGAACCCACGTACGCGAAAGTTTGTGCGGTAAGTTGCTTCGCACATTCCATCATGCCGGTAGTTTAACGCGTCGCAGGCGTATTTCTCCGCGGCCAGTGCACTCCATAACACCCAGATGAAGACCTTCTTCGCCGCGTGCAGTGGCCTCGTCAAGAAAGGCTCTGAAGACGATGACAGTGAGTTGCGCAGTGTTCCGCTGGAATGGCAAACCTTACTTACAATGTTGGGGCAGACTTTGGACTTACCAGCCCGGTCACCAGCACGCAAAAGGCTGCTGCAGGGATGAGACGAGCTGGTACCATAGTTCGATCACCATTGGAAGCACGCAGGGAACGCAAGGACAAAGACGTCGGTGACATGACCGCTGCAGATGTGCGCGAGCTTTTTTTCCTGTCACTCAAATCCGCTGACATGGCAAATAGGCATTCGCGTTGATTTTGGAACAAATTGCACCGCTGATATACCGCGAGGATGACTTCATCGCGGACTTCCTCCAGATCAACGATGCAGCGCTGACTTTTGCTGATTATATGGGCTTGGAAAACTACTTCCGCAGACAAGCTGCCCGGTTTGCTGGTTTGAGCCAAAATACCTCCAAACTCATTCGCTCTGCAATGGACTTGATTTTTGGGTTCGTCCCCTTAGAAATTAAGGCATGGCTAGATAATGCCCTAGGAAAAGACACACTGTGAGATTTGAATGTTCCCTGAACCATAATGGCATGCTGATCTTTTCCAGACAAATCGTTGGGATTATAGTGTGTCTAGAGCGATTCCTTACCGAGGCTGAAGAACGGGGAAATGCTTTCTTCACGAACGTGCTTGAGAAGCAGCACTCCCGCCTCAAGACCATTTTCGACCGCCGTGTTGTACGTGAGATATGAGCAAGGCCCTTGCATTAAGAACTTACACTATTTCTTTGTACAGTCTGAGCAGATCAGCACCATCAAGGAAACTAAGCTGACGAGTAAGAAACGCGGAGGGGTTGCTCCATTCATCAAGTATTTCCCCAACTACATTTCTCGCGTGGAAACCCAGCTCATCGGCGCGGATACATTGGAGATCAGGCAGTATGTGGACCAATCTTACGATAAGATTGTTCAGGCCATGTTCGATGCGCTAAAGCAAATGGCGAAGATGGAAGGCGAGGGCGAGGACAAAGGACAGCTGAACTACCATGTCATCATGATCGGTAAGTTCATATGAATTGAGGTTGCGTATTGCAAGACATTCAACGGATATACTGTAGAAAACATGCACCATTTTGTCGCCGAAATGTCTCAACTTGAACTCGGTTCTGTTCAAGTGTTCTTGAAGAGGGCAGAGACTATCTACGATGAAAACTTGAATGCCTACGTCAAAATTGTACTTCGTCGGCCATTTGCGAAGATCATCGTACGTCGCTTCCAATCACGGACTTCGCTTTGCTCATGCTTACTGATGTTTTCATTGCAGGATTACTTCGAGGGAGTGGAACGGCTGCTCAAGACGACTGCACCAACCGAAGTTGCCTCGAACAGCAGTTACTCCAAGTCGGCCTTGAAGAAAGTAGTACGGGAGTACACAGCAAAGGATATCCGCAAGCACGTCGACGCGCTGTTCAAGCGTGTTGAGAAGCACTTTACAGAGGCATCCGAGAAGGCCACAACGGAAGAAGTCAACGCTAGCACGGGCATTGCTCCTGGTACTGTCATGGTGGGCGTGTGGAAAGCGTGCGAGGAGGAACTTTTGAGAATCACAGAGTTGTTCTCGAAGAGGATAAACCAGTGCTATCAGTCGGCGGGTATCACTTTGGAGTATACCCCGGCCGACGTGGAAGCTGCCTTCAAGAGGCATAGGGTCGCTTCTTAGATACCCCATATTCTCAGCAAGGTACGGACACTAGTGAGACTTGGACGATTGGAACGGCTACGTACATAGAGAAAAGTAGTGTATTTTGTGTATGTATGAGAACTGTGTGTTTTGGAGACAGAGAGGCGCCCCGGCTCGCTCGATGTGTCAATTCATGTTCTCAAGAACTCAAAAAGTTGTCACGTACGTGATCAGCATGTCTTATCTCCGCAAGCGAGTCGCGTTGTTGCGTTTTGTTGACAGCCTTGCGGCACCACTAGCTGGATGTGGATCTTATAAAGACTTGAAGGTGGGATCAACGAACGGTTTCTTCCTCTATCCTCTATTTGTGATACGTACCGATACGTACCCCGATGCCTTCAGAGTCCGACGCCGACGCCGGATTCGTCTCCAAAGATGACGACGCCCAAACGCTGTGGGAAGTCATCGAGATCATTGAGGAACGCAAAGGCCAATATCGCGTTCGATGGGCCGGAAAAAATCCTAAGACGCATAAGAGGTGGGCACCGACCTGGGTGGACAAGTCTGACTGTACAGACGAGTTGGTGCGCATTTGGAAGGCGAAACAAGCGAACCCTGAGCCACAGAAGCGTAAACGGCCTGGTAGTAGACGTAGTTTGCCAGGTGGTGTAGTCGACCCCGGGCCTGTACCCCAGCGCAGGACTCGGCGGAGTCTCCCGTCTCCGGCTTCTCCAACATCTGTGAGGCGTAGCGCAAGGACCAGACAAGCACAAAGTATCGGGAGGAGTCAGAGATCGTCAAATCTCGACGATGTAGGTGATCCTGCACCAGATTCAGCCGATGAACTAGACCTTTTGTACACCGCAAGTGAGCCGTTTGCTCTTTCCTTATCGTTCTTTGATCCAGATACACCCATCGCAGCTGCGCCCTCAGCGAAAAGACGAAAGGTATCTGGGTCAGAGTCGAGAGAAGTATCACAATTGACTTCAACTCGACCTCAACCTGGTCAAAATTCCCGACCGATCATAGACATCGTCAAGTGCAGGACTACGCGCCCCGTGCCCGTGCCAGACAGTCTTCCAGAGACTAGCACACTACCTCCGAACTCTGAGCCGCCCGCTTCCTCTGTCGTTAGTGCTGACTCGAATTCACAGCCGGTAGTACAGAACCGGCAGAAGAAAAAGCGTAAGTATTATCTGTCAGTATCAACCGGGACTAGCCTGAAGTTGATCCCTCAGCTATCCGGAACTCACAATCCTCAACAGTTAAACCCCGTACTTTTCCCAGGAGAGGTGATGGTTTGGCTCACCCTAGGTCCTCCTGCGATGCATCCGACTCAGAGGAAAGACGAAACCCCAGGAATGTGCAGTCAACACAGTCAACTTCGAACGTGTTGCCCTCTTCGTCAGTTGGCGAGGATGGTGACGAGGTGCTGCAATCACAGGAAGGAGCGGTGGATACCTCTTCCCCTGCAAGACATACACTGTCACGGAATCTTCGGCATAGGCCCAAGAGATCAACTAACCGTACTCCACCGCATGTGAGCTCTTACCTCTGCGTAGTATTGACAAAGTTTAACATGAGACAATTGAGCAGGGGGTGTCTGAAGCTTCCCAGAATGTTGTGTCGAGACTGAGAACATCAGGTGTTGACGTTGACATGACACAACCTACCAATGACGAGTCCGCGGTGAGCCGAGATCGACTTACTCACTGTGCGATATTGATATGGTTATAGGTCAAGCAAGAAGCAAAGGAAACGACGACCCAAGATATGGGACCCGCCACTCAGAGTAAGCAGAACTTCTTGACAACTTGTGACAGGAGGTTGAAAAGTTGAAACAGACCTCCCAGAGAACATGACTGTCGAGCAGGAGTTGAGATTAGAAAACAAAGCACTGCAAGGAGAGGTGGAGCTCTTGCGGAAGAAGATCCAGCTACTCAAAGTGACTATAAATGCATTGGAGGAGGAGCTAGCTGTTGCGGGCTCGCTGTGAGATCTGTGCGCCAGAGAGAAAGAGCAATCTATTGAGAGGGAGCAGTTATGTGTGTGTTAATACGACGAGCCCGGAATGCTATTTGTTTCTTGGATCACATATAACCACCTGAATGGTGTGTATCTGGTTCAGGGAAAGGAGGGGCTGCGGGGGAAGTGGAAGGGCTTCCCGCATTTGCTGGAGAGGGACTGGCTGAAGTCGCAGTGGCACCTTGCGTAGATCTTGATTGCGAGTAGCTTTGCCACGCATTCAATGCGCCTTGACCAAATGTGTCCCAGAGGCTCTTCGCAGCGCCGAGTGGATTAGCAGTGGCGGGTTGTTGTGAAGCTGCTGACTCGTTCGGAGTGGGTTGCTGAGGACGAGGGCCGGTTACAAGGGCCAGGAGTGCATCGATGAGTTTTCCAATGCGCGATTGCACGAAGGTCAGAACATTGTTTTGAGCTTGCACTATTGCAGCGTCGATGTCGGCTTCATTGCGGGTCAGGAACGGGTTGACGTATGTTTGGTAGACCCATGTGGAACCCTATGATGACAGCTGCAGTTGTGAAGAGAACATGCCACTCGGGGGACTTACCTGCGTCTGAGGGAGGGCCAAAAAGAGAAGAATAAAGGTCTTTACTTCCCAGTAGAAGGGGAACCTTTGGAACACGAGGACGGAATGATAAGATGACGTTGCACAGGACGGTGGCATGCAGACATACCAACTGACGAGCCACTCTGCGACGTATTCCAGTGCGACAAAGGCCGCGAGGACAGTCCAGTACATCCCCCATCGCTCGATGTCTGGTTCAGAGAGGGGTCGGTGGGAGAGGGCCTTCCAGGTGCCATAGGCGGGGAGGAGGAATGCGAACCAAGCACTGTGGGGAGAGATGTGAGCGCATGAGGAACTGAATTGGACATGGATCGCACCTCAGGAGATGAGAGATAATGGACATCAGCATGTCGGGCAAGTTGGGGTGTGATCGATGGCAGCTCACGCGACCTCGGGGATGGTTCTGGGGAAGGGGCCCTCTGATGCACTTTATATGTCTGCTCTGCGCAGCTTGGCCAGCTCAAGATGGTGGACGACCACGAGTGCCCACGTCTGTGTGGCTGCGCGGTCGTGCGACACAGCAGTTGCGAGGGCGTCAATCGGGACTGAGGTGATGGATCACGTACTGGACTTGCACAAAGCATTCCAGGAGCTCAGTGTGTCTCTGTGCCATGGCCAGGGATGGTGCGAGTGTTTGCCGTCGGGAGGAGGAGGAGGGGGTAGCGGGGGAGGAGGCGATGTTCTGAGATGGAACGTGGCTATCTCCCGCAGATTATCTCGCGATCACCCGAGGCAAATCCACAGACCACTCTTCTGCACTCCTGCACTAGCTCAAAGCTGCTCAAGGCTGCTCACAACTGCTTGACACCTGCACCCGCTGCTCCAGCTCTTTGCGCCTCTGCCCCCGTCTGTTGCCCTTTGTTCCCCAGGAACATTGTCAAAGGTGTGGCCTCTTCCTCCATGTGTCCCATTTGACCTTTTCCGACGTCAAAGGCCTCTCGCCAAAGTCTGCACGCCGCCCGTGCTCATGCCCCCACTATAAAACACCGTCCCCAGCTCTGCCACTGCCCACAAATCCCCCCACCGCCGCTCCCATCCGTGCTCTTCCAGCCATGGCCCGCAAAGGCAGCTCTTCCAAACGCTCCTCCTCCCCCACCTCCAAACACTCCCCCTCGATCAAAATTGCCTCGGAGCAGCGCATGACCAGCGAGCAGCAAAAGTTCCTCGTCGACTACTATCAGCTCAACCGCTCGCCCTCTGCGGACGAAATACAGACACTCTCCTCCAAGTTGGACGGATTGTATGCACCCCCTCTCCCGCTTGCCTCTAATGCCTGCTAACATAGTGCATCCTTAGCCGCGTCGATAAGATCGAGCGTTGGTTCAGGAACCGACGTAATAGACTTGGACACGACCGATCATCCAACGACGATGCCGACATGAAGCCCTTTGATGGCGGCATGTCCTCCCTCACCTTCGTCTCTCACCCACTCTCACCCATGTCTGCCTCGTCCTCGAGTTCAGACGACTATCCTCCCGCGCCCTCCACCCCATCTTCTTCCACCCCGTCCTCGTCCGCACCCTCCTCTCCGCACGAACCGACATACTCTCGCCTCATTGCAGCGGCTGCCTTCAGTGCCTTGTGCCCCTCGCCGCTCGAGATGGACGCGGCCGACACGCTATTGCTCTTCCAGAGGCGGCCGGTGGTGTTTGGGCCATAGACGGATGGATGTGCATTGAATGTGCATTAAATTATTTCTCTGGTGTATTTGTATTTCGGGGGCAATTGGGACATGTATCGTTAGGAACTTGAAGCAATCCATTTCTTCTCTTGCTACATACATGAGAGTCGGCCATTCGGCGCGCCCGTGATTGGCTGCAGCAAGCTTCCATCCGTGGGAACGACATGCTATTTTGGGACAGGGCAGGCGCCGGCGTCCAATGCCCTCCGATCGTGATTCGCCCCGAACGCTTGGCCATGCTCGGTCTCTCTTCCTCCTCCTCCTCCTCCTCCATCCCCGTCTGCTCGTCCGTGCCCTCTGCATCTCTGCCAGCATGGACTCCCATCCCGGCGGCAGCAGCGTCAAGAAGGTCGAAGACGGCGAGGGCGCCGATGCAAAGCCCACCGTCCCCAAGACCGAGCCAAAGCCCGCCGTCCGCACACTGAACAGAGTTCCCCGTAAGCACGCGTTTCTTCTAGCCTGCCGGACATCGATTGACCGTGCACGCGCACAGGTGCATGCGTGAGTACAAGCGAGAAGCTTATTGTAGCTACCCCCACTCACCTCCCGTTCAGAATGCTTGCCGGAAACAGAAGATGCGCTGCGAGGGCGCGGAGAATCCTCCTTGCAGGCGATGCCGACACGCTGGCCTCGAGTGCCTGTTTGAGAAGCCACAGAGGGAGGCCAGCCTCACCGGTGAAGCGGGATTAGAGTGTGTTCATTTTTGGTTTCGTGCGTGATCTCGATTCTGACAAGGCTCTATGCAACAAGACGGATACGAAGTCTCGAAGCCCATGTCGCGGATATCCGTCAAACCCAAACCGCCATACAAAGCACACTCGTCGAGATAGCGGCGCATCTTCGTGGCACTTCCCAATTTCCTGCCCGCTCGCCTTCGGCGTATCCCCCCACATTTGCCCACCAGCCTCCCAGCGTGCACTCTCAGTCTCCTAGTATATCAACGCCCTCAATGAGTGCACACCCTCCTCAGCTGATGGTGGACACTACACATTCATCCCAACACCCAACCTCAGCTGCCTCCTCAGTGACACCTTCGCATGGCGCCATGAACCCTCCCTCCCGCAGCGTGCAGAGCCAGAACCCCGCACAGTATCGCAGCCCTCCTCACAATTCTGCAGGGCCGCGTCAGGTTGGGCCTAATGATCTACCGCATCCCCAAGGGCAAGGTCCCAATCAAATATATAGCGCGAATCAAGGCCATGCTCCAGGAAGCATACACGGAACTACCCTTCCGCCTTTCTCGAGTTTGGAAACCATGGGACCCCCTCGGTCCCAACCAGCAAACGTGTCCTCGATGCGTTATCACTCGTCCGCTTCTGGTTCCAAGCGGGCTGCACCGACTTCCTCGAATGTCACGAGTGCTGATTCAACGGACGCAGAAGAAGACGATGGCGAACTCCCTGCATCCGGCCTTGTGGCACCGTGGGAAGTCCTCCGTGGACTTGCAGATGTTGCCATCGAAAGGGCCGCCCAGGTACCGCGGTATCAGCACTCTCTTCGTGGGGTTCAAACTGAATTTTGCTTTGCAGGAAAATGGAGGAGAGAGTGAACCTCAAAGTCGCGCCCGTACCACATCACCTGACCCACGCCGGCCAAGACCTGCAAAGCGGAGAAAGACAATTCATAAGCCTCCCCGAGCTATGACTTTCCCAGACGGTAAGACCAGAGTCGTGAGCCTCGGCGTGTACTGGACGGTATATCTCATGCACGTTCCCAGTGGTGACTAAGAAAATCATATCAGAAGCCGAAGCACGGGAATTATTTAGGATGTAAGTCCTGACTATACTTGCAATCGGCATGGTCCGGGATTAATCCAAGTACGCAGTTTCTACCACGGATGTTCTACATTCCTACCCGTTTTCGATGCTCATGTTGACACATTCGATGCCTTACACGAGCGTTCACCGTTCGCGGTCGACTGCATCTGCATGGTAGCGGCCAAAGTAAGAGATGGTGGTGGTAAGTATCGCGCCAACCATTTGTTGCGTCTCAACTCAATATGAAACCAGGAGATCCCAGCGAGGTCTTCCTAAGATGTCAAGAGGAAGTGCAAGCCATATCTTGTGCGACCCTCTTCTCTCCCGTTGCGAGACAAGAGGCAGTACAAGCCATGAGTAAATAGCCCTTATTCCTCTCTGAAGTGCTGTTGACTGAATTTTCTCTCAGTCCTCGTCTCTGGCTGGTCCGACAATGGATGGCTTAGTGGAGGTCATGCGGTCAGAATGGCCATGGAGATTTGTGCGATACTTTCTACTTTGATACGATATTGCTCTACTGATTCACCATACAGCGATGCACAAGGCTTGGCCGGAGCTTCTAAGGAGAATGAAATCGAATAGGATCTCAACCACGCAAAAGGAACGCGAGCTTGTTATTTCCGCCAGGACATGGTTCTGTTTATACCTTTTCGAGCATCAGTACGTCTGAAAGCTCTTTTTCTCTTATTGGATGAATGACCCAACGTCCCGTAGAATGTCCTACGGCACGGGTCGTCCGGCCATTCTCAAGGACGATGAGTCCATCTGGCAGTGTCGCTTGCTATTGCAACACCCTCTATCCATCGAGGATGACATGCGACTGGTGTCTACGGTGGAATTGATGGCTATTCGCGAGCGTGTCACCAACAACTTGGCACCATACTTTGATCAACCCGTCAACGAACAGACATTTGCTGTCCTTCGCGAGGCTGACGTGGAGTTCCGCAACTGGTATGCTACATGGGATCAAGCCTTCTCTCAGAAATACGAGGACGCTGGTAGGCTCATCCTCGCTCGTTGCTCCGTCTGCAGTGCTAATTCATGATCCCATTAGCTTTCTATCGACAAAGTTTGCAGATTCAGCACCTCCACGCCGAGTTGTACCATAACGCCAACGCGCTGAGAGGAATCGACGGCCCGGAGGACGTTCAGAAGATGCCTCAGGCCCAACGGGATCTTGCTATCCGATCTATCCAAATTGGGCGACAGATCATCGACATAACTGTAAATTCACCCTCCTACAGGGAGGGCATGAAATATGGTATGTACGGATACCGTTTGTACCATACGCTATACTCAGCCCATGCAGCTGTACACTACACTCACGCCACTGCTACCTTCTCTGCTTCTTTCTTGCTCCGGCTGTGCCGATTATTGTGAGTCGTTCGAAAGGTACTTTTTGGGCACCCGACTTACTGCTTACCAGCCCGGACCAATGTGACATGCAAGAAACTAGGGTTATGGTAGAGCGGTTAGCCGCTCTGTTAGCTGAAGGTTCGTAGCGATTTATAACCTTAAGCATGCTGGATTTTGAGAACCTGCCACAGTGCCAGGCAAACGATACGCCCTGACACTTCAACTCATGCTGAAACGATTCAAGAGACGCAAGGCGAGTTCCGCTTCACGATCCCCAAAGATTGCACGCGATCCGCACCGCCCGTCTCCGTCTGGGTACTCATCTGATGTACAGATGAGTCAAGCCGGGATTGGGCCTCAACCCATTTCTCCCACTTACGATACGCACTTCACCGCGCATCCAGAGGCGCACCATCATCATGGGTCTCAGCAAGTACAAGGACCTGTTACCCAACAACATTATGCTCAATACCAGCAACAATCTAACATTGATCATATCTGGCGAGGATTCGAGGCCACATCCAACGAACAGCTTCCTGTATGGCTGTCGGACCAGAGTCTCGGTGGCTCGTCCTTCTCGCAGAACGGAATCGATGCGTTCCTCTTACCTACCGATTATCTCCCTGCGGCACCCCAAATCTGGTGAACTCTCGGAGACTCTTGTTTTTCTTATTTCGGTGTTGTACCATATGCTGTATCCCTTCCCTTCAACTGCTCTCTCATCTTGCCTATACGGTTGACCTTCGTCATCATTCGTGTTGTTGTTATTGGTTTCTCCTCAGGATTGCTGTACCTTGAAGGATCTGTTCGCGAGGGCTTGAACGCCAAAATGCACCCCACCCCTCATTTCGATGATACCCTCTTCTCCTGCTTTGTGTACTGTCCGCATGCTCTCTATCCATGGTCGTGGTAGCGATACAACATGTATTTTTTGTTGGCACATTTGAATGAAATGTTAGGTTATGATAAATGTTCGAGTTCAAACGTTCAACGTTCAACCCCAGTGGGAACCTGCGCCAGCCCGGTACAGGCTGGTACAGGGTAAAACGGGAAGCGCTCGAATTCTGACAGCCTGTTACATCCTCCTCCAGCCACAAGATTTATCTCAACAATCCTGATTTCCGAAAAGCAAGATTGTGGCCTTTTGACGAAATTTCGACAAGCACATGCAGCACATCTCACAATATTAGCTAAGTCTTTCTCTCAGCGCCAACAGATTTCCATCCATTCTGCCAGTTCACTGGCACGCAAGAGGGGGGCGAAATTTGAGCGCCCAACACTCACCTCTTTTTTGTACTGATAAGCTGATCTCTCTAGAACCTCTCACTCGATAACAAAGCTGACTTCACGAGTGGATTCTTTCGATGTGGTTTAGGGACCCTTTGTGCGGTTCTCATAGAAATCGGACGCAAACTGGAAGAGCTAGAGACGCATCATTTTTTGCCATCAATTTGCGTCCGAAAATGGAAATAATCTTACCCCCCTCTGACACCTCAGGGAGGCCGTTTTTCTTCAAAGTAAGACCAAGGACGGATTCAGAGGGGTCGTAAATAGGACTTTTGTGCAGGTCCGAGAGGTGGTTGTGCTTGTGGTTGCAAAGTTATGGCCTTCGAAAGTTTGCATCTCATTGAGCGCTAAAGAGGTGGGTGTTGGGCGCTCTGGTTTCGCCCCCCTCTTGCTGGTGGCACGCATACTAATGTCGACGTCTCTTTTTTCCCGCCCACCATCTGCTTCGCGCTCATCGTGTACACTCGCTCGCCCGCCCTCCCGCCCACCCCAACCATTCTTCCTCATGCTCACTTAGCATGTGGACCACTCGGTAAGTAGTTTCCATCGTCGCCTTAGTTATAAAGAACTGTACTTGCTGTTCCAACTTGGTGAGTGTACCACTTCGCCGCAGCCCGCCCTCCTAGTCAGCTGAACTTGCATCCATGAGGCTCATCTGAGTGAAACTAGATGAGTCTCCTTCCTCCTTTTTCATTGAGCAAGTCATTCAAGTTGCCTTGGGACTCGACTCGGAGTTTGCTACAGTGCGGGGCGCTCAAAACCGACGCCTCGGAGGCCTCTGATGGCAACAATTTATAGTGACCTCTGACCACCTCCAATTGTCACGGAAACTACGCCAATCGTCTCCTTTTGCATCAAAGACTATGGCTAACTCATTGCTTTCCCGAAATCCTTTGATATAA
>MU275176.1:0-226169 GCA_022160315.1 Panus rudis PR-1116 ss-1 | reverse complement strand
ATGTAAAAGGATGTATTAAACAAACAAATAAATGTTTTATTACAATTGTATATTTTAGAAGTGTGATAAAAGCAAAAGAAACAACCCGGGAATACACTGTATGCAGCTGTAAAATGAAATAGACTCCATGTAAGTGCTTGTAAGTGCCTGTGAATTACGCGCAAAAGTGGGTAAATTTTCCAGGCAGGTACAGGCCCATGCCGCCATGTACATGTGGCGGTTTTGCCATGTATCAGCCTGTACCGGGCTGGCGCAGGTTCCCACTGGGGTTCAACGTTCAGTCTAGAGTTTGCGCCCGCGCTACCAAGTATCGAGATTGATCGACGGGCGCCTGAAACACTTACGCTTAGGAGCACGTGTCAAATTTTTCGCGCTTTCCCTGCAGACTGCAGCTCCCTCCACAAGCGAGAATGCCAGTCGCAGTCGACCCTACTCCAGCAATGGCAGCGTCGAAAGCCAAGGATGGACCCATGCTCGGCGTGCAGGAGGCTTCCCCCAACGAAAGTCCCAAGAAACTCACCAAGAAACAGCGAAAGCATGCTGCAAGGCTCGAGAAGGCGGAGGAGAGGCCTGTAGCAGGGTCTTCGAAATCAACAGAGGATCTGACGACCTGGGCGTGGAGGTCGTTGACAGAATCGTCTGCTAGTAAGGTGCCGATTTTGTTTACGAGAGATGGGAGGTACGTCCGACGTCCCTTGATATTCAGGAAGCTTTGCTAAGATACTTCACAGTTATTTCTTCTCTGCGTCGGGAGCTTCAGTCAAGATCTACTCCGTATCCACGGGTGATGTTGTCTCTACGCTGTCTCCTTCGGAGGCATCGCGACCTGCCGACAGTGCGCTGCGGACGGGCGACGCCGTTACTTGTATGGCTCTCAGCCCAAATAATCCCTTCCAACTTATAACGGGGTCCATGGATGGCCTCATTAGAATTTGGGACTTCTTGGATGCGGTGCTTTTGCGAGCATTCGACATTTCCTTGCCTATCTTTCATTTGGCTGTTCATGAAAAACACAAGGACCAGGTCTTTGTTGCCGTTAGTCGACTGACCCAAAAGGTCAATACTTCTGGTATGTCTGCCATCACATCAGCTTCAGGTATGATTTGTAACGCTCCGTCGTAGGTAACATACAACCAGGAGAGGATAACTGTTCCGTTCTGCGCGTCGCCTTGAACCCTACCAAAGCTACTGCTCAATCCCTCATTCAAAAACCCTCGGAAACCGCTCACGTAGGGAAAACCCGTAAAACAGCTGGTTTGACCATTTCTCCTAATGGCTCTTGGCTCGTCGCTATAGCTGGTCACAAGTCGTATGTTGCCCAGACTGACAATCTCCGTGCGGGATTCACTAAATTCGTCTCTCCCGAGCGGTTAACTTGTCTGGCCTTCCATCCTTCGGAGGACTATTTTGCCACAGGCGATGACAAAGGTGTGATACGACTGTGGTATTGTCTGGACGAAGGTATCGGGAACCACGCCCCTGGAGTGGAGAAGAAAGCTCCCACAACGACAATGCACTGGCATGCTCATGCAGTCTCCTCCATTGCCTTCACTGCCAATGGCGCATATCTACTCAGCGGTGGTGAGGAATCTGTCTTGGTTATTTGGCAGTTGCATACTGGCAAAAAGGAGTTCGTACCACGAGTCGGTGCACCTATTGTGAATGTTGCCGTATGCAGGGCCAAGGAAAGGGATGAAGAGTATTTGCTCGGCCTTACCGACGCTTCCTTTGTTTTTGTGCGCTCAGGGACCCTCAGAATATCGAGAACGGTGGCAAGAATCAAACTTGGTCAGTTCCGTATATCGTATCTCGTGCGCTACTCCCATGCTGACTGGACCTACGCAGACCCCGCTGTATCACATACCAGGCCATCTTCTTCATCTGCCGTACCGTTAGCCATCCATCCCCAAACGTCCACCTTAGTTCTACCTTCTTCTCATCCATCGTCTCTACAACTCTACGCCCCCTCTTCCTACAAACTCCTTCATGAACTCGAGGTTTGTCCATCAAATCGCATTTCCCGGCGCGACGAAAAGCCCCTGGAGCCATCTCGCGTAGAGCGTGTTGTAGTATCAGATACAGGTGCATGGATGGCCACCGTGGACTCACGTGAAGGTGACGACACAGTCCGAGGTGAAGTCTACCTGAAGATATGGTTCTGGACCGGCAGGTTCTGGGTCTTGAACACACGTATCGACCGACCGCACGGCTTAAAGAAAGTGACGTCGGTCGTCTTCCGTCCCAGGGCACAGGACGGCGCGGCCATGCAATTAGTTACCACTGGCGACGATGGCAACATAAAGCTTTGGAGGCTTCGCTCATCAAAGACGAAGATGGGTAAGACAGAAGGTGCGCACTTCCGACTTGGTTTCGCCATTGCCGAGAGTCCAACTATTTCCTACTGCGTAGAATTCTGGGTTGCCCGTTCGACGTTTCGCTTCCGCGATGAGACTCCCAGTCATGCTGAATACTCGTTCGATGGTTCGCTATTGGCCGTTTCCCTTGGATGTTATGTCGCGGTCTATGACCCAGAAACGACCATCCTCGTGCAGACCTTCACGAGTCCGGATTGTAGTAGAGTGCTTTCGGCCCATTTCATCGGACGCAGTAGTCGATTCTTAGCAACCGTGGGCGTACGCGATGTTGTCCTATGGGATATCATCTCACAGACAGGTGCGTCTACATCAGCCAGCCTGATTGACATCATGAAACACTCATGCATGGTTTTGTCAGTCCGATGGCACTATCGAAGTGCACTGACTATCACCGGTCTTGCTTTACAACCAGAAGATACTTTTGTTATCCTCGAACGTTCATTGAACACCACCGCCACTCGAGCGCATATCTTCTCTCCTGCGTCGCCCCTTCCCTCACAAAGTAGATCACTGCCTTTCTACCTCCGCAGCATCATTCCGTGTCCCCCTTCGTGGACGTCTTCAAACTCCGCAGCGAAGTCTTCACTGGCATTCATTGCTATTACCGAATCATGGAGTGTCGTTCTCTTGGGCGACCACGTCGAGCTTCCTCAGGATGAAGGCTCGGAAGCCAAGGGACTGAAGGGGAGCTCACCCGCACCCAGGCGTACCCTCTTCCAGGATATATTTGGCGCTTCTGCATTGAACGATCTCTCTCGTCAACCTTCCGCACCCTCAGTACCCAGCCAAGCAACATGGAAAGGCAAAGAGGTCGAGAAGGTGTTTGATGCGCCCGCGTACTTGATGCCTCCCCTAGACACTCTGTTCGAACCTCTCATGAGCGATTTCCTCACCACTCGGTCACACGGGAAGAGTGCTGCTGATGCTGATGAGCAGGAGCCTGGTCAGGAGGATGTTGAGATGGACGTTGAGGGAGATGAAGCGCCTGTTTTGGTTGGGAACAGACTGGAAAGAGTGGTAAATAGCGACGAGATGAACGCTATGATCGACCTTTTCGTTCACCATGGAGTACAATGTGAGTTATTGAATCTGATTGTGGCAGTCGAGACGAATGCTGATTCCACCTGCTCGACCATGTCCCAGCAAAACCCTCTTCAATGCCTAATGGTACTGCATTGCAGCCGAACGGCACCCACAAAACGGCACATTATGTCAATGGAAACTCGACCTTGAGCACTCCCGCAAAAACTCCTGCGAGCAAACTCAATGGTGCCAAGACTAACACGCCCTCAAAATCATCAACGCCTTCGCAATCTACCCCTCCTTCCACATCCCCGGCGGCGCGGATAGGTCAAAAAAGGAAGAAGTCACTCGGATAGGCACAACTTTGTGTTGTTGCGTAAGGTAGATGTATCCATTATATATGTTCATACAGTAATCTTCCTGGTTTTCATTGTGTGGTTGTCTGGGTGTGCGTAGCATTCACAATTGGCACTCTTGTCACTGCCAGCGTATTTGTGGGCAAGCACCGACCAATTCACGACTTGATGAGTGTGAGTACCCTACAATAGTCCACGAAGGGGAACGCTACTCCGCAAAGCCATGAGCTGAATCATAGTCCTGTTCGTTGGCATGGGTACACGGTGCCGGACCCCTACGTTGAACAGGTATCCGTTGAGATAATCAATCTCTGTCGGCCTCGCACGCCTGACATCCGTCAGCATGGACGAAATATTGTCTGAGGTTATTCGAGCTATCCGTTCGCACTCCTGCATGAACGCAGCCGAGGTCATATTCGAAGGATATTTTTCGTCAATGAGTGATTGGTTCCCAGCGTTGATACCTCTCCGACGGCTCGTTTCCCATTCTGCCCTGAAGGCGGCGGCGGCCTCTGCACAGATCCTGATTGCGAGAGGTTTTCCTGCCTCATGCTCAAAGATTTCGCCATTTTGACAGCCAATCAAGGCAGTGAGTGGATTTATGACGGAATTGACGACGACTTTGCGACGCATCTCTTGCTGGACGTTGTATACGGGTAACCAATGGGCGTAAAGACCCTTGGCGTCTTGAAGAAGCTGCACGGTTCGGCGGAGGGAGTAATAGTGGAAGTCGGCTGGATCGCCTTGCAGCTGGTGTATATCATCTAAGCTGAGTTTTGCATTGGCGTCATCTTCAGCATTCCGATATGCAGCTTCGAAATCTCGACCTCGACCGTCGGGCATAATGGCGAATTTGATGTTGCCTATGCCGGCATGAACGATATGGAGATACTGTTTGAGCCATGCGCCGTGAGAGTTGACGGCGACGATGAAATGCGGACGGTTGAGTCGATTGGGAAATACTTGAGTGACGAGCTGCTCGTATACGCCCATGCCGTTGTTCATGAGAACGATGGTGCTGTCGGCAGTGAGACGCGGGATAAGTCTTTTGATGGAGGGAAGAATGGAGTACGCTTTGGTGGTGACAAATAGTGTGCTGATAGCCCCACTACCGGACGCGGAGGGGGGCTTTGGTACTTCGCGATTTGGAATGTCAATTTCTTCCACTTGGGTGTCTCTGTCGTCCGCATCGCGTTCTGTCTCTTTGTGTTTTAACAGCTGCGATGCTGGTGGGGACCGTTGCGGTATTGCGGAAGCTTCCCAGACGTCGTGCTCAAAGCCATAGGCGGGCATTACGGTACCACTGTGCTCGACCTTGACCGTGCTTCCTGCCTTGTGGGCCTTTAGAAGGTGTTGCATATGCTTGTGCATAAGAGTGACTGAAGACGAGCGGTCAAGAGCGCGTCTGAGGTGAAAGGCTACCAGGCAACCCACGGCGCCCAGACCCATGACATGTACCCTCATACTGGGAAATGACCAGTGTCGAGGCGAGGGTGATAGTGTGTGTGTCTGTGCTGGTCTGGGTGAGCGTGCATGCTGGCTGAAATGACTGAATCACGAACGCGATGTAGGGTAACCGGCAGTATTGTAGGTCACCCGCAACGATCAAGCGAGCTTCATGAGCAGTACATGAGAGCGCGATGCAGGTGGCGGCGGCAGAAGAGGATGCTTTCGCAGGCGTCTATTTGAACAGTGTATTCATTTTGATCGCTCTCTGAAATGTCTGGTATGACGACAACAGTAAGAGAGGGCAGCCTACGGCAGCTCTGAATTTCTTTTCGAGGTGAGACCCATCAGCAACGGCCAGTGCGAGAGGCGACATCATCCGGAAGGATAGGAAACGTTTACCCTATCGATGTCGGAACGGGCTGCCACTGCCTGGGGGACCGTCCTGCGACACCGAGCTCCTGTGCGAGGGAATGTCCTTAGCTTGCTATTATACCCTCGACGTGGAAAGACGTCATGTGCATGATGGATATGCATGATGTGCGACCCCTGCGCTGCCCGGGATGCCCTTCTTCCTGGCCTCGGCCCGCTGCCCCTGCGCAGATATAAGTACCCGCGCGAGCAGGTCGATATTGCCCCATCCCTCTTTCCCCCCTCTGTCCCAGCCATCATGTCCAACGCCACCACCATCACCCTCAAGCGCACCGGCGACAAGGTACGTCTCCAGCCCAACCTTTGCTATCCACCCCGCTCACGGCGCGGCAGATGCCCATTGTGGGGTAAGTACCTATATCTAGGCCACCCCGCGTGCCTGTCTCCTCACTTTCCGCAGCTTCGGTCTCTGGAAGGTCAACAGGGACACCTGCGCTGATGTATGTCGCTCTCCGCGCTCGCTGTCGAGTCCCTAAACTCACGAGACATACAGACCGTCTACAATGCATTGAAAGCTGGCTACCGTCTCCTCGATGGTGCTGGTGACTACGGAAACGAAAAGGAGGCCGGCGAAGGTCTCCGCCGCGCCATCAAGGATGGAATCGTCAAGCGTGAGGATGTCTGTGAGTACCCCCCTACAAATTCAGTCCCTCTGCAGCGCTGACCGAGTATTCCCCGCAGTTGTCACTTCCAAGGTCCGCATCTGCGTCCGAATGCAATTCAACGCGATCGCACTAATCATATCTTCCTGTCCTTAGCTCTGGAACACTTTCCACGCTCATGACCATGTATGTTCGCCTGTTTGATCCGATTATGTCCCCTTGCTCAATTCGCTCCAAAGGCCAAGGCACTTGCGAAGAAGCAGCTTGAGCTTTGGGGCATCGATTACTTCGACCTCTTCCTCGTTCACTTCCCGATCTCTCTGGAATACGTTGACCCTAACCACAGGTACCCTCCTGAGTGGTGGGGAGATGACAAGAAGGTTCATCTATGTATGTATCTTATTGCCAAGATCTGTCTATACCTTTGTTCTCATTGTAATGCTGTATAGCCAAAGTCCCTTTGCAGGAGACCTGGACCGCAATGGAGGAGCTTGTAGATGAGGGTCTTGCTCGCAACATCGGCTTGAGGTAGGCCCTTTATTATGCATACCTGTAGGCTGCTCTTGACGAGACGTCTTGTAGCAACACCGCCGGTGCTCTACTTCTTGACGTCCTGCGCTATGCTCGCATTGAGCCGCAGGTCCTGCAAGTCGAAATTCACCCTTACCTCACCCAAGACGCTTATGTCAACCTCGCAAAGACTCTTGGCATGGCCGTCACTGCCTACTCTTCCTTCGGTCCTCAAAGCTACGTCGAGCTTGGTGCTCACAAGGGCGCAAAGTCTCTACTGGAGCACGACGTGATCGGTCAGATCGCGTCAAAGAACCAGAAGAGTATGCATGGAATCGTGTATCATTGAATTATGCTGACACAATAGTAATACAGCTCCAGCACAAGTTCTTCTCCGATGGGCAGTTCAGCGTGGCCTCGCTGTTGTGCCCAAGAGTAACAACCACGAACGATTGCTCAGCAATCTCCAGGTCACTTCTTTCTCTCTTTCCGACGAGGAGATGGCTTCCATCAGCGCTCTCAACATAAACCTCCGTGTACGTTTCTTCCTTCAATCTATTGCTTTCTACGAGACTGAATCAACTTCATCCATAGCTTAACGATCCCGCTGACATTGACCCTCGCTTGGCCATCTTCGCCTAAAATTGTACATTGTAGTGATAGAAGTAGCAGTTGTATATGTTGTAATTATATCCGCAATGCGAAGCCTGCCTTTCTGTCTGCAGTAGGCTCAAGCCTGCGGTTCGAGGATTTGCTTCGTGATGTCACAGAAAGTTATCCGTGTCATTGCTTTGGGTGTTTGAGTGACGTGCTACATACTGTAATAGTCGGGCATGACCTAGGCGTAGTAACTCGGCTAATATCATCAGGACGGCAATTATATGAATGACATCACTTTCTACCAGTCATCTTTGAGCACTGGCGAGATCCCGATCGGGAAAATGCGACTTTCACCTCGTCTCTTTGCTCAGCTGAACATGGCTTCCTCGACCACGGCTGCGACATCTATCGGACGCGCCAGTGCAGAACGTGTACAAGAGCTGCGCGAGTCCCTGGCCGACATTCGGGGTCGCGTCCTAAAAGCAGCGGAAAACAATCCAGTCAACAAGAACCCGACCTTGGTGGCTGTCTCGAAGTACAAGCCTGCCTCGGACGTTCTTGCTTGTTTCGAGGATGGGCAACGTGACTTTGGAGAGAACTATGTGCAGGAATTGGTGGACAAGGCTGCTCAGGTATGGATCGTCTGTTGATTGTTGATCCTCCCTCATGGTCGCAATATGACTGACTAATGGCTGGCTATCTGAAAAATACAGCTCCCCCGAGAGATCAGATGGCATTTTATAGGAACACTACAATCTAACAAAGCCAAGACTCTTGCCAGTACGTTCGTACTCTGTGCTTTGCTATGGGTACCTGGGAATATATGATACAATGTTTCGGTACAGCAATACCTAACCTGCACGCTATTCAAACCGTCACGTCCATCAAGGCCGCAAATGTACTGAACAAATACGTTCCCACTGAACGTACGACGCCGCTGAATATCCTCATTCAAGTGAACACCTCGGGGGAGGAGAACAAATCAGGACTACCCCCTCTCACGCCTTCCTCTTCCGATGTCGATTCGTCCGAGTTGGTCCAGCTGGCGAAACACATCATTTCACAATGTCCCCGTCTCCATATACAAGGCCTCATGACGATCGGGTCGATCGAACAATCACTTGCGGCCGCTCAACGAAAGGAGAACCATGATTTCGAGACCCTTATACAGACTAGGGACGTACTGCAAAATGTCTTGCAGAATGTTACGGATGGAAAATGGGGAGAAGAAGGGAGATTGCTGATAAGTATGGGCATGTCGAGTGACTTCGAAGCTGCGTTGAAATATGGGAGTGATATTGTGAGGGTTGGCACTGGCATTTTCGGTGTGAGACCCAAGAAGGAGGAGGTGAAGCATACTTCTAGCTGAGTCTTGATATGTTGCACTATGAGTGGCTCAAGCTCTCTACTATCTACTGATGGTTCCGAGAGTCACGAACAGAGGCCATAGCGAGTGATCAGGTAGAATTTGTAAACAATAATGTAATATACAAAACATGGTATCACAAATGGATCCGGTCACCACGCCTACTTCCGTTGGAGGATGATCAACTTATCGCTCTTCACCATTTCAAACAATTCCCATCCGAACGCTGCCGAGTGCCCCTTTAACAGTCCAATATTGGGCCTCCATCTCTCAAATGCCTGTACGCTGTCGACGATGTCCCACTCTCTCAAGTCAAAATGAGAAGCGGGGGCGATGGAGCCTTGGTCAGTCTCTGCTATGACGTGCGTGATTTGATGTTGGGAAGTGAGCGTTTTGGCTGTAAGGTTTTCTGTTTTATTGTAGATCCAGTCTGAGGCAAAATTGACCTGGGGTTGGAGGGAGGGGAGATAAGAGGGATATGGAGGTGCGTGTGTCTGGAGAAAGAGGGATGCGCCTGTTTGAGCAGCAAGGTTGGAGATGTGAACGTGCACTAGCATGAACATTGTAATGAATGAGCATAATGTGCCTATTTAGTTGGAAACGAAACCAACCGTTCTGTTGATCAGCAAACAGGTCGTTGAACTCACTCAAGGCCGCTCCTCCAGGGTAGTTAGCGATGGACGTCAGAGTGAGAAGATACGTAACAGCACAGTTGATGACGAGTAGACCCGCTACTGCGAGGAAACTCAGTCTGCCAAATAGACTGCCTTTCCGGCGGGAAATCCTGGCTCCCGGAGATGAGTTGCATGCACTCATGATGACGATTCTTTGTTTGACTTACATCCATGTAGCCCCTCTTGCAGCTGCAGCATTGAATACGGGTACGACATACACTATGAACCGCCATTCTTTATGCCCCAGAGCACTCAGCATGCATATGAATACAGTGGGGGCGAAAAGAAGGGAGCGAACTCGATGGTCCACAAGAGCGCCAACAACAGAAAGCGGAAGGGCTCCCAGGAGAAGTTTCGGGAGAAACGATACGAAATATGTCTGAGGCGGAGATATCTTGGTTGATGCCGTACGATGTGAGCCTGGGAGGAAGAACGCGTAGGAATATGCATTAAACTTACACCCCACTCGGAGCTCTTCCCTTGAACGACGTTGAAGTAGATTGCATTCAGTTCTGGCCAGAGAGGCCATTGATCCCAGAAATACGAATCGACAAGAACCGTAGATACTGCGATGTTACTGTGAGATGTACGTCATAGGCAGCGCACAGCGGTAGGAAGTCACCTATGGAAGCGAGACCAGAGACAACGCCGACTTTGAGCAATTTCTTGAAGCTGATTCCACCAGAGAATAAAGCATGTACAGTGACTGGAGCAAGAAGGAGCGCAACCTCTGCTCTGAAAACGATGGATGTAAAGGTGAGGAGTGCAATCACTCTTCCCAGGTCTCTTGGTGTTGGTTTCGGCTTGTTCGAACTCCGATACAAGAGTATGCACGAAGCGATGTTCACTTTGGAATAGGTTACTTATGCCCTCTGAAGCAAAATGGGGATGTGATAGGAAAGTCACCCACCTGGGACGAGAGCAAACATGTTCGGTAGAGTCCTTCCTACCCAAAAAGGTAGATGAAACTGAGAGCAAGTCAGAAGAGCAAATAGGACACCAGCTGGACCACCGAAGCGATGTGCAGTGACGCGTCTTAACATGCAGAGAGTCAAGGAGTTCATAGTAGCAAGAACCAGGCGGACTGTGGACCGTGGTAGTATTATCAGTAAAATGCGGAACCTTACGTTTCAATGCGGACTTCAACATACTGACGATCTGGAGATCAAACTTCGAGTGTAGAAGCTCGAGTCTCTCGGCAAGGAGGATTACTGGTGTGGAGATCCATGCAAGCAAGATACTGCCAATGAACGTTCTGGGTACAGCGCCTGGAAAGACGAAATGATCGTACTATAGTGTATCTACTTCAACGTGCACATAATAGTATAGTCAGCTATACGACATACATTGAACAGTGTTCCTGGATGTGTCCCGTACAGGAGGACATCATGAGTGGCATGGAGATTGAAACTCTCTTCGACTTTGGTGTATGGGGCAAGCAAAACATGGCTCCAGCATGTCGCAAAAATGAGAAAATCCAGGGCGGTACTCATGTTGACTGCAGCATGAAGTACGTTAATATTGCTTTTTCAGTCTGGCTGTTAGGAAACAGGAAACAGGACGAATTGAACGCGGACACGATGCCACGCGTGACGCGGAGCTTCGCGGGGTAGCGCACGAGTACATATCCAGAAAAGGCAAGTACTGTTGATGGACACACGGTGCACGTGATGGTCGCGTTGCTTGTGGTTGTGTACGCGACGCGGCCCAGTGCTGCTCCACCAGTTTGAACTATTCGAATAACCCTCAAGCCACCTTCAGTACCTTCTCTGCCGCCATTCATCAGCATTACACCGCTCTTTATTTCTGGCAATGTTGCAGAACGAGTCACACACAAGTTCATCCTCTGCACAAACAAACGACGCGGCAGCACCCTCAACCTCCGCCCGAAAGCGTCTCCTTCCAGAACAGATTGCAGCCCTTCAGGCATTGTTTGATGAAAAGACTCACCCATCGAAAGAGGAACGTGGTGCAATTGCCTCGGAGTTAGGCCTGTTAGTCTTTTGCCCCGTTGTCTTCAGTCGGCTAAGCCTCACTTCATTGTCAACTATAGGGAACTGAAGTCTGTCAATGTTTGGTACCAGAACAGACGACGCTCTGCAAAGAAACAAGCTCTAGCTTGGAAACCTCTGGATGGTCTTCAGAAGATCCATCGAAGAGCAAATCCGATGAAACGCCCAGGGAGTTTACTTTCGCGTTCCTCCTCTTTCTCTCTGGATCGCATTGCTGCGTCTAGAGAACGAAACGATATTGCCTCTTCGTCATCACAACTGACACGACCTCCATTGTCCCCCAAGAAGAGCCGTAATCAACTCGACTCGTCCAATGACGACCTCTGGGAGCACATACCTTCTTCTCCTCGGCACCCACCTTCATCCCCGACTATGGAGACTGAAAGATTATCTGCTCTTCCTCCAAACTCCAAGCTCTTGCGCTCGCTTGAGTGGGCATGTGCGAAAGATAGGGTCGAGAGACGGCGGAGCGGAGCGGCTGAGGAAAGTCCTGTCAGAAGTCATCGAAAGGTTCCCGATTCATCCTCCAAATCTTGTGTGCCAGCACCACACTTGTCCTTCGATGAGGTGATGACGGCTATGGACGAGATGGTTCATGACGACGGACATGATACTGACACGGATACGGACGAAATAATCACGCCTAATGCGAGCCTTCTGGTAGCAGACTTCACTACCCCAAGCAGATACTATAACACTCTGAAAGGGGAAGAAAGTGGTGGGGTCTTGGAGGAGTTGAAATCTCCGTGCTTACCTGCAGAGCATGAAGCCGCCATGGCATTATTGGGGTTCAAGCCCTAATTGTATGAACAGACGTGCGGGGTGCCGGTAGATACCTGTTATGTATGTTAGCATGGGTGCAGATATTCTCGTTCGCAATTGATTTGCTCGCTTCGGTCGATGGATGTGACACGAATGCTTCATCTGTTCCACACTGACTAGTAGGTTCGATGCCAGCCCGGCGGGATCACGAGACCGCGTCCTGGTTATCCCGAGTCTGGTTCCGGTACTTAAAGGGGTACTTATACTCGCCAACTTCACGCTTCGCAACCTAGGGCGACGAAAGTCTTTGCTATCAGCGTGGACACCATCTCGCCCATCCCGCCAGTCATTACAGCGATTAGATACTCTCACCCTTCACTTCTGACGAAACCCCACGCTCACTATTACCGTACCTCTCATACATACGTTCATTACATTCACCGATATGCGTCCCCAAACCCGCTCAGCCCGCCACGTCCCTTCCATCCAATATGCGCTCGTTGGTACTTCCCACACTACTTCAGGACCTAAGTCTAGTCAAGGAGGCGAGCCCGCATCAACCGAAATCGTTAAGAAGTCTCGCCATCGCATGACCAACGTGCAGCTTCAGCAATTGGAAGCTCTGTATCAGAAGTCAACCCATCCTTCCCGAGAGGAGAAACAGGCACTTGGCAATGGACATGGGATGTAGGTGGCACTTTCGAAGCAGCAATCTGAGCAGACATAACGAATAAATCTAGGACCGCGAGAACGGTTACTGTGTGGTTCCAAAATCGCCGACAGCTAGCGAAGAAGGCCCAGGTAGAAGCCGCCACCTCCGAAAGACAATCCGCTGCGACACGCCCTCCTTTGGTTACTGTTTCCGGCCATGTCAACACCCAACGCCCAGCGAAACCGCAAACAATATTGCCTAGAATTGGCAAGGACATCACATGCAGCTTCTCGAGCATCAGCCCAATGGAACATATACAATGTAGTACCAATCCCTTTCGGGAACACGACGACGGCGAGTTGATTCATGGTCCGACTCCAGCCACGAAGACGCAACTGAAGAGAACTCGCTCCGCCAACAACTGCTCTGGAGGTGTAAACAAGCGACTCTGCTTCGAAGATACCGGCAGTGACCAGTCCTCTTGTGGAAACGCGACCGACGAAGAATCAGAAATCGTGTCAATGTCCGTGGGTGGATACCACCCCGCAACGGCCCTTGCTCTCGCGGCCAAGTTAGAGTCTCGACGGCGGTACCACGAAGTCACTATCCCCGCGGAGTACAGCGCGGCCTTCCCTGCGGACATCATCCTCGGCGCATCCCTTCTCTTGACTTTCCAGCACTCCGCCTACTAGATTACCACCTTCCTTTGGGCTATCAATTTCCTCTGGGTTTCGGCGACAACACACTTTCGTGTATTTTCTCTTCGGCGCATTGTTCTGTTTGGGTGTTATGTTAGGGATCCGCATGCTAGTAACGAATCGCGATACATGCTACTCACGACTGTCAATGTTGACTACCGTTCCACGGCAATCCAACTCGTACCACAGCCAGCCCACACATCAACGGCTTGGTGTGTATGCTTCGTGAGGTTCGGCCAAACTTTGGTGGGAGAAGGTACGTCTTCTGAATGTCCGAGCCCCAAGTTCCCGTGTTCGTTCCAGCCCCAACCCCATACCTCTGCGCGGACGTCATGGGTCCCACTAGAGACTCGAGCGGACAACAAACACAAGACATGCTCGCTTCCACAGACGACCTTCTTCAATGAGTGAATGTTGTGGTCGGACGGAAATTGCACGTGCAAGGGAAGCTTGGAATCTCCAAAGGATCCCAACTGCCCTTTCTTGTTGTCGCCAGCAGCGAGAATCCTCTGGTGATGCACATCCCCCTGGATGATATATGAGCCATTCCAGGTGGTGCTGATCGAGCTGATACTTCTTAATGCGTCTATGCCAGCGATCTGTGCCTTCCTGTTTGAACCTAAAGCTGTGAGATGGCCAGAGGCATGAAGGAGGAGTGTGTGTTGAGACCCAACAGAAACGTCCACAACGTGGTCTTGCAAGTCTTCACAGATTATATGCGGAGAACAGATGTATGGCACTACGCGTCCTTGCACCCTGATGTTACCCAATTGCCCATGCCTCGATGTACCCCACCCAACCACTATATTTCGTTTGTCTCCTCCTTGTATCAAGAGTACCGACACGACAACGTGGTGTACACTTGCGGCAACAGAGACTATCTCGATCCTTTCGTGTACGCTGGCGCTGACTTTGCGTAGGAAGTCGAATGTCATTATATACGGAGACCGGTGTAGATTGGTGGAGTGGTTGCCTAGGTCACCAAAATCGTTGGCCCCAAATGAGACCATAACGTCGTCTCCGCCGTCGCACGCGAGAACGACATACGACGTCTCCCATCCTGCTGCAATGCTTTTGATTGTGTACCCTTGTTGGAATCCTATGTCAACAGGACGAAACACAGCGGGATTCGGGCTATTTTCGCTATGCGCAGGCATATGGTCACTTCCTCGACCCAATTGGCCACGGGAGGGGTCTCCACAGCCCCAGAGCTCTCGATACCTTGTCCCTTCAGATGTGTCGCGATCAAGGAGAAGAAGGGTGTGATTCGCACCGCAAGCGATCTGCAATATGTTCCGTGAACCCGAGGGCAGTACTCCGGGGCTGCAGCCAAGAAAGATACAGGGCGTGAATGTCCAAGCGTCCTCTAAATTCCCTGTCCCTAACTGCCCTCGCGCATTCGATCCAGCGGAGAGAAGTGAAATCTGAGACATTGCAGAAGTGAAGAGGGCACCTGCAGGCTGCAGAGGCAAGTTAGTGTTACTACAGTCCTAATCAAATTAGAGGCGAACGCTAGATCCCGAATAAGGCAACAGCGATGCTCTCAGACTTTCAATAGTGACGTCGACTCTAGTCTTGTGCGTTCAGAGGACATGGATTCTCTGGCGTGCATCATCGAAGATACCTAAAATCGTGGACTGCTTTCGTTGTGCAGTCTGAGCGTGAAAGTGTTGTCAACGCAAAGACTACTTTACACGTCTCTTCGTTCACCCATCCCATCCTATAGTACATGATGCATATAGATGACGGGAATACATGTTACATGGTCTTGATCACACGTGAACCTGTATCATGACATCGTAATCCTAACAGAGCGTCTCCCGTAGTCGTCATCGTCTGGGTATAAATCTTGCAATTCCTTCGAAAGGGACAGGCGACCAGGCTTTTCTGTATCATCGTCAGCAATTCCTGTAAAATAGCGAGAGAAGCTGGAGCGGCTGATATCGAACAACTCCATAACTTTGCCCGAACATATAGGCATAATTGGTTGTATATTCTCTTGTGCGACGTCTACCACGGTCTGAGGTCAAATCACACAGTCAGAGCATTTAAGGTGCGTACATCTCGTCTGCCCATCGTCGGCCACAGCGGTATAGAATGGCTGGTGGCGACCGAAACCGAGCCGATCGACCCCCATTCTCGCAATCCATTCTTCTGACGCTTCACAATTGGACTGCAAGGCGAGACAGGTTAATGCTTCGTGAGTCGGGAAGGAGAATGTCACAGAAACGTACGTCCCAACCTGTTATGTAGCCTGTGTATTTATATTCCACATGTCGGAATACCATTCCTACAAACCATTCCGCTTGTTGGACATTCGGTTCTCGTGTACGCGACTCTGTCTTATCGTCCATCTCGATCCGCTTGTGGCAGTAGGATTCGAAAGTTGCGCGAATGCCTTGCTCAAGATGAGGGCATAGACCATCGAGCAAGACTGCGCTTGCATCTAACGGTTTTCCCTCGGGAGGCACAGGGAGCATTTGTATGTCAGGCGTATGTAAAGATCGGCAAAGTTCAACGATATAGATAGCATTTTCCTGGGTCTCAGGCGGTGTGCCAGAAGATTCGAGATGCATACGTTCAAATCGGATAAAAATAAGGATGTTGTTGAAGGCTCTGAGGAGCATCGCAGCCGGGCCTGCGGGACGGGTGGCATCTGCGTCTGCGCTAGGCATAGTGGTGAAATGATAGGGAGATAAAGCCCTCAAGTCGTCGATATTGGAGGCGCGGATTGGTGGATGCTCGGAGCATACGTCGAGAATGATATCCTCCCCCGTTGGATCCGATGATTCGATGTACGCTTGAACCGCTCCTGGGAAATTCATTGGAAATGCCCTGATACCTAGACGTCGGGCCATAGCCACAAAAACGTATACCAGAGACATTGGAATGGTTTGCCGATGCCCTTCTTGCAAGAAGTTATGTGGGAATTGAGTGAGGGGTCGGTTGAAATGAAGACCTTGGGACATGCTTAACGAGTTTCTGAAAGATAGAGATGGTGCCCATACCTGTTGCCAAACAGAAGCCCATTTCGCGGAGAACAGAGCGGATCTTGATGCACAAGTCCCATATGTCGTAGGCTGGATTTCGGGGATCGAGACAGACATTTGATTGCACTAACATCTCCCTACACTGCTCGTATATTCCCTCCAGCTTCATGGTGATCTGGACAACAAGGTAAGCTGGACTAACGCAAAAACGTGGAAATGACCGCTTATAAGACCATGCACATACCTCTTGAATAGAGAAGTCGAAGGCGGAAGATAGCGAAGCCAGTGCATCCTCGAATGAGATGCTATTGCCATTAATCTGGAAGACTTCATTCCAAAGTTGGATGTTGTGGCGTCGTGCAATAATCCCTAATGCTGTTCCTGCCCAGAATTTCCTGGGCAGAACGTTTTCCTCGGCTAACCGGTTGTCGTATGCATCTTGAGGAACTGTAAGTGCAGCACCTCCTAGAAGACAATAGGGGAGAGGAAGTTGTTCCTCCTGACGTAGCACATCCCAAATATCAAATGACAGCTCAGCAAGTCTTCTCACTCGCTCGTGTCTTCCAGTTCGATCATCCCTGAGTTGACCAAGGATATACAAGGCATGTCGATCCAGGAGACGTCTTTGAATATACAGAAGTCTCCAGTCACCGCCAAGGGCCTTTCTCCGTTCGCGCTCGCGTGCTTCAACGCAATGTACATACCGATGTTGATAATGGGGTTTCCACAGGAGAGAGGTTGAAGCAGCTGTCCGGGTTTGAGAATTGGCGAGGAAGGCGTTTGAAAGGGTTTTAATGCTAGAATCATCATCGCATACGGGAAGATGTCCGAGGATTTCGACGAATAGTTCGACTGGAAGCGTGGGGATAGGCATGTCAACCTCTAGTGAATGGTGAAGAGACTGGTACAGTATGGTGTGAGTGCGCAAAGCACAGCGTGCAGACCAGGTGGTTCAACTAGGTTCAACTCAGGTTCAACCTGTACTGTGCCAACAGGCTGGACTGACGTAGTCTCCCACCGGCAGACGTAGAAAGATGTAGAAACCTTCGTACCTCAGGACATAGACTAACCCGGGAATGGTTACTAATGGATCACAATAGATCATTATTAAATCTCAATCACTCTAAAGACAATGCAATAGTGTACGATACTAGTACTAGGTAGTTAGTGTGCCTTAGCACGTAGGCCCACACTCGCTTCAGCGGCTAAATAAACTCCTCCTCCTCTCCTCCTCCTCCTCCTCCTCCTCCTCAGGTCTGGCTTCAAGCTTCACGCTTAAGCCGTCAGCGTACCATATATTATTATGCAACAACAACAAAACTGAACTCTACGCTAATGACGTCTATGTAAGTTAACGAAAGGAGGGAGCCCAAGCATAGGGTCCAAGGAACACGAAAGACAGTGGAAATAGAGGGGCTACAGGGACGCTCATGCAGAGTACATAGTCAGCATAATATGATGAAAGCACTGGGAGTTATGCAACGTTGAATCAAAGTCTAACAATCTAAATTAGTACGAGATCGGTCCATATGTTGTATAAGGGGTGGCAACAGCAATTATAACAAGGTCCATTGGATGTCCTTTCCTTGGAAGATCTAACCAAAGGTGGGAGGGTGTTGTCAGTACTATGTCCTACTCCGTCCAATCATGGAACATCCGCCGGCGGTGCGCATCTGCGTCCTTCTTCCCCCACTTGACCATACGAGTAGCGCCACCGTGCCAGTCTTGCACTCGACGCTTAGACAAAACGGAAAATGTGGAGCGATCCGTGCCAACGAAACCAAGTCCATTTGACTGAATGGCAGAATCCAAAATGACAGGATGCCTAATGAAGAGTGTTGCATGGATCAGTCCAACAACCTCCAGTTGAGAATGATGGGACGTACCAGCGACCATAAATTTCAACCGTTTTAGCTTCGTCGTGGTCCATCTTGACCCAGCCGTAGGAGCGTACTTCATCCCACCAGGCTTCGTCCTTCTCGTCAGAGGTCATGATAACTCGCGTCATCGGTATATCAATGCCTTTCCGCTGCTGGATTTCATCTCGCACTTCCCTGGAATGCAGCACGGATGATTTGTATTTGTAAGCAGCATGCTTTAGAACTGAGAGACGCACTGGACACGACGGGCAATGGCCGATAAAGGGGCGAAACAGTCCTTTGGGTCTTCGGCTTCCCAGCACCAACCATTAAAATCGCCATGACGAGCATGAATGGTTATATACTGCGAAATGATGAGCACGATGCATGACTATCGAAGAGGAAACACACAGGAGGAACTGGGTCATCTAACGACAGCCCAAAGAGACGCTTGACATAGAGGGCAGCGATGGCTTCTATCTGGTCCGTCCAATGGAAATGCTTCGCCACGTACTTCCATGCAGGGGCATACTCCCATTCAAACTCAAATTCCTAGAGATAGACGTGAGACTGCGCTCGATGCTTAATCGGAAAAGCGTACCTGAGCAGCACAAGCGTAGTAAAGATAGTCGTAGCAGAGCAAGTGCTCATCTGGATCCAGAGTCACCTTGTGCTGTGGGGACGGGAGTGGATTCCCAAGGCTAGCTTCGCGGTCTTCAGGATATGCCAGCCTAGCAAGCGACCAGAATGTACTGCATTTGTTATGCTCATTGTTCGGAATCATCTTCAACCAATCAGGAGCCCGGGTATAAGAAATATCTGATGCAAGGACCGCTTTCAGCAAGTTCACTCAGCAAGGAGCAGATAATTCTAACCTAGGCCAACCCAATCGGGCACAGCACTTCCTCTGGGATGATGTTCATAGTATTGCACGGCCTCCCAGACATTCCAACAGCCCACATCGTCGAGGACTTCGCTTTCCGGTCGCTTTACGTCGTCCCACTCGACGATCGGTGTCCCGGAATCCTGGATGAAACGGGAGACGTTGAAGACTTCCCCGAAGGCGATGGGGGCCGCGTCGCCTCCGATATGCGAAGGCGTAAATAAACCAATAATTGGTACCCGTTCTGTGATCTGGCCAACATAGATCAAGTTTGCGTAGGTCATGACATCGTTATCTTTGACATCGTCAGCCCGTTTCACGATAAGGTGTAGAATAAGAACGTACTCCATCCAGCAGAAATCCAGGACGTGACATACTTTGTGTCATTGCGCAGGTTATCCCGGAAGCTGTCTGTAGGAGGGCCGTTCAACCACGGTGAATGCGAAGGTGCGGGCTCATCGAGGAGGGGCGCAGCAGTCTCCAAGGCCAGGTCAGCTGGGGTGGCAGTGGTCCGCGAAATAGTGACACTGAACACAGAATGCTCTGGTTGGGAATGGACCGCTGTCTTCTCGAGATCAGAGACGACGTAGTGTGCTTTCTCGGACGGAGAACCAATGGTCAACAGCGCAATGCCCATGACAGACGCGACCGAAAGGGCAGCAGCAAAGAAGAATAGTCGGCGACGACGGAGAATCTCTTGAGGAGCATGTCTGTGGTTCTCCCTGAGTCTAAAGGCTGCGGTCACCGGTGTGGACTGATCAGCGTAGGGCAGGAGAGGAACACTGGAGAGAGAACGAGCATGCCCTGAGCCGTCGTCGACGCCCATGTTGGATGCGATGGGACAAGGGTGGACGAGGACTCTGATAGCGAGCCGACAGGCTGTGTGTCGGACATTGCACGGCAGAGATGACAAAACACAACATGCGACTAAACGATTTTTCGTGCCCGCGCTCACAGATGCCAGATTGTGTGCAGTCGACGTCGGAGCTGGACTCTGAAATTGTTGACGGGAAATGTAGACGCCCATTTTGGACTTCTCTGCCCGCTCAGATCCCTCAGATCTCCGATCTCCTTCTTGTGCCTTTACCTCGGGCCCCGTGACTCGCTGTGCTGTTGTTCCTGGACTCCCAACGGTGTGCTCCTCTGAGGCTCTGGTATCCTACGGTGGCAGCTGTCTTTGGCTGCATGTTGATCAACTGCTTATCGTGCACGCATAGATCATTCTGTTCTGCTGCTATCACTTGCGACAGGCTTTGCGATACTGTTGTTGTCAAGTTGTCTGTTCAACTGCCAAACGCCAGAGGGTTCGCAATGCAGACGATGTCCGAGGATATCCATCGCGTTCGCCCCGTACAATCATGGTGATCGTTGGCACTGGCACCGCTGACCTGTGACAGGGATATTTGCTATTCTCAAAATAGGTATCGCCCCTGCTGGCCTCCTGCGTTAACGTTCAGGTATTGATCCTAGGGCCTCGTTTCCGGGGTCCGCTGATACGCAGATTTGCACTAGCGCTGCGGAGACTCTTTTTCACTAGGTATACCTCCGCTGCAAACGCCCCGAACCCAGATCGTAATCCATCGAGTCGTGATGAATGTATTCTTCCTTCCCCGTCCTCGGCTCGCTCTAGACATTGGTCATGGATGCCCGTTCAGCCTCATGTACGACATGCTTGTGCAAGTCGTGCGCTTGTTCGAACTCCTACTTATGTTCCACACTTCAGTCTTCTCCTGACGCCGTTGCCTCCTCTGCGGCACCCCTACTCCTTCCACCATGAGCATCAACTTCGTTCGCGGTGATGCGCAGCAATCCTTGAAGGTGGCTGGCGTCGTGGCCTTCTACATGGGTGCAGCACTTGTGGTAAGCACCAGCTTCTTGTGATCTCTTTCCGTGACTGAAGGATGCACCCCGTCAGATGGTCTTCGTGTATGTCATTCTCCTTGGGAAGCGTGCTCCGTCTCACACCAGTATCCAGCAACAAGGCGGTCTTGAACTCGTCACCGGAGCTGCCCCTGTTCTTCCTCTTTATACAGCTTGTCCTCGCTGTCATTTTGCTCCATGCGTCCGCTTTCATAACCCCCAAGGTCGAGATTCCCCGATTTGAACTCAAGACTGCTAAGAAGCTCGCCCCGGTTACCCTCGTGAACGTCATCGGCTTAGTTTTCAACATACTTTGCTTGCGAGGAGTGGAAGCGTCGTTCTTCCAGGTAGATAGTTATTGCACTTAAGGGAATCCTGCATTGACAGTGCACTGCAGATCGCGCGTGGCCTTGTATTGCCGTTGACAATTGTCGTGTCTTCCGTCAACACACATACCTTGCCGTCACCCCGAGTGATCCTCGCCGCCGTAGTAGTCACATTTGGTTTCCTCGTTGGCGTCGTACCTCAATCCTTGAATTCAATGAGCCATTGGTCTTCCGCCCCGAGCAGTCTTTCAATCCTCTATGGCGTTTTATCATCTCTCTTTATCGCAGTACATGCGGTGCTGATCAAGAGTTCTCTCCCGCATGCCGGCAACTCGACCATTCAATTGGCATACTGGCAAAATCTGGGCTCTGCTCTTCTCCTGGCTCCGTTCATCTTAATTCAGGGTGAATTATCGAAACTGACAGAATTGATGGTGACGCCCTCCTGGAACGGCACAGTATTTCTTTGGGGTAGTATGATTACTGGTGTTTTCGGTTTCCTGCTCTGCGTGGCAGGTCTTCTGAGCATCAAAGTAACCAGCCCTATTACCCATATGTTCTCCAGTGTACGTATGTTGACTTTCTCTACTGTGGAGAGTGTGGCTGAATGAGACAAACCGGATATTGTTAGGCTGCTCGCTCCGTCCTTCAGACGCTACTGGGTGTTTGGCTCTTCGGGGACCTTCTTACTACGTAAGTTCTACTGCGGTCTATAGAAGCACATCACTTTTACGCATTATCTCCACCGTCTTATTTTACTTTCATTCAGGAACCGAGCGCTGTCCGTTCTCGTGATTCTCATGGGGACCATGTATTATACATGGATTAAACACCTTGAAGGCCAGCAATCGCGCCCCAACTCTAACAACCACACGCGCATGCCTCCGCAAGATCTGGAGGCCAATAGGCCACTAAAAACTGACGAAGAAGATACAGTCATATGGTCAGCCGATGAAAAGCGGGGCCATGAATGATAGCGGACAGTAGACGTGTGATACAGTGAAAGGACAGATGACAAAAACACGACGCTACGTATAGCATAGCTCTCGGACTGTCATGCGATGGACATCTGTAATCATAGCACTTGCGATAGAGGTTCGCATTGTCGACTTTTGGACATGAACAGATTTGCAGCCGATATATGGTCCATGTGCTTGTAGGGCTTTTGCGTTGATGCAATGCTTTGTCCCTCCATGACAGCAGAGGATGCAGTCTGAGTTTGTATTTGTGAATGCGCAATATGAATGGATGGGATCACGGTCGACGTCGCTCTAGCCGTCGGTGACACGGTTGAATGAGTTAATATTCCGCTCGCATCCTGAGAGCCTGGCGCGACGCAACAGGACAGATACCGATGTTGATTAATAATGTGGTTGCTGATGACCACGGACTCTCCACAGGAATACCGTGTGGGTACGACCGGCAATAGAAGTGATAAATCGATGACCGTCTACAGACAAGGAGCGTCGATGCTCGTATATGAGGGCTGCTGACTAGTGCTATCATTAGAAGGTCGATTCGGAGGTACAATGAACACACGCTCGAGGACGCACTATCCACGGTCAGTGACATCGTCTAAATGCAATCACATCACACGAGTCGATAAGCAAATACCCTGAGTGTAGGAGTATTGAATCAGGAGGTATCTCCTATATTATAGCAACGCACGGGGTCGCAGTATGTACAAGCATGATACTTAGGCCCTCAGGCTACTGTCTTGTTGCAAAGGGAATTTGAATTTGAAGGGAAGCTTAATTTAAGCTCGTCAACTACAAATGTACTACGCCGGCGGTAAGTCTGTCAGCGATACGTAAGAGCCCAAGAGCGCGCGTCGGACGCAAACCGCCGATAGTCTTCAAGCTTGGAACTAACAGTAGTCTGTAAATTCTTGAAAACGTCCTCTAAACCGTCTCAAATAGGCCTCCTAAGTAGATCACATTCCGAAAGCTTCGCCCGAAAACATCGTTGGTTCAGTCCTAGGTTACAGCAGATCTCATAACGATCGGCGGGTCCTCAAAAACCACTACAGCGACCGTTCGACATCCGCCGTGATCGCCTTGAATGTCAAACAACTCCGAGAGCTTCTGCCGAGAAGCCTTCTGCAACTGAGTCCTGCGCAGCTTGAATTTCAGAACCTCCTTCTGGTCCGGCTTCCTGCCCAGGGTCCCGGCATCTGCGAGCGTTGCTGTACGAGTTTTCTTGGTCCCGCCTATCGTTATGAGACCTGCTGTAAGGGTAGACACATAGCGGGATTATTATCGTACTTCTGCCTCTAATTCAGGGACGAAGTTAACGTTAATGGTGACCGTAACGGTACAGACTATTTCATTCAGGTGCGCACCAGTACGTATGAAAATTCCACTGTGCTGACAGACCCCTCATCTAACGAAAACTAGTAAAGAATTGCTAAAGGGACCCCGGACAACTCGATCTGATGGAGAATGGACATATTCTAGATCTATCTAAAGTGGTCAAGCACAGGAGTAAGGCGAGCTACAGCTTGCTTGGTCCGGAAAGGTCACAGACATGGTATGACATACGTGAAACATCGCACTTGATAAACCAAATCATCGCGTTTGGTGGCCATTAAGCTTTGGTGACCTGCCTATAGCTACATGCCAGCCGGATGCCGCACCTGACGCCGCCTGGTGTTCGGCACCCGACCGAGCACGGGGCAGGCGTGTGTGGTACCACTGACTAGAGTTGAGCAGTACTAGTACCTACCCATCATCGACTCCGATGACATCTGGATCTGCTCTGTTATTGCGGCCTTTCTTGTCCGTGAGTGTTCCTTCTATCGTCATATCGTGATCTGTCGACAAATCGGCGACGGCCCCAGCTCGCCCCCACAAAGTCCAAGATGCGACCTAACTACGTGCATTACAAACGGACCTCTTCGCTCGGCACGTCCTTTCCTCCCCGAGATCAATGTCATACCTTTGCCGGGACGCCGGTGCAATGCCCCTTCAATTCCTTGATCCTGGGATATCTAGGGATATCTAGACCTCAGCAGGTGCCGAGGGCACATTTATGCTAGAGCGTGTCGCTCAGTTCACGATGCCCACCCCAGCGTGAACTCCCCCTTCCGCCTCACCGCCTTTCGTTGCTGCACGCTGCCGCTATGCACGTTTCGTTCTCAACTTCTTCCTCCAGTGATAGCGAGCAGCATCCAAATGTTGTGCATGCCGCATCGTATGGCCAGAGTTGGCAGCGAAAAGCTGCTCGAGGATCTTCGTACATCGAGCGAAAGATGGGTGATACAGAGTTGTCTTATTTTCTGCCATCTCGACAGACTGGCGTGAATGATATGTACGTCCAAAGTTACACCTGGAAAATAACTCCTCTTCATCCCCGCATAGGTACCTTCATCTAGGTTTTCGTTCTCCGCAACATCTCGTGACTCGCTCGCGGGTCAAGGCTGTATGGGCACTTCTACGTCTGAGACACCCTTTGTTATGCGCGACCGCCGAAATGCACGACTACGATGACGTACGATTCGTGTACGTGAGCATTCACCATTAACACTCGATGTGTCCAGGGTACTGACAAACTTTCAGATTCTCGCCGCCTGACAGCGTGGATGAAGCGTTGAGTAGTGCAGACCTCAATCTCGAATTAAGGTCTCAGTCCAAAGATGGTCTGTTAATCTCCATACTCTTCTGTATATGGCTAACTTTGCTGGGTCATGCTAGAATTGATTGACTCATACCTGAATGGTCCCCGTACATTATCAAATTCACGATTATCATACCTCATTCTCTCGGAGCGTGCATCCGACTCCCTCCCGACTCCTCCATTGACTCCCGTCTCATCGGTAAACGGACAGAGCAACTTGAAGAATTTGGAGATTCCATCTTCTGAAAGGCAGTACGAGCTTCTCATCTGCGCCATGCACTTTCTTGGTGACGGAATGGCGTTGCACCAATTTGCCAACGATTTCTTTGGATTACTTGGTAACGACAAAACAGAAGAAGAGCTGCATATCATGTTATCTAACGAATGGCACGAACGCTACGGCGAGTCTTCTGCTTCAGTGAGTGTTCTGATTAGTCCTTCGATTATTAACCTAAGAGTTAATCTCTTTGGCCTCACACAGCCCGCTATCCTTCCCCCAGCGCTCGAAGCCCGCATACCCGTGGAGTCAAACAAGTTGCACCGTGTCGTTTCTCAGATCGACTTTCAGTTATCACAACAGAAATTACTCGGTGGCCAATCATTTCCACGTCGCAAACATCCGGAACGACGTACTGTTGTGCCGACACTTTCCTTCTCCGAGGATCGAACTAGAACGATATTGAGAAAGTGCAAAACCAACGGGGTCTCGATTTCCGCCGCCCTCTTCGCCATATGTAATATTGCGTGGGTTCGCATGGGCAAAGGAGGACATGAACTTCCTGTGTTGATGTATTCAGCGCTCAACCTTCGCCCTTACTTCACCATTAGGCAGCCCTCTCCGTGGGACTCCTATTGGTTCCTCGCTATCGGATACTTCAATGTTGTTCTCCCTAATTTCCTCCCCGATGGCGACAAAACCGTCGAAGCTACCTTCTGGCACCGAGCACGGAAGGCCAAAGATCAAAGCATTGCGGCCGCTAAGAATCCCATGCTCATATCAAGGACGCGCGAGTTAGCCCGAGAAAGGAGCGAGAGAGCACAAAGATGGGCAAGGGAAGACGACGAGAAGGACTCAGGGGTTTGGGTCCCCCCTCCCCCTGCGACCACTTCTCCAGAACCTCGCGAGCCCATCTTTCCGAAACGGGCAGAGGCTCCTTCTACAGCTCTCATCGGTCTGTCGTTGCTTGGAAACCTCGATGGCATCTACAAGCATTCCTCGTTCCCTGCAATCCGCCTACATACCTTGACGACAGGCTCTAGACAGAGGCATGGAGCTATGTTGTTATTCGGGTATACCTTCGCAGGTAAATTGTGGCTTAGCCTAGGATATGATCAAAATGGATTCGCTGAGGGTGTAGTGGAGAAATTCTGGGAAGAAGCGATTAAATGTGTCGATGAATTCTTGTAACACTTTGTTCAAGGCATGTAGACATTCGTTTCAGTCACGATTCCAGGCGTACCTATGGACCTAGGCAAAGTTCGGACTCTTTTCCAGTTTTTAGTTCTAACATTCTATAGCTAGTATTGCTCTTCCTGTTTGTAATGCGAGGATATTGTATAGTCAATGGTTCGATGATGCAAGTTGCATGATGGCCTAAAGACCTAACACCTAACTTGGCCTTCAGCGCAGTGCAGCACTTCGAAGTCAGCAGATACTGTTGATGACCAAGTTGCCTTGCCTGAGACCTGGCAGTGGAAAGAATCCTTCGGAACTGCTGCTATAGCCTAGTGCAACTTGCAAGGCTGCTGAGTACAGTTAACTTACTACTTAAAGGTCCGAGTCACCTGAACGTAACGCACGTGGGTTTAACGGTTGGCGCCCGGTGTTGAACGCGACGCGTCGAGTTTTCAAGCTTTCAAGCTTCAAGCGTGATCGACGGCTATAATCACCCCCAGAATCCGACCCGCATCTTCACCATCCACGCAAGTTTTGAACGTCTGCGCGATAATTTGTTGAGCTCACCTCCGTTTGCTCAATACAGGTTCCCATGGCCACTCTCTATCCTAGTACTTCGACTCGGCTTCAACCCATAGCTGCTGCCCCTTACAGGCAGACATACGGTCAGCAACAATCAATCCCACCCAGACCAACAATCACGGACGATTACGAAAGTGCGTCTGAACCGCTTTTTTCTAGGGATTGCTGATATAACAGCACAACCTCGCAGGGTGGTACACCGAAAACTCACCGAATAACCGGATGCTGCTCGCCTTGCGTTCTGAAATCGACGACGAGATCAAGTGGGCCCTAGACCGGCTATGCAGGTTGTGCAATAATGAACAATTCATACTCGCGCAAATTCCTGGACTCACAGATGCGTTATTCGAATGGCCGCTGTGGTGGGTGCGAGAGGGTTCGGCAGAGTTTGCAAAGACAGAAGCATTGTTTTCGGTCCCCAAGTCAATGCTGCGACAGAGGAAGCACGCGTTGGAATCTTTGTTTGTCCTGCGAAACGCCGCAATGAACGAGCTGAATGCTGCAGAATTAGCCTCTCACGAGAAAACTCGCCGCCTGATTCTCGTCGCCCTGCATGATTTCAAGCCGGACACGGATGCAAACACTGAATTCCTCCTATACGTCGTCGAACTGATGCTCTCCATTTCAAAAACACTCATTTTACCACCTGCTACATCTCCTCCGCGCTCACATCCGGTTGGCCCGTTGGATGCATTAGCTGCTACGGCCACAGACCGCTCCCTGATAATTGCTTCCCTCAGTACTTTGACGCACCTACTATCGAATCCAGCGAACGCCGGACATGTCAACCCGAATGCATTCGCTCTTTCTGGTGCCATACGCTATCTGCCACTAATGTCTGACGGGCCGCTTGTAGATGCTTGTGTCAACTATCTGTACAGCTATCTCTCCCATCCCGCTATGACCAAGACCTTTCTCCTCCACTCAGAGTTGAGGGCGACACTGAGGCTTCTAGTCATGCTTATATTGTCTCAGCAAACCGAGGAAATGATATCATTCGATATTCTGGGTCCCGTCCATACAGCACCGGCGGTCAAGGTACATAGTCAAGATTACGAACTATCCCAAGAGGAGTTTGCAGACCTTCTGCCCAAGCCCGAGCCTCAACGATGCTATGAATGGTAAGGCGTTATTTTACATTTAGGAATGCTCTTCTCACTTATTTCTAGGATGAGGACTATGTTCACGGCCGAGCCTGATGGCGAATTGACGCAGGTGGAAGTATGGAACCTGTATAGGGAGACTTTCTATCCTTATAACGGGCAATACCACAGCCTTGCCGCGTCGGATGTCATCAAGAATGTTAGTGCTGTATTTCCAAACTCTCAAGTCATGGTCCAACAGCAACAAAGATATGTTGTAAAGGGACTTCAACGCCGGAAAGTCACCTCGGACGCAGACAAGTTCAAATGCCGTTGGAACCGTGGAGAATGTCCCGTTCAGGGATACCAATCCAGCGGCGATCTCTTTGAGCACCTAATCGCTGAACATATCGACCCTCATCCCGAGCACGAGCTGGCTTGCAGCTGGGCGACATGTTCCCATGGACCTTTGTCCAAGTCTGAGATGCGGCGACACGTGTTGACACATTTGCCAAGCTCTCAGACACCCGCGCCTCATCCCGCGCAATCGGACAAAATTACCTTGCCTGCAGAAGGTTACCCGCACCCTATTCCCAATCCCACCAGCCGACCGCCTCCCCCGCCGCGAGAATATAAGGTGGTATATCCTCGTCCGGTTGCAGATCCATCTTCGAGCGCGTTGACGGCGTTGCTTTGTATTCGGCTTCTTTTCCGAGCCGCCTTCGCATCTTCTGATGCTGCACCCCGTGCTGACGAAGATCACTTTGGGTTTCCTGGCGTACTGGAGGACATGGGAGACCAGGAAGCAGAGGAGATCAGCGCTGCGGGAACAGATAGCGAGAGAGAGGGAGAGAGAAGAGGGAGAAAGGCGTTTGTTGGTATCAGACATCTCCTGGAGAAAGTACGCATCCGGGACGAAACCCTTATGAGCTGGATAACGGAGATGGTAGACGCGGCGTTGGATGGTACGACCTGATGTTCCTTGTTAGACACGATGAGTCTTGGACAGTTGCGCGTAAAGCTGATCAAACCACTTACATTCCTATTGATGTTCGCGTCGCGCTACTGTCGACCACCGATATTGCCGGTGCGCTTTGCGTGAGTAGCTTGTAAGTAGCTTTTTGTATCAGGATAACGAGGTGAGCAATGAGATGATGTGGTAGCAATAAACTCGTGCACTTGCGTTCCAGACTGTTGATGGCTCTGCCAGGATGAGACTGAGAAAAGTGGTTGCGTATCTACGGTGGGACGATAAGTGCTGATCACGCAACTTCCAAACGTATACACTGACCCTCTGCTCCGAGTCATACGATTAATGCTTTTCGCGTGTACTTGAATTGTGCTTGGACCATCGAAGTTCCCGAAACGGATGAGCCCGCCCCGATTGAGCTATCTTATGGCCCGTTATGGCAAAAGGGCGGGATTCCCACGCTAGCGGAGCAGGAGTTCCGAGTACGACAGGCAAAAAAACTTTTCACCCCATCCAGGCTGGCTCGGTTACTCGAGCGCAAGTTCGCCGCGGAAGATAGCGACATGTTTACTCATTATTTACACCGAATTTTCGCCCAGTGTGTGGTGGCGAGTCAGACGACGACTGCGAGTGCAATGCGAGTGAGTCCCCGAAGCCAACACGGCGCGCAAGGATGGTGGACGAACGCGCGCGCGGCCAGAGCATAAAGCAGCGAATACGTCAGTTCGCACGGGGAGGTCGTCCGATACGATAAGCAGCGGGAGGCAGCACAGGCCAGCAGAGACCCGCAGGAGCTTGGGCCTTACTCGGTGAATGGCTCGGTGAACAATAGATCCTTTATTTTTCGTCTCAAACGCAGGTCGAGAGATGCAGCACCCCCCCGTCTCCTGGAAATGGCCTCGCGTTGTGCCTCCGTCCGCACCCATCTCCTCAGGAATGGGCCACGGCTCTTCGTGAGGGGTCTCGCAACCCAGAAGACCCCCTCCTCCCTCTTCTCCAAGCTCGACACCTTCGCAGACAGGCACATCGGCCCAGATGACTCCGAGGTGTCCTTCATGTTGTCGCAGCTGGGCTATGACTCCATGGACGCGTTTGTCGCAGACACCGTCCCCAGCAAGATCAGGGTCCCGCCCTCGACTGTATCCAACGACACGATACCAGCCCTCGCGGAATCTGAGCTGCTCAGACGGGCCAGAGAGCTCGGCTCGGCAAACAAGTCCTTCAAGAGCTTCATCGGTATGGGCTACCATAATGCGGTCGTACCCCCTGTCATCCTACGAAACGTTTGTTCGCGTTGATTATCTGGGGGATAACATCGTCTAAGTTGCATTTCTCCAGGTCATGGAAAGCCCCGCCTGGTATACTCCATATACCCCGTACCAACCCGAGATTGCTCAAGGTCAGTTCCACCCCCGTTTCCCAAGGCGAGTGCCGCTTACGGGGTCAATGATAGGTCGACTTGAATCCTTGGTCAACTTTCAGACCATGATCATGTCCTTGACCGCCATGGACATTGCAAATGCCTCACTCTTGGACGAAGCGACTGCCGCCGCTGAGGGAATGGTACTAGCATTCACGTCATCTGGTCAGAAGAAGCGCAAGTTCTTCGTAGACCGAGGCGTTCTCCCTCAGACACTTGCTGTTCTCCAAACACGCGCCAAAGGTTTTGGTATTCAACTCATCGTTGGTGACGTCTTTGCGGCATTAGAGGATGCCTCGCTGGCATCTGAAATCTGCGGCGTCCTTGTCCAATATCCCGATGTCGACGGCGAGATCAAAGACTACACCGACTTGGCAAAGTCGGTTCATGGCGCGGGCGGTCTTCTCATATGTGCTGCAGATCTATTGGCACTTACCCTCCTCAAGCCCCCCGGTGAATGGGGTGCAGACGTTGTAGTTGGAAACTCGGGAAGGTTCGGTGTACCGGTCGGTTACGGTGGTCCTCATGGCGGCTACTTTGCCTGTACAGACAAGCTCAAGCGCAAGATGCCCGGTCGTTTGATTGGCAGAAGTAAGGATTCGCAAGGGAAACCCGCCTATCGTTTGGCTCTGCAAAGTAAGCACCTCATTCACATGTGATTGTCCGTTGCAACTGACCATTCAATGTTGCAGCCCGGGAGCAGCATATCCGCCGCGAAAAAGCCACTAGTAACATTTGCACCAGTCAGGCTCTGCTCGCGAACATGGCTGCGATGTATGCTGTATATCACGGACCTGTTGGACTTCGACGAATTGCCAGCAAAACCCACTCCCTTACTCAAGTATTGAAGGCCGCCCTCGAGCAACGCGGGTTTAAAATCGTGAATAACCGATTTTTTGATACCCTCACCGTCGATGTTTCTGCGGCGGTGAAAAGTTCCGAGGCCGTTCACGCTGCCGCGAGCCTTGTTGGTATCAATTTACGCCGCATCGATGATAGGCTTGTCGGCGTGACTCTTGACGAAAGCGCAACGCCAGAAGACGTCGTTACCATAGTAAATGTCTTCGCATCCGCGGCAACTTCATCGCCAACGAAGCTCTCAGATTTGTCTCCGGACAAATCCCTAGCAGTTCCCCCCAACCTGCAGCGCACTTCGCAATTCTTGCCTCATCCTGTCTTCAATACTCATCACTCCGAAACAGAAATGCTGCGATACATCTATCATCTACAATCCAAAGATCTGGGTCTCGTTCATTCGATGATTCCTCTGGGTAGTTGTACGATGAAGCTAAACAGCACGAGCAGTATGATTCCTTTGACCTGGCCCGAGTTCAGCAACATCCATCCCTTCGCGCCGCTTGATCAGGTGAAGGGATACCTGCAAATAATAAAGGTTAGTGTCGCCCTTTTCTGCTCTTCTCCAGACTGACCACAATTAATTGCGGCATATAGGAACTCGAGGATGATCTCTGCAAAATCACGGGATTTCATGCGTGTTCCTTGCAACCGAATTCCGGCGCTGCGGGTGAATATGCGGGATTGTCTGTCATTCGGGCTTACCACGAATCTCGTGGTGAGGGTCATCGTAACATTTGTCTCATTCCGGTCAGCGCACACGGCACGAACCCAGCTGTAAGTGTTCCCATAAAACGTCCTTCTAGCTGAAGACTCAAAGTAACTTTACAAATCATAGTCTGCAGTCATGGCCGGTTTCAAAGTGATTGCGGTCAAGTCGCTTTCGGATGGTAGCCTCGACTTGGAGGATCTGAAAGCCAAGGCGGAGTTGCATAAGGATAATCTGGCGGCGTTCATGGTGAGCAACCCAATAGCTCGATCGCTTCAGATACTCACACAGAGAGTCAGATCACTTATCCTTCCACTTTCGGCGTGTTCGAAGATGGCGTTCAAGATGTAAGTTACTTTATGTCTTATACGATAGTGACTATTGACCTCGTTATCAGGCTTGCAAAATTATTCACGACAACGGTGGCCAAGTATACTTGGACGGTGAGATTCGCATTCATACAGCTAATAAGTGAAGCTGATGATTGGAGCAGGTGCTAACCTGAATGCGCAAATCGGACTGACAAACCCTGCGACCTGTGGCGGAGATGTTTGCCATCTTAACTTGCACAAAACGTTCGCTATGTACGTCTAGGTCGTGATTCTCGCATGAGTAGTGACGACACTGATTGCACTCGACAGTCCTCATGGCGGAGGTGGACCCGGTGTTGGGTATGAGCGCATCATAAGTATCATATTCAAACGTACTAATTCTCTTCACAGACCTATTTGTGTCGCGGAACATTTAGCACCCTTCCTTCCTGGCCATCCAATTGTGGAGACAGGAGGCGAAAAGGCCATTTCTGCCGTCGCTGCCGCGCAGTTCGGTAGCGCGTCGATTCTTCTAATCTCGTGGGCATACATCAAGATGCTTGGAGGTGATGGTCTGTCGGAAGCAACGAAAGCGGCCCTCATCAATGCCAACTATATGGCGCATCGGCTCAAGGACCATTACAGCCTGCGATACAAGAACAAGAATGGCCGCGTCGCCCATGAGCTCCTTATTGATCTCGCGGAATTCGATAAGGCTGCAGGTCTGAAGGTCACAGATTTCGCAAAGCGTCTACAGGTAAGGCCTTCCTTGCCCTTCGTTCTGATACGGTACCTCATATGACGAAGGACTACGGCTTCCATCCCCCGACATGCTCATGGCCCATTTCAACGTGTATGCTCATCGAGCCTACAGAGTCTGAAACTTTGGAGGAGATTGATAGGTAAGATACTCTCCGTGCATTACTATCCACAGGCCTAACACATGTATAGATTCTGTGATGCCATGATTCAGATTCGCCGCGAGGCGGAAGATGTCATTACTGGGAAGCAGCCGAAGGACAATAATGTCCTGAAGAATGCTCCCCACCCCATCTCTGTGCTGACATTGCCCGAGGAGAAATGGAACAGGTTGGCATTCTCGCCTTATTCCGTGACGAAACAGTCACTAATATTCACCGTATCAAAGGCCTTACTCACGTGAAACTGCCGCTTTCCCTATGCCCTGGCTTCGGGAGAAGAAGTTCTGGCCCACAGTGTCCAGAGTAGATGATGGTATGTCGGACGTCATGATGGTTCGTTCATACTTTACTGACAATCTTTCAGCATACGGCGATCTGAACTTGATTGTGAGTGAACCTAGTTGTGGTACTACAACCCTCCAAACTGACAAAACACAAGTGCGACTGTCCTTCCGTCGAGGAGACTGCATCGGCATAAGGCTCCTTCATGGACAGAACTGATATTGCTTTCGATCGTTATCTCGTAGAACTCACGCATCCTTTAGAGCTTTGAGCACATTTGTATATTACGCAATACTTCAACAGTAGTGTAGGAGACCATACCAACTTCAACAGTAGCATATAATTAATTGAAAGCTCCTTCACCTCGGTTCGTCATCTATACCAATGAAGGAGTTACCAGGATACTTCACCTCTCTTGGAAGCGAATTCCAGAATTCAGGCAAGTAGGTCTTAATCCGAGACTTTACTTGACTTTCGACGTTGTGACGCATAGCGAAGCGCAGCAAGAGCTTTACAGCATCCGCCGTCGGCGTCGCACCCCTCTTCTTCATCTCTAAGCAGAACAACTTGACAGCGTCGTCAAGTTTTCCCAACCGACAAAGGCACTCCAGCCAATTGACCCAGTTGCGTTGATTTAGTCTGAAACCACTGCGATGTAGTTTCTCGTAAATCTCGGCTGCGGTACGAACAGAGCCAGAGTATGCACAGGCGTCCATAATGATGCTGACGGTGGCGTGATCGAACTTGCGAGATATGAACATAGTCCGCCATAGTTTATATGCTTCTTGGAAGCAACCCGCGCGTTGATATGCGTCCATAAGTTGATTCCACAAAGCGATATCCGGGACCAAAGAACCGTCGATAGTGATCATATCGTGCATGCGCTGAATGGTGATTGCCACGCGCTGCTGTGACTCTTCATCTTCTGGAGGTACCTCGGTCGCCATACGAGCTAACTGGCGAAGGAGAATAGTGTAAACCTCGGCGGAGATGCTATAACCAGCATCGCGCATGTCTTGTACAATCTGGAGATATAGCGGGACATACGATATATCGGCACCTGTACCCAATCGCGCAAAGGGCAAGTTGCAGAAGGCATCCAGGACAACAGCATACCCTTTGGCGTCCAAAGTGTACCTGCCCTCTTTGGTCTTCATCGCTTTCTTGTATACTTCATATGCCTCCCTATAACTCGATGTTGAGCGCATGAGAAGGACAACCATGGTGGTGGAAGTCATGTAGTCGACATTGGTATTGCGAGCGAGCATTTGCTCCATGATGGATACCGCGATGGGGAAGTATTTCGCTGTATTTTTCGACGAAGTGACTGCGCGAAGGATGCTATTGTACAAGGGGAGATCATCGGCTGTTGCTGGCGGGAGCTCGTCGCCGGTGTTGAGAGCTTCGGACAATCTCTCAAGGTATTGTTGGTGTAGAGCAAGAGCCTCGTCAATCGCGCTCTCGGGAGGACGGCCGAAGTTCTTCATGCAAAGCGCGCGGACAACAGGGTACAGCATGGCAGGGGTTGGTACGATACCACGGCGAAAGACTGTCCGCAGACATTCGAGGCCGTCGTATAGATTCTCCTGAGCACCATTGCGGATGACAGTAACCCATATATTGTTATCCGCCTGGATACCCAGCCGTGCCTCCCAAAACTTCAATCCTTCGACACGCGAGACGTTTCGCGTCAATGCCCCTAGGGTGGACAAGGTAGGGACAAAGCCAGCGTTTCGATACTGGGCAAGCATACCAACGGCTTGTCGACGGCCACCGGGTTCGGAGACTATGTCGGCGAGAAGCTCTTCTCGCCTACGGTTGATGTCCTTGGATTCTTTGACGTCCTGTACATGAGCCGCTTCCTCGAACAAGGACTTGGCCTTCGCAGCGAGTGCATGAGCCTGTATGCTTTGGTATCTCTCTCGAACAAGCTTGAACATCGGCTCCGTGAAGGATAGCCCTTCGGATCTCATTGCTTCCACAACTTCCTTGAGTGCGCCGAACACGGGCACCTTCGACGACCCTCTGTACATGACGTCGACAACGAGTTCGAAGAGAGGTTGTGTAGGGGGACAACCGGATCGATGCATGGAAAGCAGCGCCAACCTGGCCAAATCTGACGAGCCTGCTTCTTTGCACTTCAGGAGAAAAGTATGCCACTGTTCCTCGGTAGGGATGCAGCCCCCAGGCTTGGATGTCATTTGAGTCAGCCATCGCAGAGCAGTGTTGTTGTCGCCGTTCTCGAAGAATCCTTGCAATATTACATCGTGTACTGCACGTGTCACGGGCATCTGCCAGTGGTTGTGCATATACTGCAAGATATGATCGATGAGGGGTACATAGGAGAGGTCGCCGCTTTGCGTGAGCAGACCAATTGCTTTTACAATGGTAGCTTTGGAGGATTCCAGGGCTGCATATTCAGGCGGAAGAAGGCTGTTGACATCCGTGAAATATTCGTCGAAGCATTGACGGACGCGGTCTAACGAAGCAGAGTTGGCGGATTCCTCGATTTCGTTGACGAAGAGCTGGAAGGGTGTAGAGGTCGCATGTGCCGGCGCAGTCTGTTGCACGCTAGACTGGGTTGAGTTGTGTCGAAGTAATGGGCGGGCTCCAGCAGCGGAAGGAAAGGCATAGTGATGTAGTATCACAGTACTTGCGATGATGCGCAGAGCAGACCTATGCGGTGCGCGCAGGAGATGTCCGACATTGGGTAGGGCTCTCTTCAAGAACATGCATACATGAACTGCGACGTGTCAGTGAGCAAACGCACCAGACGAAGATGGCACTTACTGGTAGAAGACGAGACAAAACTTCAGGCTTCAAAGCTTCAAGCTTCAAAGACAATCGAGTTTACGGACTGCACCGTGAACGTGACAGATCTGAGATCGGAGCGCTGGGCACTACCATTCCCAGACGCTTATGCTCGACGTCCACATTAGGAAGGTATGAAGGATCTAATTTGGGTTCTTTTCAACGGTCTCAAACTCGATAGCATTCGGATGGACAAAGAACAAAGGGGCACCAGGCTACGTAGTACCAAGCTACACAGTATCACGATCATTGGAAACATTCCAAATGGAGGACCAGCCGAGAACCAAAGAGAAACTAGGTAATACAGCGGGCAAAAGTGAAGGGAACGGAGGAGTGCAAATAACATGTCTGCCGCGGACCAGCTACACCTGAACATTTTGACTACAGATGGGTTAGCATGATAGAGAATGAAAACAATAGCATCCTGTACTGACGCAAACTGTCCGATGATGTTTCCTTGCGGTGTGTACTCGCACACAAAGAATTTGGCTTTCTGGACAAGACGTTAGCGGGACATTATGCGTGGATGTGTTGGACATACCCCGAAGCTAGCATCAAAGATACCATCGCAGAGCTGCAGAGCACATCCGACTTGTGTACTGCCCTTCCAGACCACTTGCGTGAAGTGGGATGCCTGGGGGTTGTTTGGATTGTATTCCGCTGGTTCGACCGAGAAACGATGAGCACCAATACACCATCAAAGCTAAGCACGTGCTTACAAACTTCATCTGTCCATGATTTGACTGCCGCAGCGATATCGTATGAACCACCTGTTCCGGCAGCGAGATTTTCTATTTCCATGATCAGCCAATAGAGATAAATGAAGACAAACGTGAAATAACGAACCCCCGAAGGGACCAAGAGAGCCCCCGGAATGTTCGAAAACACAGCCATTGGCCCATTGTTGTGCTTTCGCCGCAGCTTCATCACTCCAAGTTAGAGGGGCTGCGCCGTGTTGGGCTCTGACCGAGTTGTGGGCGGAGAGGTACTGTTGTATGTCCCCATCCGAGGAGCCATTACTACCAGCGTTACCTCCGCCGCTATTAGACGATTTGGAACCACCCTGGTCAGCGGGTGAATCGGCTGGCGGCGCTTCGCTATTCGCAGACGGGGCAGGCTGCGGCTGCGGCTCTGGAGAAGGTTCAGGCTGCTTCGAAGATGAAGTAGATTTGGGAGGAGGTGGCGAAGATGAGGTAGCAGAAGGCGTTGAGCTTGCTGGGCTGAGAGGTTTAGCGACAGCGGTAAGAGCAGCAGGTTTGCTGGAAGATGATGTGGAGGGTGCAATACTGGAAGTCGAGTTCCTGGCAGAAGAGGACGACGAAGAAGCGGTTGAAAATGTGACAGATGAGGTGGATGTCACACTAGAAAGCAACGATGTGATATTGGCGATAGGGTTTGGAACTATGGACGGCTGAGAAGCTGCATTGCCAACGGCGGCTGTAGCAGATGAGACAGGCGGAGATGCGGATTCTGGCCTGTGACGACGATCAGGAGGGGGGAATTTTAAGGCATTGTACTCGATGATACCTCAATTTACACATCTTGGTTACAACACTTCCTGCCGCAAAGTCAGTTACAGTGACTTCCACAACATTTCCCCATCGATCGGTGCCCATAGACCTTCCGGGCCACCCCCATCGCTTTGCGCATTGCGAGGGACAGGTTTCGTCGCCTTGAAGACGACGGGCACAACCAGGGCCTGCAAAACTTGGTGGGATTGAGGCAAGAAAGAAAGCACACAACGCAAAGACGAAGGCTGAACGGGCCATTTCCGCGGCGACAGAAAAGAGGGGCGAAGAACAAAGGAATGGGGGGAGAAATGATCGAGTGTGTGGCCCGAGTAGCACTGTACGCCCTGCGCCGAGCTCGGAGAAAGTTGAAGAGAGAGGAAAGGATGCAGTCGCGAGGGACTGTCGTCTATTTGAGAGATCATGCTCGCCGCCAGATCAGGGCCAAGTTGTCAAGGAGATCGCGATCTGCTAATAGCTCACAGCGCGGCCACAACAAGCCTGAAAACACCTGGTCGAGTCCATGTCCATAATGATGGTCGTTGGATGAGCAGTCGGAGATTGCAATAAAGTCTTTCATATTTAATTGACGCAGCTTCGTATACGTAGAGCATGCGGTAGACGCCCACAACCTCAGGCTCACACCACCATGTCCTCGGACGCAGGCCCATCCACTCCCTCGCGGAAACGCTCTCGCTGGGAAACCGACGACGAGCCCCAGGATTCCATCTCAATACAGCCGCAGCTGCGTCTCCCCAAGAAACGGCCGAAATCTGTCTCGTCAAAGTCCGACAGAGACAAATCTACCAACGTCACTCCGGACCCCCCTTCGACCAGCAGCAGGCTCGTCGTGCAGCGCAAGCGTGTCTCACATAGCATCTATGTACCCCCGAGAACGCATCATCCTCCGCTTACGCCTTCGCGTTCTGTCTACTGCTACGAAAGGCTCAACTCCATTGAGGAGGGCTCGTACGGCGTCGTATTCCGAGCGCGGGACAAGCAGACCGGAGACATCGTCGCCTTGAAGAAGCTCAAACTTGACGAGGAGAAACATGGGTTCCCCATAACCGCTCTCCGAGAAATTAACGCACTTATGGTCTGCAAGCACGAGAACGTGGTGGGGATCCGTGAGGTGGTCGTAGGAGAGACCCTCACCCAGTGCGTGCGCTCTGCTTACTTTTCCATTGAGCACCGAAGCCGATAAAACCCCGCACAAACATTGACAAGAGTATTCATTGTGATGGACTTCATAGAACACGACCTCAAGACGTTGCTCACTGTCATGCCGGCCCCGTTCCTGCAGTCCGAAATCAAGACACTTCTGCGTCAGCTGCTATCTGCGGTAGCGTTTTGCCATGAACGGTGGATTCTTCATCGAGATCTCAAGACGAGTAATCTGTTAATGAACAATCGGGGTACTATCAAAGTAGCGGACTTTGGCCTGGCTCGCAGGTACGGTGACCCTGTCGGTGTAGGCGGTCTTACACAACTGGTTGTGACGCTTTGGTATCGGTACGTCTTCTTGAACGTTTCTGCTTCTGCGACTCAAACTCCCCACACCAGGGCGCCTGAAATCCTCCTCGGTGCAACTACGTACTCGACTGCTGTCGATATGTGGTCTGTTGGTTGCATTTTCGCCGAGTTATTGCTTAAAGAACCTCTCTTTCGAGCCAAGAGCGAGATTGAGCTGATATCTATGATATTCAAACTTCTTGGTCCACCTACCCCAACTACATGGCCAGATTTCCAATCCCTGCCCTTGGCTAAAACAATCAACATTCCACCCCCTCATCCATCGCAGCTGCGACAGAAATTTCCTTTCATCACTTCTGCTGGCCTGGATTTACTTTCACGCCTATTGGCTTACGATCCACAGGAGCGAATTTCTGCAGAGGAAGCATTGCAGCACCCATATTTCAGGCATGTCATATCTGTGATACTTTGCCCAGCTTTCTCATCAATCACATTAGTGAATCACCTTTTCCCAAACACCCGGACTTATTTGGCTCGTTCCCATCCATTGCGGCAGGTGAAAAGTAAGTTAGTCCCCCGTAATGCGAACGTTGGCTCATGCTCCTCGTAGGCGGCGAAAGCCTTTCGACAGCCCACCCGCGCCAGCTCGGGGAGCCGATTATAAACTACTGACAGAGTTCGACGTGTGACCAGTAGATGATACGAGTAGTGTATGATAGGGAGCTAGTGTACATGGTATCCGAGATGGCAATGACATATTGAACATATACTTGAACATATACTTGATGATCATTAGCTTATGCTTCTCAACTGCTTACAGCTTCTGGTCCAGGTTCTGCAGTGGGCGGCGGCGGCGGGCCATGCGAAGGGAATGGAACAGGATCGTCGTCTGGAAGAGACTGTAAGACTTCTCGCATCCTCCGGAAACGATTATTGGTGCGCTGCATGTCTCCGCATTTGTCATAGTATTCTTGTACTTCCTCGACCGTGAAACGATGCTCCTGTGCAATATGAAGGATGCCCCGATCAACCACATGAAGTAATGTGGAGGAATCGCTGTACGAGTCGTTGCTACACAGCGAGTCAATATCAGAGGTGCCGCAGCGATCCAAGGACGTGAAGGCTCACCTGACTCTAGTACGCTTGGCAGGTTCTTCCTCTTCGCTTTCATGCTTCCGCTTCGCCCAGGCAGGTTGTGGAGCACTTCCTTCCTTTATGCGCCAATCGGGCTCGTCGTCCTCTAACTCCTGCTCCGTGGCGTGCTGCTGAGCAAGTGCTGGATCGATAGGGCCTGCTCCAGGTGGGAGCAACTGAGGAAAACCAGGCTGTGGACCCGACGGATATAGCAACATAGGATATGCTCCTTCATGATCATTTGAAGGTCCTACGGAGGTGCTTATGGCTACTGGGGGCAGAGGAACCGGTGTAGCGTCGGCGGCCTCATCTTGGTGAGACGGGCCTGCAGCATTCTCGCCAGCTTCTTGATTCTTCTTCTTTCTGCTTCGCCTGGGTTTCTCTTCAGGCTTGCGAACATATCCGTACTGGCCCTTCTCACCAAGCGCTGGTTTCTTCTCATCAACGATTTGAGCGATACGTCGATCAAGTCGTGAAGCATTCTTCTTGTACCGCTCTCGCCAGGATTGCCATGTATGTCTGGTGACCCATGAATACTCCGGATCGCTCGACTAGTGAACAATAAGCATGGTCCATCCTGCAAACAATGCGTCACGTACCATCTCACAAAGCTGTTGGTATAATCGATTGCCTGTTCTTCCTCCTGTCTCTTTGTACGGTATCTTAGCAGCGATCCAGGTGCATAGGTTTTCTTCATCTTGTTCAGTAAACTGTGTCCTCCTAAGGAGCATGTCAGAGACGAAAGGGTTCGATTCGACACATGTGGGACATACTCTTCACCAGGTCGTCGACCACCAGGATTTTTGTAGACGACAGGAGTATAGATGAGGGCGCCTTTCTCGATACATTTCTTCACCCAGAGGTAGGACTCAACATACTTTTCGGGTTCGCCTTGGTACGTCTTCACGAGATGTTGGAAGACCTCAGTATTTGGATCAGCCAAAATCACACGTGCGGATTGCGCAGATGCGGATGGGTCGCCACCGGAATGCTGTCATTCGCGAATGAGACTCAGAACAGAGTGTTCGCCCAAACAAATCTGCTTTGTGCACTTACCGAGATTCTTGCACTGAGAGTTGCTCTGACGTTCACGTTGGCTATACTTGAGTCGATATGCATCCGGATCGGTTGTCCGTTATGTATGAAGATCTGTTTCAACAGCATCCCGCTAACTTTGCACGCCTCGACATATGTATAAGGGACAAAGTATCGCTCTGGCCTATCTGGCGTTGACCAACACATGCGGAGGCGATCAGCTTCAAGGGTGCCAGGCTGCACAAGGATGTATCCGGCGCGGGGCACTTTGGTCTCGACTCGACCACCTAGGGCCTGAAGTGTTGATGAGAAGGAACGTCCAACATAAGAACAGGTCCTTACCGCTATCGTTTCGCATATCTCGGTTTGTACTTCGTGTGGAAGATCTTTCTGTATGAAGAATTTAATGGCCATTCCATTCTCATCTTGGAATATGGGCTTTGTTCAAAGTGAGATGTCAGGTCTGATTGCTTAGCTCTCCCAACGGTAGTAAAATACCATTTGAGTTAGTGGCGTCCGTTTGGTAGACCGGGCGATGTGGACGGGAAGGGTACAAGACTGAGCAAGGGGTTAGAGTTAGGTTACGTCGCGCATGGGTTAGGGGCAAGTGGCAACATGAAGATGAACAATCTCAATCACGTGAAGAGAGGCTAACGTTAAACGTTCATTATTTTTGGGCAGACGCCGTTGTAACTTCTAAGTACTTAGGTAATTATGTAATAAGCTGAAGGATGTATACTTACTTATATCGCGAACATCATTGACTGCGAGGGAGCTCAACGCTCAGAATTCAAGTGATACATTTAGTGCTGGGCAAACAGGCGATGGAACGTATATACCCTATATACACTCGACCTTCAAAAGTAATTTGGGTTTACGGAAGGACTTTGCCAGGATTCATGATACCATTCGGGTCGAAGAGATACTTTAACTTCTTCATTAATTCGATGCTTACTTGACTCTTCGAGTATTGGAGCGCGTGTGTTTTCATCACCCCGATTCCATGCTCTGCAGAGATCGAGCCTCTGTATTTCGCTACAATCGACATGAGCAAACGAGAGCAAGCAGCGGTGATGGCAACGAGTACGAGCACTGACCTACGAGCTCGTAGACGAAAGGCTCAAGAGCATCCTCAATCTCGGCGGTGTAGGCAGCTGCCACAACATTAAGGTGCAGATTTCCTGCGACGTATGGCTCAGTGGGTGGGTGACTCAATGAGTAATTTAGGGAATTAGTAACCTACCATCTCCAACGTGGCCATAACCAATGACGTGCTTCACAGCATCATCCCTCAACATTCCTTTGGACCTGAGGTGCTCTCTCGTAGTATCAACCACCTCCTTGAAGTTCCCCAAAGGTACGGAAATGTCATATTTATAAGCCTTGCCTTCCTTCGACACCGCTTCCGTAAGACCTTCCCGGATAGCCCACAGTGCGGCGAATTGTGCAGGGGACTGCGAGAGGACCCCAGTATTGATCAGTGGATCGTTAGCATCCATTAGAGTTTCCAAGAAACTGGTCAATTTCTTGGCAACTGGGTTATCAGAGAGAGTGGGAATATGACAGAATCAAGGCAAGCGCACCTCCTCATCATGTTCCCGCTTGCCTCCGCTTGTTTCTACCAAGACGAAACATTCTGCGCCCTCCACGTCCTCTTCGTTCAAAGCCCGTCCCTGCCCATGCTTAACGGCCAAGTCGTAAGCTCTTCTGTCAAAAAATTCGAACGCGGAAAGAATCTCAGATAGTTGTCGTTTGGCTTGTTTGTATAGCGGAAGGACATTCTCAAACTTAGGGAGCGCCAGGACGACATTGTTCGACGATTGTGGAGCGGGTGCTGTAAGGATGGAAATCCCGGTCACAACACCCAAAGTCCCTTCGGCTCCGATGAACAGTTGTTTGAGATCATAGCCTGAACAAGACGCCTTGTCAGGACGTTAGTCTTCAGCGATGGCAACGACGGACCGGTATTATCCTTGCGGAGTGTGGAAAGTTGGTCGAGAATTGTACCATCAGGCAGGACAACCTCTAGGCCTAGAACAGACCCGTGCAAAGAGCCATAACGCAACAGACGTAGACCGCCTGCATTGGTGGAGACATTGCCACCAAGCTGACAACTAAATTTAGGTCAACTAGCTGGTTCAAACGAAGTTGTCGTACTCCATACCTGCCTTTCGCTCCCAAGTCAAGAGGCATGATGTGGTTGTATGGAGAAAGATAGTCCGACAATGACTCGAGAATACATCCCGCATCCGCCACAAGAATTCCTACGAAAGAAAATAGCAGCTGAATGAGGGATGTGCAGGTAACATTCTAGACGAAAGGCGGACCTGACACGGGATCAAAAGACCTGATTTTGTTCATGCTACCCAAACTGAGCACGAGTTCATCCTGGACAGGTACACTCCCACCAACAAGGCCAGTGTTCCCTCCTTGGGGGACGATTCCGATACGTCGCTTGTTACACCATTTGACGATATCACTGACTTCCTGCGTCGATCGGGGTCTTAGGACAGTGGTGGACTTCCCGTGGTACTTATTCATCCAATCATTGTTGAAGGGTGCGAGTTCTGAGGAAGGAAGCGACCGTGGAGGTAGGGTTGTCAGTACTGACGAGGATGGAAGAATCTCATTGAAATAGGTGATATCGTCTGGTGTGACGGGATTCAGGTCGATGGAGGGCGCTTTGTGGACGTAGCGGCGAAAAGTAGAGGGACGACATCGAGCGAGTTGCCGACTCAAGAGCATGTTGTATGTGCAGAACAGAGCAACCAGTCGAACGCAAAGTCAAGCTTCGTAAGAACAGGTGAGAACGGGATACCAGCCCTGAGATCTGAGAAAGCACTTAGAGCAAGAAGGCAGCGACTCAAAGCACGAGCTGAGCGGCAATTTCAATCCTCGAAATTCGAATCAATATTCTGCACAAGCGCCTCAGGCGCAGGCCTAGCTCTATCACGAACTCAAGACTCAAAGTTGCGCAGCGTACCCCGTGTGTATCGTCTTGCAGTAAGTGCACCATGTTTACCGTATTGCATCTGCTAGATATCAGGGCGAATATCAGAGGGTTTATAGGATTGATTATTAGCAACTCCGCACTCGGTAATACCTAGCAGCCTCCTCTTTTCCGCATGAATCCGAACTCAAGCACACTGGGGAAAGAAGATTGCGACGATGAACCCGAGATACAGTTCACCAAGCGGAGGGTCCGTCCCACAACACGGGTAAGTTGGAGATCCCCCGATCCTCTGTATCAAATGCAATTGACTTCTCTCGCGAATGAAGCGTATTCTTGCCAACGGAAGCAACTTGAATGTCATCAACCTTGATGATTCAGACGAAGATATACATCACTCTGCATCTCAGTTCAACACAATCATTGACTTGGTAGAAGAAGATGTGTCCATCGAGGTTTGTGAAATCATCATTCTTCAAGTCAATTGTCTGTGACAGAACATCCATTTCACAGATGGTTCTAGCTGAAGACTCCAAGTTGCTGTGTCCATGTCACAATGCTGAAACAGTGTATGTATTCATGAGTGCTCTTCATGGAACTAATATTTAACATGTCATATTGTAGAGATGATATAAGCTCTCTGCTCCACCCTGCTAGTTACAGACGGGCTAAGACCAGTAACATCCTCCATGGGATTGCTCAGGTAGCATCCCGAAGTAATAACATGCAACAAACTGTGCACAGTAAGATTGTTAAGAGTTATCACATCTGTAAACTCATGCCTGGTGGTAAGCCTTGAAAATTAGATTCTTCCCTTTGATTTAGTTGACTGATTATCTTCCAGCTGTGAATATGATAGCACAGTCAGGGTATTACTGTGGTATTGCAGGTGCAACTTCTACTGAGGAAAATTGCGAAGGTAATCTTGATATCCTACATTTTATTTTAACTGTTGTTGATAGATGTTTTAGATGCAAATCAATCATACATTAATCCTCACAGTGTCTCTAGCACAGTAGGCATGTACTCCAATAAGCAGGATAGATGTAAGTCTCAGATTTGTAAAGGTGTCTGCCTTCTGCTGAAAGTATATAGTATATATACCCTCAAAAGGACATGTTGAGAAGAAAACAAAGGAAAACACTGGTATGTAGATCATAATATACATGAATAGAGATAGAATACTAATGATTTGTTATATTCAGTTCTTTACATGCATTCTGCTGTGACAAGCATTAGCTTTGATCCAATTCAGTGAGTATCAAGTATGGGCAATATATTCTAAGTCAGATTAATTTGTATGTTATAGACATGGAGTTATGACATCTGTGGGAGCAGATAGATGTATCATCATATGGGATCTACAGAAGATGTTTGAGAGTTCAAATGCCTCAAATCTTGCTAGTACATCTAAGAAAAAGAACAATGCAATAGGTTAGTTCATTTTATTCTATTCTATTCTAGATCATATCTTGAATTATATCTTCTGATTGAACAGCATATGAAAAGCTTAGTTCATGTCCTCTTGAAGTTGCCTATATGCCAAATAAGTCTATATTTGCAGCTGGTCTACTAAATGGGTACGCTAAAGTTATATGGTGATATGCTCTACTCATGTTTTCTTCTATAGTCAAGTCTTATTTTATGACCATACAGTGAAGATTGGAAAGACCACTATAGCCTCTTCCTCTGTTCACCATCAGGTTGCAGACCTATGCTGGGGAGCTGACTTTACATCTCATCTTTTTTGTGCAACTTCAATCACAACAGGGGATGAAGAAGCAGATAGTCGAGGTTTCCATCAAATCTTTGATATCACAAAAATGCAGGGTCTCTGTAGACCTGATGCTAAGGATGCAGGTCATGTATGTGCAACAAGCAATGATGGTGAGATTCATACTAGAAATTCAATATCAGAATGTTGATTTATTGAGTTTAGGTAGATCACTCTTTCTTGCTACTAGGGGGTCAATCTTCCAGAATACCCTCTGGCAGTATGATCTAGCAAGAAAAGATTCTCATTCTATATCTCATATCCAACTACTGCCATGCTTCAACAGAAATCAAGGAAAGGTTACATATATCTCTCATTCACCTGACAACATATATCTTGCAGTGTCAGGGAGCTGCAATCAGATTCATATTTATGACAGCAGATTTCTAGGCAAAGGCCCTCTATTTCAATATGCACATACTTCTAGTATTGCATATACTTCATCAGGATCATATGGAGTTGTAAAAGCAGATTGGTCAAGTGGGCATGCTGGAGGACAATATTTAATCAGTGGTGGTGCTGATGGTAAGCTGACTTCTCCTTTAGTCAATATAATCCTTATTAATAGGTGGTTATGAATATAGGATGTATCAGAGTTTGGGATACTAATAGAGCTCATGAAAGAGACAATGGCTGGGTCTGGTTTAATATGAACTATGACATAGGCCACTTCTCACTAGGCAATGTTGATAATGGAGAGAAAGCTCTAATTGTGTATGTCTCTACTATTCACTGTCAACTCATCAGAATAGACACTGATATACTCTTATAGTGGGAGTCTAGCAGGAGATGTTTATTCACTGGACTAGTAGACACACATAATGACATATCTCATCCATCCCAATATCATATTACACACTATATAGAACTACAGACAAAGTCATTATAGAGAGAGGTATATATATAATCATTCACCAAGAAGATCTGCCCTGAACTTAGTCTGAACCTGCTCTTTGTTGATTGTGTTCTTCATGTAGGTCCTGTTTGACCTCTTTGACACTTGCCAGACCAGGCAGAACTACTTTCCAGCATCCCTTCTCCATGATGACTCTTCGGATCTACAGTGTCTCATGAGTCCCTTAGCAGATATCTAGCAATGTATGAACAAACCTGGTGTGTGATTAGTTCATGCAGTTTTGGAACATCTGCTAACTTTGCACGACTACCCATGAGTGATGTCGTTTTCAAGTCCAGGACAAATTCGGTCTGTGGTGATGGTAGTGTGATAGTCAAAGTGGGGTACTCGGCATGAGGATCAGGAGGGGAAAGTTGCACCTAATCAAATAATTGAGAGGGGCTTTCACAGATGTCAGAATGATGCAAGCTTACCGCAGCAGAAAAGAGAGAAAGAGAGATTGTCAACGAGACAGGTAATCGTGCAAAAGACGCAAAAGGGTAGTTGAACAACATGGATGTGGAAAACGATACAGCCACGGTGTCCACATAGTCCACGTCGAATTCTAGCGTCTACCATATAGTATATTCAGCAACCATTAAAACATCCTAAGAGTAGCACCAACACTTTCACGAGAGTTGCCGTCGGTGGCCGCTCGACGTGCGTTACGCAGGCGAGGAGCCGAGATACCAAGGTCAACAGAATGAACATGTATAGGGGCCTAAACAGGATCAAGGTTCAACGGATATTGATCTCGCGCAGGCTAGCAAGTACTTGCCAAAAATGTCGAGGGGCGCAGACTGTTTGCAAACGCCTCCACCCTTTGGCGAACGATTTCATCGCCCTGAGGCCCCGGTGTATGGTCCCTCAGCTTTGTTCTGTACGCCTGCAGGACCTTATGAAAATATTGCTTCAGCACGTCACTTCTAAGCTTGAAGTACGATAATCACCTCTTGTAATACAATGTTTAACCAATCCGTGCCGTCTAGATCGTCCGCCTCTCCAACATGAGACACGTGCCGCCCGTCGGATTCGAACTTGCCACTCATGTCATCTGCAGAGGGAACGGCCCGAGGCTGGTAGGACGAGAATGCGTGTGACTCCCCAGAGACAGAGTCGAAGAACAGATACTTCAGAACAAGTATAAGCAGACATAGGATCGAGAACTGCCCAAGTATCAAGCCCTGAGTGAATGTCGGCTGAAGCGTGAATATGTAAGCATCACCCATTCCTCGCTGTGGGAAAGAGCAGGGAGCGAGAGAAGAAGACCGACTGAAGTACTACTGCTGCCTATCGTTGAGAACGGTCACGAACAGCTGTTAGCCTGACTGGATTCTAAGGAAGATGTGCATAAAACGAAACGGCGGTACCGGTCATCACGATAGGCGCATTAGCGCCTGAGCATTTATTGCTGTTCTCAAAAAAGTTGGCGCGCGCTCGACTCGATCGAATTTCCCAGCCTCGTCTGAAAGCGTCTGAACTGCTCCCTTGGAGAAAACTCAAACGGCAATATCTCTCTCGTTTCTGCACCAATCCTCTTGCTTCTTTATGGAGACCCTCTCCATTTTTCGGTGCGCAGGGCATGGTGCAAGAATCACGCAAATCCACCCGCTCGTTCTCATTATATGATCCGGGGTCAATATTCACGTCCTTCGAGCAGTAGAACTCGCTTTGTTCGACGAAGGGTTCGTTCCATGCCAAACTATTGCACACAAATTCTGGTTATTAGTTGCCTGAGGGAATGGCGATGTATTTGCGGCAGGGGGAAATGATTTGCGCGCAAGGTATGGTGTCCGGTCTTCACTCATCCCTTGTGTGTCACCATACCATTCCCTATTCCCTGTACCACATGTACCATACCCCTCACTACGCCTCAGGGTTCACATGCCTGTTGCTTGATGCCTAAATTACCTCTATACAGACGATGCGCAACGATGCAAACAGTTAGCTGGCATCTGGCACACTCTTGCCCCGGAAGTCGCCCCAATGTGGCCCAACCTCGATGATATATCAGCTCCATTGTACTGTCTGTACACCAGAGACGTATTTTCGTGCCGCGGTTCATTGAGGGAGGGGTGAAATTTGTGCAGAACTTGCAATACCTGAAAATCTCATTGATCGAGAGAAAACCAGTGTGTAGTGTACAAGGGTGATTTGTGGGGCATGGGAATTGTCCACGCGTCACAGAAAAGACGGAGGAGCGAGACGAGAATGTACAGATGGACATAGAATGCGCCTAGGGCAAAGGAGGGCTGAGTGCAGCAGACGATGAGACTGACCTCACATGTACCCATGTCTCCCCCGGCCGAATACTCTCTACCATGCCCTCCGCGAACTCCATGTGGACCTCCAGACGAAAGGACTAGGCACCAGTAGTGCTTGTTCGCAAGTAATTCATGTTCTGGTCTTTCGAATGTGCGCGCAGGGGTAGTCGCAAGCAGTGTATTGTGGAAAAGTAGGACTAGCGGGATTTTTGCACCATGCCCTGCGCATCGAAAAATGGAGAGAGTTTCTATAAACAAGCAAGAGGATTCGTGCAGAAACAAGAGAGATATCGCCGTTCGAAGTTTCACCAAGGGAGCGTTCAGGTGAGGGCGGGAATTTCGATCGAGTTGAGCGCGCGCCAACTTTTTTGACAACAGCAATATTCAGATCTAGATGCGTTGATGCAATACTTCGACGACCAAAAGTTCTCTTATTCCAAGTAAAGAGGATGTCCTTCACAGCCGCGGTATCCTGGCCTTCTGCTCCCCTGACTGACTCCCTTGTGAAAGATGCCCTCAACTCTCTCAGCGATCCTCCAGACATTGTTCTCCCACTGCCTGAAGTTGACGCGGGCTCCGAGGTACAGAAGCTGCTGCAGTGGTCCACATACGATGCAATCAATCATGACTTGACATACACCAATCCAAGTAGAGTCCTTTCCTCGTCCTATGTTATCAGGAAAGCTCTTATTCGCAAACATTATCTCTCACGATGCATTCAAACCCGCTTAACCAAACATCCGGAGAGCGCTCTCAGTAATGGCACGCCAAAGACATGGGACGTAGAGCTTAGTTTTGCAGACGAATTGGACGAACTGTTCAACGATGAGCTCTGGGACCTCAGAGATTGCCTGGATAGGGAACACGAGTGGTTCATACTGAAGCCAGGAATGGCTGACCGCGGGATGGGCATCCGATTATTCAACACTAAAGAGCAACTTCGTCAAATATTCGAGTCCTTCGAGGAAGGCGATTCGGAAGAAGAAGAAGAAGATGCCGAGGTCTCTGGAACTACTCCCGATACTTTCGTAGCGCTATCGCAACTACGACATTTTGTGATTCAGGTGAGAGAAAATTTACGATCTGACGCAGGAATTTCTCTAACAAATGGTCCAACAGGAATATCTACCGGATCCTCTGTTGATTGATCCAGAGGAAGCTCTCCTCAACCTCGCGCCGTGCGTGGAAGTCTCCTCGCATAGCCGTCATGGGCATAAAGTAAGAGTATTCTGCGTATTCCAATTTGTAGATTCTCAGTGTGCTTGAATCCTAGTTCCACTTGCGGGCGTATTGCATTGCTTCTGGCGCCTTGTCTCTTTATCTGTACACCAGAATTCTTGCTTTATTCTCGGCCGTACCATACACTCCGCCTGATGCAGATGTGTTACACGAGGCAGGAGTAGCGAATCTTGCAGCGCACCTCACAAATACCTCGCTACAAAGTGAGCGAGGGGAGGCTGGCGTGCGATTGTTGAATGAACTTATTGGATGTCATGTTCTCAGCTCTGCAAGCAAGTTGGAACCGAAACGGGGAAAGATGATGAGCCAAGCTATGGACACCGAACAACAGGCGACGGCGGCAGAGCCTACCTTCTCACCGAGTTATTCTCATGACAGTCTTAGTGTCGCAGACGTGGAGGATATTCAAGAACAGATGGCCGAAATTCTCGCAGAAACATTCAAGGCTGCTCTAGATATGAGCGTGCATTTCCAGGTATCTATAGCCACGAAATCATTTATTACCAATTCCCTCATCACGATTGCTGATGTTGTCTTAGCCTCTTCCTAATGCGTTCGAACTATTCGGAATCGACTTTCTTGTCACTCATCATCCCAATCCTACGACGTCTAGAAAGTATCAGGTTTCTCTACTAGAGATCAACTCGGAGCCCGCGATTGAATTGACCGGACCCCGATTGACATGGATCCTGAAAGACTTGTTCAAGATAATCGCGCACACATTCGTGGAACCCTTCTTCCGACCAGCGGACGACAAAAGGTCGGGATGGTCTGTAGGAGAGACCCGGGAGAATCTCAAGAAATGCTTAGACGTCGAGGTGAGAGGGGCAGGTGGGTGGTAGCTACAGCGCACTGGATCATGGATAAGTACAATTTCTATCACATGTGTCGTGAACCGTATATGAGCTTGGGATAAGTATCACGTCTCGTCTCGTCAACAATCTTGACAATTCCATGGCTTGCTCAATGAGTTCACGGTGACAATACGTGTCTGTGCGACATTTTAAAGTCCAAGGACGAAAGTAAGTAGGCGCCGCAGTATATGGTACAAGTGAAACGTTGATTTGACTCACGGGTAAGGACGTTATACATCGGGTATTCGATTGGAAAGGATGTGAGCTGAAGTGCTAGTGAATGCACTGAATATTGTCAGAACAAAGTGCGGAATATGTATTGTTTTGTTAAATAGTCTCGATTCCATGGCCTTGTGCAGACGCCCGCGATCGGGGAAGTTCAGCTTCACGTTCCAATCCAAATGGCACTCCTTCTCAAGTATACCACCATCCAAACCACAACGGTTCTACACACCTCTCTCGTTGCACGGCCACTATGACTACAAATGCGTCCAACATCATCTTCGATGACATCTTCACGATCAGTGCCGTAGACAAGGAAGGCAAAAAATTCGATCGAGGTTGATTCCCTGGCACTCAGCGGCATGTTTTGAAACTCACGCAATACATCACAGTCTCTCGATTATATGCACATTCTAAAAATTACGACATGGATTTGACTTTGGACTACAATGTGGAACTCTACCCGCTACAAGAAGGACAGTCGTTTGCGCTAGCCCTCGCCAGTTCTCTTGCGAAGAACCCGGGGGCTGGTGGTACAGGTGGTATTACAGAAGAAGAGGACAAGGAGAGGGACGTATGGAGACCGGACGGGAAGGGCAAGAGGGGTCTGGAAGAAGATTATGAATATGTGATGTATGGGAAGGTGCGCCTTACTTCAAGATATTGTTCCTGGTTTGGAACGGTCCCGGCTCACACTATTTCACTGCAGGTGTACCGGTTCGATGGAGGAACTGCAGAAATTGTGTATGTTCTGTCGTCCTTGCAGCGTAAGGGTTTGCTAATAGTATCTCCTCAGAACCGCCTATGCATCCTTCGGCGGTCTCCTCATGTCATTGACAGGCTCATATCGACACTTGACCAACATTGTATTAGGGGACCCCGTGTATATACTTCTCAGGAAGTAACGCTAACGTCGATATAAGAGGCGTGAATTCGGGGCTGTTCAGCGAGCAAGACATATTCAATCTAACTGTACGCTCATTGCCATTATTTTTTCGCACAAGAGACCACGAGCAAACCTGATGGGTAAGAGTGCATTATACTACAAACTGGACTATGTTCATTGTGCTCGTCGCTCACGTTTTCTGGGTTGGCCATGATGCATGATGAGCCTAGTTGTCTCTGGTTGGGTCGATTGATCATTGCAAGCCGCGTTTCTGGTCGCGCCAAGGGGAGAGGGACCTATAGGTACTGAGCTGAATCCCCGGGAAGTGAATTCTTGTTACGCTGCTTTCCCGGGACGATGAAGTCAAGGCCGAAGCACAGGGGCTGACGCGAAGACCAGGGTTATGCATGACCCCATGCGTGTCGTCACCGCACTGGAACGCTGCGCCGCCGCCGCCAGTCCCCCTTGCGCTGGGCTTAGGGCAGGCTCAGGGAAAGTTGGAATGCGGAAGCTGAAGGACTCAGTACTAGCTAGCACTTGCTGAAGGACATCCGCAAATGCAGCCGCCAGCGGGACACAATAAACATCGTCGATGTTGATTCGTACGGACTCGTACCAATGCAGCGTGCAGCCTGCTTCCCTTTTCCGGCGGGACCTTTTCATATAAGGCAAACCCGCCTGGTGCTTGTACTGTACGTCTAAGAATTGGCTGCTGCTAGTCTCGTCCCCAGCCGTTTCAGGAAGGAGGTACTGAATTACCATAAATGGATGGATCCAGATGAGAACATTTGCACACAGTTGCCTGAAACGTCTGGTGACCTTCGCTACTACGGGTGTAGATCCCCCTTCCACCTCTCCGGTCCAGCACCCTCACGGAATGCAAGTATTTCCTATTGCATAATTTTATCATAGATCATTGCAAACTCCACATGATTTTTTTTGATTTATTTGCGCTCTAACCTGTCTCGAAAATTACTTTTTGTGCTGCACGTAGGAACGCGGCTTGCTGAACGCCCGCCTGAGCGCGGCGGCTTGTCGACATTCTGAACATAAATTCAAAGGCTCTATCTGCATATAACCATGAAAAAATTCAACGGAAAGGATATAGTGATCTACTGTTGCATTGTAACAATTTTTATGAGGCGCAGGGGAAGCTCATTCGCTCAGAAATGTGGACCTACACCCGTAGTATCGAAAGTCACCAGACGCTATAGGACGACGCGTGCGCTCGATTTTCATGCGCCACGTCCAAATATGGTATTACCGCTTAGGGAATTACCTTTTTAGTCCTATAGCGTATGGAACCGAGACTAGGCTGCTGCAACGTTCTTCAAAGCTTCAACGTTGGCGGCCCTGGTTTAGGATGAATTGATATCAACACCAGCAGCAGCACAATATGCATCGGCCTCAGGTAGCATCCATTGACATGGCGTGCTCCGTTCCATTGCCTCCGATGCATCCCTCGATAGTCCCACTCGATGCAATGGAGGTCCGCATCATGGTTGCGTCACTGCCGCTTCTCTCTCAATCACTATGACATCCCGCAAACATCCCGCTTTCCATAAAGCGCAATGCACTTTCCTTGTCGAGCGTATGTGTGCACTACGCGATCATCCGCCGTCGACGTGTGGGGGCTCCCTTCAATGTCTATATAAACCTCGTCCCTGCGCTCAAACGACGAAACCATCTCTCCCGCATACCACCTACTGCCTAACGTTGTATCACCTATACATCCATCCAAACCATCATCATGTCTGGCAAGAACCCCGGAAACGTATGTCCACCTTGTCGTGCCCATATGTAAAATCTAATTGAATGCGAATTCTAGCAAGCTCGCGGTTTTAGTTGGTACACTCGCAAATGTTTGATTCAATTTACTAACCATTTACACAGAGGCAGCTATCTCGAACCCCAACAACTCTGAGGAAGCTAAAGAACACGCCCAACAAGCATTGAACGAGCTTGAGGAATCTGGTGCTATCAACAGCGCTGAAGCTCGCAATGGGCAAGTTGAGCGTGGTCACAAGGTGAAAATGGCCCTTAAGTACAGCAATATCATCGACTCATACTTACCACCTGCCAGGCCAATCTCTCCAACCCGAACACCTCGGAGGATTCCAAGGAGCATTCCAAGAAGGTTCTTAACGAGTTGTAGGATTAACAGATGCATTCGGAACCACAGCATAGACATGTGTGATGTATGGTATTAGTACGAGTCACGAGGAATTGTGTGACGAGGAACACGAGTAATAGTAAATGAATATGCAATGTTATATCGGACGATGATAAGTTGTGACAAAAAATAAGGAAAGTACAATTGCGCTGTGTCGCGAAAGGTGAATCAATGAACAATGCCGCTCAATCTTTACGCCCCCCGAAATTCCCAAGGTGAAGCACAGACTGTGGCATCCAGACAGTGTAGAGCAATCAAAGAACAACAACTATAAAGCAATCAAAGAACAACAACAAAAAATCGATGATAAAGAGTGCGGAAACAGACATACAGAACAATTGACAAACGCTGTTCACGTTGACTTCATCCTGCGAAGCTTTTCAATAGCGTCGTTCATGTCCAATTCCTTTACCTCTTCGCCTGAGCCTAGGAAGCGTTTGCGCCCTTTAGCTGCAGCCACTTCAACGCGCATGGGGGACAATGGTAAAGGAGGCAATGTATGTATCTCTGAGGTAGAATCCAGCTGAATAGAGCTCGACCTCATGTGCCGATTTGGCTTGGTGGCGGGTGCTGTAGAAGGGAGTACATCGGCAAGGTCGTTTAGGCCAACGCCGAAGAACTTTGACAATTTGGCCGCCCTCTTTTGACGAGCATGGAACTCCGTCTTAGAGGTGGTGCTTGAAGTCGTCTCAGATGGAACTTCGGGAGGCCCAGAAGCATCCGAGGAAGGAATGCAGACATCTGAGAAAGGTATGGGTGACGGCGGTGACGGCGGCGGATAGTACACCTGTTTCGTCACTAGGCGGGAACTGGTATCGATTGAACGCAGTTCAGGCTTTGCTCGGACTGGTGCAGTGGATGGGCGACTGCGAACGCTGCTGTGACGAGATGGTGGGCTGGACGAAGATGGAAGCGTAGTTACAAGGTCGGCCTGCGAGGAGTTGGGCTGCATATCCTCCGAGGGAAGTTGCGTCGAAGTGGGCTGAGACGCGTCGAGCGCCGACATCGGCCCATCCTGGGCAACGACAACGATGGGGCCAGCCACAACAGCTTGTGTTTCCGCAGATAAAGATGAAGAAGTGACAATTGATGATATGCTGATGTAAGAGTCCCGCACTCTCAGAGCATCAGTGCCAGAACGAAGATGATGTGAAGATAGAGAAGCCGAGATAGAGCTTGAAATGGATATGATAGTAGCAAGTGAATCACGGCGAGGACGCGATTGAGAAGAGGGCTGATCAGTGTCTCCATCACTCGTCGGGGAACTGACATGGGCAATCTGAAAGAGTGCAAGGGGTGGGTTGTCACCAAACAGCTGGATAGACAGATGTTAGATACAAATGCGCCACGATCTTATGTGCTGTCAGTTACCTGTGTCATCTTCCTCGCCCGTCGAACATTCAATATACGCTCCCTCTCACTAATTGAAGGTCTTGAGGGTACATCATTGCTATCGAAAGTGTCTTTGAGTGGGGAGGATTCGGGTGACAGATCCTGCATATGGCGGTGGAGGTCTGGCTCGCTGGCATCTGCTTGCTTCCTGACCCACATTGACTTGCTCTTCCGGAGACCCTTCAAACCTTTAACCTTGGGGCCGGGAGAGGTGGTCGGACGTGAGGGACCAGGAGACGTGAGCGGAGCCGACACTGTGCTCTTCAATGCGTGTAGGTCCAAGCTTAATCTTTTCTTCGCTTCGTCACTGCGTCCACGGCGACGTCCAAACGACTTCGTTCGGCTAACGAGACTCTCGGCAACGTTCGAGGGCCGCGAGTCTGGTGGCAATGTTTGGGTTGATGGTAGATGTGCATGGGAATGTGAGGATATAGGCGATCGATTTGGTGGGGGCGGAGATGCTGAATGGAGGAGTATGGCAGGAGGGACTTTGGTCGCCGACCGCATATCATTAGGGGGAGATACGGAGGAACAGGAGTGTTGCCGCGACAGACTCTGCGAAGGCGCTGTAACACCCTGTCCGGTGGGTTCAGAGACGACAGAGATGGATGACGACATGGCGGCCCCCGCAGGGCGAAGTAACGTATGGGCGCCGTCAGGAAGGTTGGGGTCTAGTTCCTCTGTGCTCGACGATGCAAAACGAAGAGGAGAAATGGGGGAGCTTTGAGAGCTTGAAGAAGTTGAAGGAATATTTAACGTAGGACGCAAGGAAGCGAAAGATTTGGCGTGATGTATCTCCTGACCGCCGGCGACGTGATCACCCGCCGCATGACCCACAGTAATACTGCGACGCAACGATGTGTCTCGGCTGGAGGTGGCGGAATCTGGCGTCGCATGTAACGAGACGAGAGTAGAGGGAGAGTCACCCAAAGGAGACGACTGCTCACCGCAATATGTGGTCTCCGGAGTACGCTTGTCTTCCGCAGTGACAACGACAGGAAAATCACCCAGGACTCGGCTCAACTTCCTGACTTTCTTTATGAACTCCATCTTCTCCTCTGCCACGACTTCGTTCTGCGAGATAGCCACGCTCGGAAACGAAGGAGAAGGGGGGATTGACTTCACGGTGGAAGCAGCGCGGGCGACTTGGGCGGTTGAAGAGAGAAGGGATTCGTTAGGTGTGGTAAGGAGAGTGTCGGTCACAGATACATTTGATGCGGCGACGGACGCGTACTGCTGTTGAAAACTCGAGCTGATGTCGACAGAGCTTATGCCAGACTCATGTTGCCGCTTGCGATGCCTGATGGCGTTCTTTCCTGGTGCCGTGGAAGGCCTGAGAAAGCGCGTCCCCACCTTGGACGAAGAGGCGAGTTGGAAGATATGGGATAGTCGATTCAGTGTCGGTGATCTGGTAATGTTCACGGCATCATTGGGAGAGGTGTTGTCTGCCATGGGCATCGAGTCCGAGCTCTGGTACGCGCGAATAATGGCGATGGAGGATGGCAGAGATATGTCTCCTAAGGTGCAACGGCCTGAGCTAGCAGAGGAACATGACGGTGAAGAGCTACGAGTAGAAGCCCAGGATGTCGAATAGCAATTGATATAGATACCGCGAAGCTGGCAGTTCCTGAGGGGATATTCAACTTCGGGGAGCAGCCGGAGCAGGCAGAATCGGAGCTGATACTTAGCCCCAAGCAGCCAATGTAATCTCTCGCTGCGACGTCCGGCAGAGATGGCTTTAAATCTCAGCGCTGCTCTCAGCCTGTTGAGATCATCAATGAGATGGTGCCATGGTGGCTGGGTACTTACTACAACTGCTTGACGACGCGTTCTTGATAGCCTTTTTAGGCACATCAAAACAACCGCGGCGCTTGCCCTTGATGGTACCTGCCTCGGCCTCTTCACACCGTCCATATAGACGAGTTCGCGGGAGGCAGGTGATTCACACGGCCCAGCAACTGTCCAGTATCCAGAATTTCGAGTCCTATTGCTACACATGTACATCGACGAATTATTCCGGTGTGCTGTCCAGGTTCGAACGTAACGTAGTCTAGCGTGAAATAAGAATGAAGGAGAGTGTGCAGGTCTGATTACGGAAGAACAACGACAGCAGAAAGAAAGCAAAGATAAAATATACTAGTGAGCGACATACCATATCTTGCGACATATAGTACATCGTGAAACAAGGCGAGTCTGTCAAAGGTCCAGCATGGCTACAGTGGCCACTGTCGAATTAGTTCGAGCGTATGTTCCATTGGTCGGTGAGTAGGTTGAACGCCGTCGAAGAGCTGAATCCGCGTTTACACCGCTACTCACGTCTTCCTCTGAGACCGACCGTCTGCCACCCTGCCCTTGCTTGCCGAACAACGCAGACATACGTAAATCAGAGGGAAGTCTCACCAGTGAGACGCGTTTGGCCGCACGGGTTTTATTCCATTCTTCTGCTTGCTCCTCGGGTATTTCCTGGGCAGTTACGAATTTTTCATGACCATGGGATATGTCTTCTGCCACTGCAGTTTCTGCAGTTTTATCAGTATGTTGCGGTGTATGCCCTGATCGTTCCTGCACACGCAAGGAATGCAGAGTTTCGTGGTGCTGAGGCGTTGGAGATGATTTCACAGCCTGTCCATTGGCGTGGATACTTGAAGACGAGCTAGCCCTATCCTCGAGGGAAGAACGACTACCGAACTCGGCGGCAGAATGGAACGAATCGCTCGTGGAAGACGAGGGGCGCGGAGGCAGATCCGCTGGTGCGGTCAGGGATTGTAGGGACTGCTCAGCATCATCCAAATACACAGATAGTGTCATGCGTGGTGGTTGGATCTGCTGGCGTTGCAACGAGGCTGCTGCGGCGTTGAGGGCAATTCGCTTTGTTCTCTGCCAATCTCGCTCCTCAGCAAGCAAGTCCCTGGATAACACATCCCTGTGACAAAGGAGCTTCTCTATGTCCAATCGCACTTGCATGATCCGTTTGGAAACTGTCTGAACAGCAGCTTGCAGTCGCTCGCGTGTCGCGCGTTGGAAGGGTGTCAAGACAGCAATGTTCCGTACAAAACGCATGTCCGTTTCCAGTTGACCTCTTGCTATGGAAAGTTTCGAGTCAAGTTCCGAAATTTTGGAACGAATGATTCTTGAACGCGAGGAGGCTCTCTGGTCCCCTCGTTCGTTTACGTTCCCGTTCGATGGAAGAGCGCTTAGTGTCGATTCCAGGCTATAGGCTCTAGGACGAAACGATCGAAGGCTATTTTCGTCCGGTAGAGGCCACCGGCCGGCAGCCAGATCTTCTTTGACCTGGTCGAACGTTGCTTTGAAGAGCCTAGTCGAGCTTTCCAGCGGGGAGCTACCTGCATCGGAGTCTATGGAGCCATTCCGTCGTGGGTGTGGATCTGTACTTGCAAGCATAGATGTCCGTCCACCCTCGCCACCTACAGGTGAACGATTCTCCCAATGACGCACCCGAGAGTTCGACGTCCGCCGCTCGCGTATTTGTATGTCTCGCAAATGCGACGCTGCCGCTGCTTTACCGGTAAGCTCGATGTCTTTCCCGGACATCCCTAACGAACGCATTCTAACACCTGCAGACTTGAACGCGCTGGCATAATTGATGCGGGCGATCCATTCATTCATTTCTCTCTCGCTGGGAGCTTGGAACAACACTTGTCGACCATCCGACATCACCAGTCGCAGGACATTTGGATACTATCGTCGAAGAGTTAATTCCTGCTTCATCCAACATTTGCTATCTTCCGGCGACATACCTTGGTGTAGGATTTGTCAAAAACTGCGATAGAGTCCTTCACCGAGATCAGTTCATCGGGTTTGGGTATGGCACCATGTGGAAGCGAGACGTCCCCATTGGAAACTTCGACCTTCGCCTGAATCATGTTTGCCCAAGAAGGGTCACGGCAAAGCAAAAGTTGAGAACCCGTGAGCAGTACGCTCCATTCCCTCCACTTGCGATTCATCGGCTTCTTGCCACCCTCGAGCATATCATCCTTGCGCATCAGCATTCCAACTTTGGTCACTTTGAGCGCGAACGACTCTGGAGCCATGGGGAAAGCCGAGGGTAGCACTCCACCAATAGATACGGGGCCGGGCCCACCTCCTACGCCCAGGCTGAACCACGGTGCAGGATAGTAACCCCCGGGATTTATTTCTACGACGTTTGCGGTTGCAAATGCGCGCAGCAGCTCGTCCTCGTCCCAATGTCCTACAGTGCCTTTGTAGTGGAAGGGACTGGTAGGAGGAACATAGGCGTGTACATTGACACGGAGATCATCCAGAAGGTTCTAAGTTATGTAGGCAGGGTCAGAGAAAGCAGAATCAAAGCAGTATACACAACATACACGTGTGATCAGGTAATACGGATCGATTCTGTTGCTCTTGCCTAAAATCGTGGACCCGCTTCCAGTTGCTCCACCGGGAGATGACGCATGAAGCGTGGACAGGCGACGATTCGCTGTGCCTTCAGGAAGCAGTCCACGCTGACCGTTCACGTCTAGCGGATCTTCAATGAAAATAAAAGGCGCAAAGACAATATTGTCATAGAAACACTATAACAGCGATAGTCATTAGAATGAACTTTGCGGTTGCGTCGGTTCGAACTCACATCAAGAACTTCTGGAGCTACACCAGGAAGTCGAGTATTTTTGACATAATCGGCCTTTGTCATCTTTCGTTTGTTCGATTTATTGAATGCATCCGTATGCAACATGATCAAACTGAACGCTAGGATATAGGGATGATCTGCGGACGTGATTGTGAGTTTTCTTTTCCAACGAGCAGCGCATGAGCTACTCTTACCGTCGGAAATGAACAGATTCGTGTTGCATTGCAAGTATCTAGCTGCAAATGCTTCAATAACCCTGTCTATTTGCTGCGTTTCTCGCGGCAAGCCAACGTCCATCAATAATTTGCGCAAGGCGACATCCAGGGCATCGTTTGAGAAATCAAACTGGTCAATGTAAGCTCGCAAGGCACGGGCGTGAAAGGCGTCCGGACTGTGCATATGGATAAGCATCACACTTCGCTATTGTACATGATACTCACCTCGACGCGAGTACAGTTGCCACTTCGGCCTTACTTACAGCCTCCAGCAATCTATGTAAATATATTTCGGGGGATTCCTCTTCGTGGCGAGGAACGGGTATCTCGACAGACGGCCTGGACAAAGAAGGTCTGGTCGATGCTGGTAAGCTTCCCGAAGGAGATTCTACCAACTGTTCTTGCGAAATATTAGGGTAAATCTGGGGATTCGATGCAGGTGCAGACGGAGAACCAAATAAATTAATAGATAAACGTTGAAGGAAAGGAGGATTAGTCTGAGCGCGAGGACGAACAGTGGCATCTGTGCTGGATGAAAGTGTCAATGAAGAACGCGTGCCGTCTTCTGATGTTGGGGAAGAGGTGAGGGGCAGTGGGACACCGGGAAAGAAGCTGGAGCTGGAGCGGCGAGCGGTCTCAGCAGTGTCTGCCGTCTGTGGCCTTCGCGGCTGACGGGGTCGACGTCTATGCTCACTAGCAGTCGAAGTCGATAGCTGGATTGGTTCAGCTTCTGGGATAACTTCCTCTACGGCCCCGGACCGTGTCCGTTCTGAATGCCTACGACGCAGTTCAGGAGAGCTAGGCGGGTTGAGAGTGGGAGATCGTGATGACGACGCGTGTGTGTCCATATGAAACGGAGACACAGGTTGTAAATGTGGGAGGCTGGTTTGCACCAAGAGTTCCTGGCCGGAAGGAGGATTCATGACAGGTGGTGTGAGGGACTGTGAGTTATTTCTGCGACGGGACCAAAATGAAGGCTTTCTATTCAATGACTTTTGCAAGGACGGCCGGGAATCAGAATTGGGGTCCTTCTGTTTCCCCTTGGTGTCCGAAGACCCAAAATGCAGTGGTCCGAGAGACAGCCCTCGAAGCCGCCGACGCTCCAACAAGTCAGAGGCCGAAGCTTCTGCTGCAGCAGGGTCAGAGTCCTTCTGGAAGCTCCTTGCACGGCGCATCGTCGCAGCTGAGGCCTGCGCCTGAGATGTTGGTGGCGTGACAAATGAGACCGTGTTAACTTCGCCCGACGACGACGACGCTGCTGCAGAATTGAGCATGACGGGGGGAAGACCAAGTCCCAAGCCTGCCCGAGCGAGAGCAGCGGTGGATTGCATGGACGGCCGTGCGGCGTTCGGTGCAGCCGCTGCGACGGAAGAGCTCGATCGGCGTAGTTCGGGGCGCGAGGAGATCTCCTGAGCGGGAGAGGAGAGCGAAAGCCCGCCTTCGACGGACGGCGCGGCGGGACTCTGGCTGGCGGGGCTTTCGGAGGGCGAAGGGGTGGGGGGAAGATCCTTGTCGCGAAGCAACACGACGGGTGGGACGTTCTGCTGCAGCAGGCCCATGTCGTCGGTGGCCAGAGGAGACACGGACGGCCGCTGCTGGGTGTTCACAGCAGTGTTCACAGCCGGCGACCGCTTCCTCCAAAGCGGCAGGGAGAAGAAGTGCGTCGTCGTGTGCGTCGTCGTCGTCACGACATGCGTCGTCGTCGTCACTGCTTCGGTAGCATACAGAGAGCTGTCTTGTGTGGACTCGTCGTACGGCGGCGGGGGTATGTTGGCTCTGCTGGACGTGTCTGTGCTGCGACGGGATGGATTCCTGGTGCCAAAGATGCCGACCATAGCCAGATGCTGCAAGGACCGCCGTGTGATTCAGGACCAGACGGTGCTGAGGGCGAGAGGGGAGCAGAACGGCATCCAAGACGGCGATGGTCGAGAGAGAGATGCATGGGTACACACAATTTGGGTCCACAACCAACTTGTCCATCGGCGTCTGCACACGGATATGCAACTACGTAAGGCTGCTCTCATAACAGTGCTAATAACAGCGGTAACACTACAGCGGCGGTCGCCCAAGGACGGGTATGTACATCATATAATACAGAAAAAGAGCAACAGGAGCTTCCCCTCGCCCCACGCAGCCAACGCGTCGTAGTCCCCCTCAACAATCGCTTTGAAACGACACCGCCCGTGCCGCGCACCTACGCTGTATTCCTGAGGACTGTGGAAAGAGGTCAGCCAAGGTCGACACACGTCGCGGGGCGACTTACTGAGAATGACAGAGTCTCCTCTGGGGGTCATGGATCGAAATCAGCCCGATGCAAGCACGGCAACGACAGAAGAGACCCACCTCAAGAACATTTTGCTAATGAAGCGATCCTTGTTGACAGGTTTCTTATTCTTACCCTTTGGGACCTCTGTCCACATCTATCATCGCCCATCAGCGACTACCGGTACATCAAGGGGCACTCTACATACCTCTTTCACGTTCTCCAGTACCTGTACGCACAGTTGGTTCCGGCCCCGACAGATAACTATGCTACTCACCATGTTACTGTGCCTGTCAAATGCCTTTACACGGGCGAGGAGCTTTTTGTTGTTGCGGAGGGAAATGAGGACTTGGGCATGATTCCGTACTGCCTGCTGCAGCACGGACAAGGGGCCCTGGCTGATCTCGTGCTCCTCGAGTGCGCGAATCTGAGCCTCGTCGAGCTCTGACTTGGGGACATGCACGTACTGACTGGTACAGATGGGTCAGAATCGCAAAACTGCACCAGCCTCTCGAACGCACCTCATCCTGTGGCAAGTGTGTGCGGCGTGCAGTGAACAAAGATGCCTCGGCGTCTATCGCTAGAAAAAGTTAACGAGATGTCTCTGAGCGCTCTTGTGCAGAACGTTATTTGACCGCAACCACCTCCTCCCATAACTTCCTTCCACAATGGCCCGCATCAAACAGAAGGGCAAGGCGGGCGCAGCGAAGGCGTACATGACTCGCTCGGCTGCCGTCAAAAAGCTGCAATGCTCCCTGGCTGATTTCAGGCGGTTGTGTATCCTCAAGGGTGAGTCTCCGCATACGACTCTGTTCACGTCCCACTGAAGAACGTCAGACAGGTATCTTCCCCAGGGAACCCAAGAACAAGAAGAAGGCCAACAAGGGCTCAACTGCACCCACAAACTTCTACTACGCAAAAGACATCGCGTACCTCGCTCATGAACCAGTCTTGAAGAAGCTCAGAGAGCACAAAGCTTTTGCCAAGAAACTTGCTCGTGCGTTGGGCCGTGGAGAATGGAGCAGCGCAAAAAGTCTGGAAGAGAACAAACCCGTCTACCGCCTCGATCATATCATAAAGGAAAGGTCAGTATGCACGCTTCACTATCTCCGCTGTGTTTTTTTTTCATCACAGAGGGTTTGTCTTCCATGCAGGTATCCTACATTTATTGATGCTGTTCGGGACATCGACGACGCCCTCTGCATGATTTTTCTCTTTGCCTCTCTTCCTTCGGACTCGAAGGTCTCCCCTTCCCTCATAGAAAACTGTGCCCGGCTGGCAGCCGAATGGCAGCTCTATGTCATGCACACTCATTCCCTTCGCAAAGTTTTCCTGTCCATCAAGGGTGTCTACTACCAAGCGGAGATTTTGGATCAGACGGTGACATGGCTGGTTCCATACCAGTTCACTCAAAGTGTATGTTCGGTCTCGTTTCGCAAATGCTTATTATCTCTGACCTATTCGTCAAAATAGATCCCCACTGATGTAGATGTCCGAGTGATGCTGACATTCCTGGAGTTGTACCAAACACTACTCGGTTTCGTCTTCTTCAAGTTATACACAGATGCTGGACTCGTCTACCCCCCACCATTAGACACACAGAAGGACGAGGGCGCTGCCGGAGTTGGTGCTTTCCGCCTGCAAGAGTCACAAAACACTCCGGAATCTGCCCCTCCCACAACGTCCGTAACTGCGGATGGCAAGAAGATCTCTAGCAAAGAAGTACGACAAACTATTCGAAGTATCGCTGCTGGCGGCACCGAAGAAGATGTAGACATGCCCAACGCTGAATCCTCCACGCCGGACGATGATGAAGATTTTGTTCCTCAGCCATCGAAAACCACGCAGGATGTTGCGACCCTTCCGACTCTACAGGCGCTCAGCACTTTACCACAGTCAACGTCGAAAAAGCTCTTCGCACCATACACTTTCTGGCTTTCGCGAGAAACTTCGCGACCTATATTCGAGTTCATTGTCCGGTCTTTCGGTGGGCGGTTAGGTTGGCCGGCGACATTAGGAAGCGGTTCCCCCTTCGATGAGTCGGATGAGTCAATTACGCACGTCATCATTGATCGTCCTCTTATTGTGCGCGAAAATGAGTCGCAGGAGGTGCGGGAGAGAAGGCTAAGAAGGAAGTATGTTCAGCCTCAGTGGGTCGTTGATTGCGTTAACGCTGGCAAGATTCTCCTTGAAGACCTGTATGCTCAAGGAAAGACGCTTCCCCCTCACCTTAGTCCTTTCGAAGATCGTGAAGGCACATACGACCCTACAATTGGCCTCACCGGCGAGGATGTGGCTATGGACGAGGAAAGCGAGGTGGATGATGTGGATGATGACAAAGAGGAAGAGGCAGAGCGTGCAGCTCTCAAGGCTGCAGCTGAAGCGACGGATGCGTCTGCGCTTCGCGTCGCGGAGCTAGAAGCTGAAGCCGCGGGCGTCGACTTTGGTACCTTTGAGAAGAGTGCAAAGAAAGCTAGAAGGAAGACGCAAACGAAGGAAGCATCGGTGGAAGATGAGGCTGAGAGTGACATGAACAAGATGATGATGAGCAATAGGCAGCGGAAGTTGTATGAAAGGATGAAGCACGGGGAGAAGAAACGTGCAGCTGAGGTATGTTCCTCTCTCCGCCCTTTTATCCCATCTTCTTACAACTCTTTCCTAGCGTCAAACTCTCGAGCAAAAAAAGCAGGCTATCGAGAAAGAAAAGAAACGACGAGCGAAATCGTAGTGGTGTTGTCTATGTTTTTGCTGCTTCTTTTGTTTCGTTTGGCTTCTAGTCGTGCATCACTGTATTCCCAGCATACATCTAAATATCCTCGGATTATGAAAGCCCTCGTCACTGTATGTCCACTATCTCTCGCCAAACAACACAAATGAAGGGAACAATGTATACCATATCTTACACATCCAACGATTCATATTTGGTATCAGCCGTATTTTCTGACATGCCTGGCGAAAGTCAATAGTATGCACGTACTTCGGTCCTCTGAGTCCTGCCCTCCCATCAGAGCCCCAGCCGTTCGGACTCTTCAATAGTCTTTACAGCATCGAATATTTCTCCCATAGCGATCCACCCGAAACTCTTCGCACCAAAGGATGATTGCTCTAGAAGAGAGATACGGTACGCCACCCAAGCTCGCTCCATGGACTTCTCCGGAAGAGTTCCCTCATCCCCTTCGATTTGTTGTCCGACACTCTGAACGAGCATGTTGCTCTGTTCTCTCATTTTCGCCATTTGATCCTTCCTCCGCCTCGGCTGAGATGCTTTGGCCACAATGGTGCCAACAACTACTTCTTCCTCAGTCAACATGGCGGAACGGGCGTTGGACAAGGCAAAATCGGCGCAAATCTTTCGGAGTGTCGTAGCGTAGCTCTGATAGAGCTCGAATAATTCGGAGATGTCATCGTCATCGTGCCTACGAACTGTGATAAATTCGGATATGCGTCCTAGAATGGCTTCGGAGACAATGTCGTCAAGTGGCACTGAGTCAGCGCTGTGGAAGTGGGTGATCATCTCGTCAGCAGTTGTCGTCTGCTCTTCACGCAACTGCTGGCTTTGTGCTCTCTGGGCTCGTTTCACGACGTGTAAAGCGGGGAGATCAATCTCTCGGAAGAGTCGGCCAATAGCACGCTGACTTTCATAGAATTTGGACATGTCATTCGTTGTTTCGGGCGCATTCCAGTCAGGCCTATTCCGGAATTTCTGCGCCGGGATCTTGCTGATAGGAACTGGCACGCCATTCTTTGGATAGTCCACCGCGTCACTGTGTAATTCAGACAAGCGCAAACAGTCGGGATCGAAGACCCCTTGGCTGCTTTGGTCTGCAATGACGAGCCATCTCGTCGCTATGAGCCCCAATGACTGCGTGGAATTATTATCTATCTAAATGGTCATGCTTTTCTGAAGTCAATGGATATATACGCACATCACTGTAGATATATTCAGTAACAAAGTCTGCAACGTCCGCCATGGTACTCTCTCGGTTAAGGAGTTTCCTAGGTGCGGGTGTATACGCGGCCGGCGTGCAAACTCTTCTAGGCATCAACGAGGGGGACATCGTCACACAATACACATCACCTGCAGGAATGTCACCGTGTGGGATCAATTTTAGGAGAGACGACTTACCGTCGAGATCTCCACCTCCTAGACAAGATGGTGCGGGTCGCGTTCCTAGTCGATTGATCCGTAAGTCTGTGTTTCATGGAACGGTCCGAAGGAACACATACCTTGAATGGAAAATACTATACAGTTTCGCAAGGATTCTATCTCGAACGGGGAGCCTGGTGGGGGTCTACCGATCGCCCGCAGAATTTGTACATCCCCTGGATGGATGGTAGGAGAACGCGAGACAAATGTCGGTCCCTCTAGATAAACAGGCGGTTCACCGTTCGTAGGAACAATGTAAGCGAAAATTTCGCCCTCTCGCAAATATGCATGAATATCCGCGACCCCCACAAGGTTCCATGCATTTGGGACCGGAATGCGTGCGTGGTGCTTCAGGTCACGTAGGACATGGTTGATGGCGAAGTCCATCATCTGGTGCCAGAATGCATCTTCATTGAGAGGCCCAACGCCCAACTTATCTAGGCTCAGCATGATTGACTGTAGGCGAAAGGAGGTGCCAAGTCCATACGACTCGAGTAAGAATGCAGATCGAGCTAACGAGACAATGGACTGGCGAGCAGCAATCACGGCGTTATTCTGCAACTCGTGGAAGGTCTCGTATGGCACTTCGAGAGCTTCGAGAATCATTATGAGAGGTCTATTGAGATAGAAGGGCCCGGGTTTATCGAATGCTCTCGCTATTTCGACGTGCAGGTCCGGAGCGTCGAACTTAACCATAGAAGGCCTGGTGCATATCACATCTCCTGAAAGCCTATGGTCGACACTCAGCATCCCTTTCGCACCTCCTAGTCGAACCTGGTACGCTCGAGGATACGTGCCCGATCGACGGTTGCGGCGGCCCTTGGAACGTAACTCTCTCCAGATGGCACGCGCCAAGTCTGGGGAGATGGTTCCAACACCGTCTGTGAAACAAAAAGATCGCGAAGGATTTTCTGGGTCAGGCCTCTCGATGTCATCGATCAATAGCAGCTCGTCGGTCTCGATAGAAAGAGATGAGTCGGTTGCGGTGAAAGCCTGCGATATTCTTGCCGCGTACCGAGCGGGACAACGAATGAGATTGGGATCGCGACTGCGAAAGTCGCCCAGACCCTCGATGATGGAAGACGCATTGACAACCCGTTCATTATCCCGAAATTCCTTGACAAACCATACAGCATGCTCTTTGAGTGCAGACTGGCTGTATGCAAGGAATTCAAAGTGACGACCGCCAACCCGAAGACCATTCTTCAAGATCCCTCCGACTCTACGTTGAATGAAGCTCCGCCCATCGACCTCTCGGTCCAATCGATACTGGAGGTTGTCTTCATCCAAGAAGCTCACGCGGAGGAAAGAATCCTGATGATTTGGATAAGACCGAATGACTCGGTTGGAACGCTCGGGATATGGTCCTTCGAAAGACATAGATGTCGGTGTCACTTTCACATGGAGACATTGGAACGTGTCAGTGTTACGGGGCGGGGCCGGTGCCTTAGGCGAATAGCCAGTGTAGCCATCAAACAAAACACACAATGGTTGTGTTTGAGTTCCGGGCTCGTCATCCGAGTATGATTCCTTGATCTGCACAGAAAAGTATCTGAAGAACTCAACGACATAATCCTCCCCTTTCTCTTCCAACAATGAGTAAACCCGCACACGAAGATCCAAGAGTTCCCGGAAGTCAGCCATCCAATTGCGTACCATTGATTCGATTTGGAAGGCAACACGCCACGGGAGGTTGGACATCCAAGCCTGGAATTGGCGCTGCACGTGTGTGGAGAATAATTGGCGATTCTCGGTATCATATAGGAAGTTCTCGAGCTTCGTGTGTGCTGCTCTACAAAGTTTGTGGAAAGTGGGGAGGTCATCGCGACGACAAACGAAGCGGACTGCTAGACTCGTGTACGCGGCGACATCAGTGTGGGACGGATGAAATGCTGAGTTACGCTGGCGCATAGGTGCAGGTGGTGTATCGGTGAACGCAGCGAGAACTTGAAGAACTTCGTGGAGGTCGAAGGCGCCGAAGGATTCCGAGTGTGAGCAGCTCTCATAGACAGGTGGAGTAAACAAGGTCATATTGACAACTGTCCTACCCTCGTCGTCACGTGCGGCTCCAACCCATTCTATCTGAGTTGCACGAATGACGGCGATGTAGTCAACTCCCTGCTCTGGCACTGTGATACGGAACTCCCTGCGATCATCATGATAGGTCAATGCACTGTCGTCTCCACAAGCTTTCTCCCATTCAACAGAAAAGATGTTATCCCGGCATGTCCAGCCGAACTGCAAGGTAGACAGCGATATCGTATGAGACGCTAGTGCTGCTACATTACCACGGCGTTCCTCTGCAGCTCGGGGGTCGACATATGGAAACCTGCGAGTGTATTCCACAGTAGAAAGGCGGACGGGCTTGTTGCTCTGCTTAAAACGTAGCCGCAAGCCGACGAAGATGTTCTTCTGCGGTGTAGCGCCACCATATTCCTGCAGGAACTGGCGCCCAACGCCTTCGGTCGGTACTGTCATAATACCACATCGTGTCCCGTCCCGTCTAAGTCTTGGAAAGATCTTGACCTCCAGGTTCAGAGGTGCAGAGGCATGGCGGCTGTACGAAGGAGCATGAAGTGCTCTCGCCAGCTCGATCTTGATGTCACTGTCTGTCTTGTGTTGAGGGATATGTTCAATGAAAATGTCCATATTTCAATTCCTAGTAATACGATCACATCAGCAGATGTTTGAATCACCTGGGAGAACGTACCTGCAATTGAGAAGAGGGACTAGGACCAACAACAGAGAGACATCGAGGCGAAGCGGAAGGTACTTAAATATCGCCCACACTGGCAGATCCTGGCCTTCAGAAGCTGGTCACATGCGATACTGACGCCAATGTTGCAAGATTCCGCAGCCTACAATGCGTGACGCAGCACAAGTCGCAGCACTTAACTCTGGGAGATGTGAACTGGATGTTGTATTAGCTATCTGCGAAGTAGTAGCAAGGCAGGCGGCTGTGTTTATGTTAAAGACGGTTCAATGTTGAACAGCCCTCGATCATCGCGAGGATCTACGACGGGTACGGGGTAGACGGAACGAGTAGCGCATACGTTCTGACAAAGGCACGGGAGCAGTAGATGGTTACGATGTCATCGACATGGCAGGGAGTAGTTGTCTGAGTTCGCGACGCCCGGATGCCAGTTTGTCCTCGATAACATTCTGGATTGTCAGGAATATATTTCTTTTACGTGCTATATAGAAAGCGAGAAAAAGCTTACGACGTCCTGGACGTGTCGATTCCGCTCGAATTCGCTGCGGATCCAGGCGATGGTCTCTCGTCTACTATCTGTATGAGGTATGTCTGCTCCGAATTGAATAGACGCGACTAGGTTACGGAGAGAAGCACGTACGTCTGGTGGCTCGAATGGCTTGACGGTACAAATTGAGTGCCTGGTGCCTCAGTATGAAGTGCTTCAGTGTCGGTGTCGGCTGGCCCATGGTGTGCTGGGGTAGACCGTAGGAGCTTAATGGTCGGTCGGGTTGAATATATAGAATTTCAATAAATAAATAACGTATACCGCGAAGGTCAGCGTGACCTAAACGCCGGACATCCTTGGAGGCCGCCACGAGTAGGCGCCTGTTCCTCTGCCTGTCGTACTCTCGCACATCTACTGAGGGCATGGCAACTGCAGAGTCCGACACCCAAAAACAACCTGGATCCACATCCTCTCCATCCCAAAATGTATCTCCAGAGCAAATTGCAGACGACTTCGAGAAGTTGAACCTACAGCCTCAAGGCCAAGATAGTGCCACCCTTTCCGACCAAACTACACCCAACTCACCACGTCCGCTGCATGTCTATAGCCGCCGCGATTTGCTATTGCTCTCCAGGTCATCCTTGGTGAAAACACCTGATGCATTGCCTGCTTTAAAGCATTGGTTTGGGTATGCCATCTTCCTCCATTGTCGCCATTCTAGCTGATGTCCTTCGAGCGACTGGAATGAACAGGTTGCCAATAGAAAGGAAGCAGAAGTCACCGGGTCTAATACCAATCAAAGAGATCGCCGGTGCGTTCATGTCTTTCGCCTCTCATGAGTATCACCTGTTGACGCGTACTCCCTTAGTTTTCGTAGAGACCCCGATGATGCAGGCAAGTCCCGTCGTGATAGAAGACATGATATATTCACTGATGGATTCACCAAAAAGACCCTCCCTCAAGACCCTCCTTTCGCACAACTCTTTCACAGCCGTCTCAGATGGGCAACTTTAGGCACCAATCTATACGCACCGCTGACAGGGAAAAAGACGGTGACAGGGAGCGAGAGCGTGATCTTCGAGACAAGGAGGGGCAAGAACGTCTGCGCAGTGTACGTTCTATCTGCCGCTCCGTCCTAATCCTGCTGAGGTCTTTGTAGCTGTCAGATAAATATGATCGCGACCGTTTAGCTCTGTCATCTTCTGCTCTGCGAAGTAAGGACAGGGATTCGGCTCCTCACCTAACTTCTGGTGCATCAGGTAGACTGGGAACGGGCATCAATAATTCCGCCAGTCGCCGCACCGAAGGCAGAGAGCTCACAAAGCGGAAAATAAGCGATACAGGAGATGACTGGCGTAGAGGTGAGTTGCTCGTACAAGCACACCAAACACGTCAACTAATTGTACCATAGGTGGTGATTCAACCCGAGCAAGCAGGGATGATCGTGCGTATTCTTGTGTCGTGAGGTCGGCGGATGTCCTCATTGACGTTGCAGTCATAGGCTCAGATAACCTTCGTCGGGATCGCGAAACTCGCGACAGGCCTCGTTCTAGGTCCCGTGCTAGGCGAGAAGTTTCATCTACTCGTAGGGACCGCGATAGAGACGATAGAGATAGAGACCGGGACCGCCGACGCGATGATCGGGATCGTGACGATCATGGTCGACGCGACCGAGACGAGTACTCTCGCCGTGATTGGGATGAAAACCATCAACGGGATAGAGACGACTATCATCGGGAAAGTCGACACCCAAGAGATGCAGAGCGAGACACCGACGAAGATCCTCGGCGTTGGCGCGATGACGGGAGGCGAGACGAGAGAATCGCTGCACGGCGTGACCGCGACCGAGATCGGGAAAGGGGGGAGCGAGACAGAGGATGGGACCGATGGGAGCCATCTCACGAGCGCGACGACCGGGACACTCGACTCAAGCGCGGTACCAGGAGACCTGAGGAGGGCAAGGAGAGGGATGAGAGGCGAGACAAAGACAAGGAAAAAGACAAAGAACGCGAGAAAGAGCCGGCGTGGATGGAGACCTACATCCCCAGTGCATCGGAGAGTGGTATTCTAGGTGGGCAGGGTCTCAATGGCGAATTGGATGGTATTCAGGCATGGAAAAAAGGCCTCAGGGACAAGGAGCGTAAGGAGAAAGAGGGTACGGATACTACCGGAAAGGTGGATGAACCTCAAGGATCTGCTCCCTCCGATGCCGGAGCTACTGGGCAAATGGACGAAATACAACTTTTCAAGCTGCTGATGAAGAGGGAGGCAGAGAAGAAGGAAGCGGAAAGTCGTGTTCTGGAGACTGGAACTTCGACAGATTCCGCTCTATCTCTTCCTTCCAACGATCCAGCTCGTAAGTTCTGTCGACAAATTTTCTTTCCTGTGACACCAGATTATTTACTGGACTATATAGTCAAAATTGGAAGCGGCGCTGCCGGACCCCAAACTTCGAAGGATCTCACAGCTACTCTACCTCCGCATCCTGATGGCCAAACCATCGCACAACCTTCCAATGCACAGGATGGTGCACGATCACTGCTCTCCCTAATATCTCCCCCCGATTTACCCGTTACCTCCTTACAAGGCATTGACTCCCGTTCCTCCGGCTTGGACAATAATAAGGACATGCCTCCTCCCGCGGTGTCTCGCCTGTTGTCTGCGAGCCAGAACATCGGTCAACCCAATCCTCACCCGGCGGATGCTTCCACCCCCACCCCCGGTCCGTTCAATCCACCCGCAGGGTCCAGATTGTTAGCATTTGGCTCGCGTGCAACTTCTGTCGCTTCAGCGAATTCTAACGACCAGGCCTCCAAATTCATAGGATCAACCGAGCTTGTAACTAACTCCATCATGGCAGGAGGGCCATCGATTCCTCCAACCCAGCGTTTGTCGGGGACTCATCAACCAATAGGTCAGGGTGGCAGTCACATGAACTTATCTGGTGTCGATCCCCTGGCAGATCTTGGCGTTTACAGCAACGCTCGTGCTACACCGTCAGATGCTGGCCGTTCCACAAGAAGTTACTCTCCTTTCGCACAAGCTGTTGTGGGTCCTGGGGTGTTTGACGAGCCGCACGAATCATCACACCTCCGTCGGTCGTCGGTCGTTTCCTCTCTGGATCGAACTTCCTTCTCGTTGGGCTCCGAGAATGGTTCAGCTTATCCCGATCCCAATAGCCTTTCCTCGAACTTCGTAGGAAATGGCCCACCATTCGACCTTGGAGGAGCTGCTGCTACTGGTGCCAATGTCGCGGCTGGGAAGGGGAGTCGTTTCGCCAAGTTCTTCGATAACAAAGCCCGAGAGGTTTCACCTGGAGTCCCAGTACGCAACGGTCAACGAGGTCCTGCCCTTGGCCCCTCCACATCACCGCTACCCAATCTTAGACAGGATCAATTAGTTGGCAATGGCGGACTCGGAAATGGACCCGAGAACCGAACTATGGAAGATATCTTTGCTATGTTGCAAAACTCTGCTCAGGTGAGATTTCCTTGGCGACCGTGCGTATAGAAAGACGTTAATGCTGTTAAAAATATAGGGACACAGAGCATCACCACAAATCGGCCAACCCAATCGCATGCAGGGCGGTGGATTACCCTTCGGCCAAAATACCGTTGATATCCATGCTCTGCAAATGCAACAACTACAGCAACAAGCGCAGTTCAACAACAATCGCCTTGATGCCTTGTACGACAGTCGTCTGGATGACCGAAGCTTTGTTCCTGATGGTATGGTTCCTGGACTCAGACCCGCTCCTACCGTTCCTAGACCGCGCAGCCGAGAGCCTAGTGGTCTATATCATGACCAAATGGAAGATCCTATTCAGTTTAACCTGCAGCGTATGCAGCAACAGCAACGTAACGTGGAGCAGTTGTACGCTGGTCCTGGCACGTCTGTGTATGGCATGAACCGCAATGGTCCGCCTATGCAGCAGCCTCCGTTCCGCGGAGGTCCTTCACCCAATCCTAACACCCTTCCGGGCCCCTCGCAGCGTCTTCCCCCCGGATTGGCTAATCTTGGTGGCCGCCCACCTCATGACCCGTCGCAATATCTCGGCGGCCCTCTAGGAATCCCCTCAAGCGGACTGCCGAATGGTATGCAACCCAATCCACCCGCTCAACTTGGTCTTAACAATCTTGGTGGGGGTAATCTCGGTTTCGGCGGGAACATGTCTAGTCGTGGGCCTATACCCGGCCCACACCAAACGCAAATGCTCAACCAAATGGGGGGACTTGGACCAGGAAACAATATGGATATTCGTGGTCCAAACCAAGCACAATTGCTTGCCCTCAGTGGAGGCCTTGGCAATAATGGTATCGGTGGGGGCATGCGAGGGGCAGGATTTAATCCTCAGCATGGTCCCGGTGGTCAAGTACAGCTACCTCCACTTGGAATTCGCCAACAACAGCAACACGTTCCTCCCCAGATGATGTCGCAAATGCCTCCTCCCCCTCATCTTCAACAACAGTATGGTATACCCGGAGGCAACGCGCAGGGAACGCAGGACTTGATGGCACTTTTGATGGGGGGACACCGTGATTGACGTTGTGTCTCTGGTAAGGACGCTCCCATTGGTTGTTTTTTCGTTCGTTCTTCCACTGTTCAACCTGTTCTTCCGTTCATAGCATAACATACACCGATCTTTTCTTGATGTCTCTCTTAATTGAGTCTTTCACTTTTATAAGCTGGCCGACAAAGGAGATCTGCATCTGTTTTCTTTTCGTTACTGTCCGTCTTGCCTCACTTTATAGCGCCCTTCGACGATCTTTTTGTATTATATGATTCGGTATATTCTGCAAGTATTGACATTCTACTTGTGTACACTTGAGATATGTTCACATGTGATGACCATCTTGCAGCGATTGCCTAAATCAACTTCTCGCTGGTTTGTTCAGTCGCTCCGCGAGAGAACCGTGAACGTTAACATGCCGCTTCGACTACTATATCGGGGGACGACACTCCGATCGATCGAAGTTCGGTATAATTCCTCGCTTAGAAGTTAGAACACCGACGTGCCGGATGACCGAAAAGACAGTGACCAGCTCGCAATGGTCCTCCAGCCCTCTGACGTCTACAGCTACCTGCATATGGGCAGTGCTACTTCTGCCTGCCAACCCCTGCGAGTACTAACGAGCATGTGGGCACTGTATGTGTGCGTTGAAGGTCCGGATACTTTTTCGATACTGCACCGTATACGCCGTAATCTCCGAATAATTTTGGTACTACGTACTTATGTAGTAGTTGCGCCTCTGTCAAGACTGCGACCGTCATCCTAAGGCTGTACACTCGTATGCAGTTTACAATCTCGAGGCTCACCTGGAACATTGGAGGCGGTCACAGACTCTCTTGTATGACACCCTATAACACCACCTTCATGATCTCTGGCTACCACAGTCATGACGACGACGATCTTGGCAATGATGTTTATTCAAAAGCTGACTTTCGTTCGATTGCTCGACGCTTGCATGGGCCATTCGCTGCCCTCAGCACTGATACTGCGGAGATGCATCATGAACAGTTTGGAAATACGCAAAGTCTCCTGTCTTCTACTTACATAGTAGAACCCCCCACCTAGCTTCCGATCGGAATAAATGCCCGATCTGTGATTGTTACTGCAATGTAAGAATATCATGCATATGTGGTGTTTGATGCGCGCAGGGTCCGCGGTGACAAGTTAAACTCCACTTGGACCACTCGTACGACGTCGAGTCTCGACGACAGGCTTGAACAGGGAATGGGAACTCACCGGCAATCGTTGTACCTAACCATCGTTGATTGACCCCACGTCTCTGGCCTTTGACGCAAGCCACTGATAGTCTAAGAGGGTGTAAGGCGGAGCGTGATGGATTTTCCTAATCTATTTGAATGTCATTCATGCCCGTATTACTTACACAAACTAGTCATGAGTGGCCACTTCTATTCGCTTTCGCAACGCTCCGTACTTAAAGTCCAACTGCAAACCGTGTAGCTTGACGGCTGGGAGAAGTGGGCTCGCCTGATTATCGGTATTCGAGGGACTTGTGGGCGAGAGTAGTATCCCTTTGATGTTTCTAAATGCATGTCGAGCGGGTGAGAACGCCATCCGTGGCGTGAGACTGGCCTAAATCGGTTGATATCGGTGTAAAAGCGCAATGAGCCAAGCTAGAACCTCGAGCAGATTGTGGTAAATATCTACCGCGGATCCTATCCCCTCCACGGACAGCGGGGAGTATCTACGAAAGGGAAGAGGATGAAAGCGTTTGGTTTTGAAGGATGCGCATGGGCAAAAGGTTACCTGCGCGCGGAGGAAGTTGCGGCGTATCAATGAGAATCCACGGTGAGATAGAGTCTCATACGAGCGCCTGTGGGCCAAGCGGGTGTTATATCGGAGGAAACAGTGCCTAGCTTTTCGCCATCATCTTGACGTCGCATGCCCGCTGCTCGCGTACAGGTTATCATCTGTGGCGGACTGAGCAAAGGGGCCCGCGCGAGTGACCGGAAGAGTGCGCGATGACCCAAAAGGACTGGAAAGTATCCATCATCCGGCGAGGATTAGGACGACGTACGTTCGAGAAGCGGTCGTGCAGGGATTGATGGAACGAAATAGGCAGGATGTTACATAAATGAGCATATGAGAGGCGGATCTGGGTCTGGACGAAGTGCCTGCAGGCAACAACGTGTTCAGGTTCGCGTCTGTGTGGTGCAGGAGTGAGAACCGGTGCGGCCAATGGGAAATGGATACGGAGAAGCCTTGTGTATTAGAGACGGTCGACGAAAGCAATAAGCGTACACGCCCTTTGTGCGTTGCATTTTGACTCGAGCTCGCCGTGTCAACACATCCTTTCTGCCCTGAAAGCTCAGGATTGTCGACATTAGCTTGCTCTACTCTCCCGCTCTCCCCCGTTCTGCTTTGCTCTCGCCTGTTTCGCTGCAGGTCATACAGAGCAGTCCGTCTGCTTCGTCCATTGCAAGACTTGGCTGAGGACAGCTGTCGGTTTCGACCGAGCCGCCGTCGGAAGAGCAGCCAGCAAGCCGCCCTCGATCGCTGTCGAGTGGTGTTCCCAACGTCCCCCCGTCCGCCCTCTCCCTCCTCGGTACTCGTGGATCGCATAGAAAAGTGACACTTTTGTGTCCAAAGTCCCTCGTTTAGTCCCCCTTCATTCCCTTGAGCCTCGCCTTCGTTATCCGTACCCTCCCCCGCCAGTAATAGCCCCTACATAATCAAGCACATCCGCTTGTCGACTTAGTGAGAAGGAGACACGCGAGCATTCACTGGTGAGTAGATATGCACAGGCTCAAGACACAGGTGATGCCAATATGACCAGTTTCGTACAGGCTCTTGCAAGAACTATTGGTGAGTGAAATGATGGAGGCATGGCGGTGGAGATGCCGGGTGCTGACTCGCCCCTAGCAGGATACTCCAGGAACGGGCAGAAGGACTCGAGACGCAGCAGCAGCACGAGGTAAGTCGGTATAGTGTACTTGCATACGTCACTCTGGCGGGGCCGTGAAACGTGCCCGTCGTACATGCCTTTTGCGGAACCCGCGAGTCGCTACTCAACGCCGCCCGGGCGCTCCCCCTGCCGGTCCAGCTGGGCAGCCGATATGGCCCAGGAAAGAGTGTGCAGCATCTCAGTTGTCTTTGCGCATGAGCAGCGGGGGATGTGCGTGCTTCACAGGGGGACGGAACACGCTGCACGCCCGAGTGATGGGCGATCAACTCGGCGCAGAATACTCATCTGGTGTATCTCGGGGGCAGACCGGGGGCAGATGATTGCAGCAAGAGGCGCAACGTGAGGCACGCCCCTATGAGAGCGAGGATATTTCACGCGAGCAGCTTATCTGTGTGCATTGCCCCCCGCGTCGTGCGTCCCCCGTCCAGTTTGTTTCTGCTCCCCCATGAGAGTGTGAGCGAGCGCGAGGTAAGAGGATACTTGTGTGCACGGCTGGGACGGCGATGGGTGGGCCATTGCGGGCGATGAGATCGATGTCGGGGACGCCTTGGTCTGCGTTCACAGGCTGATTTGGGCTGGATGATGCTGGCCTTGTTGAGTGAGACGCCGGGGTTTCCTTATTGGCTGCGGGACCGGGCGGCCGGGCCAGAGCTGACCGTTTTGGGACGGGGCCTGTTGCGCATCTTGCTTCCTCCTTTCTCTGCGACGTCGTTCACGTCCCGCCCCTCCTCCTCGTCACATCCGATAACGACCCTGCACGCTGACCACGACTCTTTTTTTCTCTCTCTTTTTCTCCAGCTTCTCTCCCCCCTCTCTGCACGTCGCCAGCCCCCGACGGCGTATGAGCCCAGCGCGTCCCGTGCTCAGTGACACAGTGAGTCCCCTCCCGATCCTGCCCTCGATGCCCGCCTGCGCCGCCGCTGCCGACCCCGACCTGCCGCCCGCTCCGGCCGGCGACGAGGGGGGTGCGCCGGCGCCGGGGAGACGCCTGTGTGCGCAGGTTGTCTTGTCCCTCGAGGTCGGGGCAGCGCACGATGAGCGCAGAGGCCTCCTGTCCTGCACGTACTGACGCGCCCTCTCCCCCCAGCTTGCAGTGCATCGCCCAGCCCCCCGACGCGCCCCTCGACATGAAGGACATCTCCAACGCGTCCAGGCCATCCCGCCACACCGCCTACCCCAAGAAGCGGCCGTCCCCCTATGGCGTCTCAAAGTCGCGCAGGCAGTCCCCCCTCCACCCCGCCCTCGCCGTCACCCGCAAGTCCCCCCGCGCCGCCCGCGCAGACATGCTCGCCCAGAAACAGCGCGAGGCCCACATCCAGGCCCTCCGCAGAGAAGGCGTCTACCTCGAGGAGGAGTACCGTGACGAAATCCGGTTCTACATGCACGAGATGGAGGTACGTTCCCGCTCCCGTCTTCCCCCCGTCCCCCCGCACTCAATGTCCCCCAGCGGTACACAATGTCCTCCACCACCTCCATGGACCAGCAGCCCGAAATCAGGTGGCACATGCGGCCCTGTCTCGTCGATTTCCTCGTCGAAATCCACTTTACGTTTCGCCTTCGTCCCGAGACCCTCTATCTCACCCTCAACATCATCGACCGCTACGTCTCCCGCCGCATCGTCTACGTCAAGCACTATCAGCTTGTCGGCTGTGCCGCCCTCTGGATCGCCGCCAAGTTTGAAGACGCCAAGGAGCGCGTGCCCACCGTCCAGGATCTCGCCCAGATCTGCCGCGACACCTACGACGAGTCGGCATTCATACAGATGGAGGGCCATGTCCTCTCCACTATCCAGTGGACGCTCGGCCATCCCACCGCAGAGTCATGGTTGAGACTCATGTGCTGTGGCCCCTGCGTCGAGGACACAAAGGTGCAGCACGTGGCCAGGTTCCTCATGGAGATCACTCTCTTCTATCGCGAATTTGTGCAGTATCCCTCCTCCGCCATCGCCCTAGGCTCACTCACCTTGGCGCGGTATTTGTGTGGTAAAGGTCGCCGTTTATTTGAAGAGACTGACGAATGTCTGGAAATCGTGGAGCTTTTGGACACCCGCCTCGCAAAACGGGTCAACGACCTGTCCGAGACACTCGTCAAAAAGTATTCCTACGCCTTTTACTCAAAGGCGGCTACTTTTGTCGTCCAATACTACCTTGAAGGCGGCCGCTGGCAGCGTCAGCACGCCCCCCTCCCGATGACGCCCATCCGCACATCGTCATCCAAGGTCAGCACACCCATGAGTGTTTCTACCACCGCATCGGATCTGTCAGACGACATGCCGGCCACACCGACCAGCCCATCCTTCTCCAGTGACTTCTTCACGAGCTCACACATGTCTGATGATAAGGAGAACTGCCCATCCTCGCCGACGTTTGAGCCTGTCATTCACAAGCAGCAAGATCCGACGCCTGACCATTACTTGCCCCACGATTTTGTGGCGTTTGGTCGCCCGGCATTGCACAACCTGAATGTAGCGTCGCCGAGACCACCTGTGGCCATGATCTCATAAGGCCCTCCCCCCGTGAACGACTGTCAATATCTCCCTTCTAATGTCCCTGCGGCCGACCCGAGCACCTGTCGTCATGGGTTGTAAAAAGTCTTTCCCGATGCAACTAGCTCAACAATTCGCCTGCAAAATGTATCACCATACCATACACGTCGTCTCATCGGCATCATCTCACGCAATTGTCTCTGCAAACTCAATCATCATCATTCATGCATCCCTCCTTGCAATCGTCTTTCTCTCTTCCTTCTCAGTCTCAGCATTATAGGCCAAACACCCGGGGGTTAGCATGAAGCTACGCAAGCTTGGAAGTACGGGCGGAGGAGAACCCGCATTGCGCACCCCAATGTATCAAGGCAATGTTGTAAAACATCACAGACGGCTCTCCTTTACATCGGCCAATCCCCTTCCCTTGGACTTGTTGCCGCCTGCACTTGTGTTTAGCCTTCAATCATCGAACAATCGTCGTCACATTCATTGTCTGTTACTCTATGCATCCCGTCGTTACCAATCTTTTCTTTCCCTTTTTTCAATTCGCCTTACGCGATAAGATTCGACAGATCCTCGCCTGTGTACATACAACCCGCCTTTAAATCCGCCGCCTTCTTTTCTATCTTATTTTTCAGTTTTATTGTATATTTGAAATTTCCCCCTTTTCTTCATCACAAGCAACAATCCCCCATCACCACGCAATCACTTCTTATTTCGTCCGTTCTTCACCCACTGTTCCTTTCGCTTCCACTGTCGTCTCTTGACCTCGCTTTCCTTTCGCAAGATCTGCCTGAAGGGCATCCTCCTCCTCGTGCACTGTCTACACTACCGACCTTGTCCGAATTCCAATCAATTATTGTTCGACGTACGACGTTCCAGGGATATCGCATCCGGGCTGAGATATAGGAGCCAATTTTTGAAAGGTCTTGAAGCTCAAAGTCGCGCCAGGTCCTCGGAAGCGAGGTGCCACCTCGTGTACACATCACGTGATCGTTCCGCCGAGAGGTCGCTCGCACGACGCTCGCTCAATGTACACCGGTCACTCAGGCTTTAGTACTTTACTCATCCAAATGAACCTACGTATACTTAGCTTATCGTTGCTGCAACGACCTACCTTCATGGATGCCCGTTCGATTTCCATCGCGGCTTGCCCAGAAGGTGCGAATCATATCTCTTGTGTGCAATTCATGATCTGTCATTGAATGACCGACAGGGGCAACCATCAATTTGAAGGCGTAGGTTGAAGATAAACTGCAGTACTGTCGTTTGGCCTGGCATACTATGTTGTAGTACGGTAAAAGGTAATTCCTCAAGTATTCCAAACATCTATACGGATCCCATGGAGTGCCGACTTCCAGTCTCTACATATTATGGCCACACGTTTACGTTCGGCCGCTATGCATTGCTATAAGTAATGGAGCTTTATCATGCTCGCCGACCCTGATTCACACCAATGACCTCACACGATTCAGACCAGAAGACAAGAAGCTTGAAGGTGGCCGCTGATACTACGGCGAGTGAGGATCTTTACATTCCACGCCGTTGTTGTACGTACGACTCTATACCCTGATTTGGCGGCCGACAGGTAAGCTTTGGTTGCAGCATTTCTATGGACCGATTCTACGTTGCTATGATGCGCCCGTGCATTACACAGAATACAAGGGCAGTTCACCGGAACCTATCTTGTCAACTCAAACATTCAGGAACACAATGGCGCAGTATGATAATCCACGCGGTGGGACGTGAGAGGTCTCGCTGAACAAGACAGCCCGGGACAAGGTGAGGGAATTGTAGGAGGCTTCTTCTGATCATCGCGCTATAATTCCGCTCTTTATTCACGTAACGACGTTTTCCGACTGACCTAACCCCGAATACATCGCACCTCCTCTTTGGCCCTCTTTCACCCTTTGATCATCATCGCGCTCTACAAAGATATCGATAATCGACAGGTTATATGCGCGCACCGCTTGGGGTCATTTGTGGCGGTCACAGCCTTTCGGTGAAAGTTCTGAAGACAAGTCCCACCCTCGGGTCTAATAGGGAGAGAAGCATACGGATACTTTGATGCAGATGGTCATACGACTGTCCTTCCATGATATGTACCTACTGGGTTATAAGACTGAATCCTGGTACGCGAGTACACAAATGTTTTATATCATTTCTTCGTCAATCATGAACTTACACTGCCTACTAGATGACACCTAAGACCCTTTATGTAGAATATGAATGTCGTCATTTCAGACGTATACCCATTTATTCCAGGGCCCATTGGCCATTCCCGTCCTGCTTGATGTACACCGCTCTCTTCTCATTCAACGAGATACGTCCCGCGTTGAGGATCGCCGTCGTGAGTATGGTATTCTCGATGGTCGGCAGTCCGTGCTTGTCAAAGTCGGTTGGCTCTGCTTGCTTTGCATTGACGCTGCGTGCTGCATCTACGAATTTCTCGATGGAGACATAACCATATCCGCGCTGTCCGTCAAAGTGCCCGCTCTCCGAAGGCGAATACTTCATGCTTTGGAAAGCATCGTCTTTTCAGCCCAGCAGTTTTCTGAAAAGCAGGGATATACTCACTAGAACGGGTTGTACCACGTCTTACCGGTCTCGTCTTGGACGATGTCGTATCCACGATGAGCTTGGTCGACGTTAATCTCGCCCTGCAAACGATCCAAACATAATGTCAAGTATCTTTCAAACAACACACCCTGCGCAACCACTTGCCTTTTCCGCCATGTAGTACCAGTGCTGAGCAGAGTGGACGCCAGACTTCAAAGGAGCGGTCCATGACGCGGTATAAACTGCTGTTCCTCTGTGCTTGCTGCTACTCAACGACTGCCAATCTACCAAGAGGGTTATTGTATCCTCAGTCTGGGGAACACAGTTGTATGGTTCACTGGTTGCGATGCCGGCGGCTGCACTTGCGACGACCCTTGTAGGGACGGCTTTCCCTTGCATGATCCAGCAGTGAATATCGATATGATGCGAGGAGAGGTAGTAGCTAACGAAAGATGTTGTCAGCGTACGTCCTTGCAGTGTACGTTTGGGCGACGCACCTGATATCTGAATCTTTTCCAGCCCACGCACGGAAGGTCTCAAGTTGACTCTTGGGCTGGCTCATCCAAGCGTTGTAAAAGTTGAACTCTCCCAGAGATGCAGCTCGAGCCCGAGCGTCACTGTACACAGGATCGAATCTAACTCATGGTTCAGCAATACGGTCTTGTAGGGGATATATTCAACAGGACATGCCTCTTATGATGCTCGACGAAACAAACCACATTTTTCTCCTTCGCCGCCTTTACCAGATCGAGATGGTGTGACAATAATTGTGTCGCGGGCTTTGTGACCAGGACATGCATTCCTTTGTCGATGGCATAGCGGGCAATAGGATAATGAGTGCCTGTGAGCGAGACTCGTGAGTATCTACTGCGAGTGCGCACATGTCAATAGCACTGACTGTCTGGGGTGAAGATGATGACAGCGTCGCCCGGGGAAAGCTTGTCAATGGCTTCCTTGTCTGAAAATCCTCGGCATTGAGGCTCAATAGGTAAGACCCTGAGGACAGGATATGCTCACAAGCTTCGCCATTGATCTGGTCGCCCTCGGGATAGGCATCAAATCTTGGTCAAATCAGCACGATAAGGAAAATAAGACTGTCGAGGGCATACATACGAGATATCCATGTCCTTGTAGACATTGGCAATGTTTTCCTGAAGATGTTTACGGATGGCTGGGAATTTAGAACCATTGGTCCCAACCATGCTCAGCTTCTCCACCTATGTATGTATCCGAAGCGGTCAGTCCTACTCTAAGCCTCTGCCACGAAAGTTTACCTTCCCCAGTCTTCGGAGATCGAACAAAACAAGGCCAACGACCTGCAGGATGCGTGTCAGAATTCTCCCCCACGGGCTCGGACGATACATACACCGATCTGTAAATATCGGGAACAAGTAAGTAATTCATTCGTTATAGGCAGAAAGCACTAGTGGGGTACCTTCTTGTCCGATTTGGATGCACCGGATCCTGTCCATCCGGTGGTGTACTCTCCCTACTGGACATTAGCATCCAACTTCCACCGAGTGCAGGATGAAACTTACGGTCCCACCTGTGCGCAATAGGAGTACGGTCAGATAGAGTCAACGTGCGACGGAGACCTCGACGTACACATCAACACATTGAGTTTTCTCTCAGACATGGTTCACTACTTCTTCTGTCGGGACTGGGGGTTACGAGGAGAAGGGGGTGCATTGTCGGGTCTGCGATGTAGCTCTTAAATATCCTCGCGCAGGTCGATGATCAGGAGAGCAGGGAGATCCTCCGAGGCTTCAGCGGGCCGGTGCCATTGAGGGCTATACTTGCTACTCTCCCGGGCCGGGCCGTGTTCCGCGACCGTCAGTGGGAGCCTTCTGAAGCACTTACACAAGAGTACATCGTACTTACTGAGGCCTTACTTTCGTGCTTTCTATATGCCTCATCGCGCGCACATACAATCTGGCTCTACTGTTTTCCCGTTCAAAGCACACTGAAGGTCGTCAGTGAACGAGAAGCCGGGAACTCGAAGCTGAAACAAGGCCAACATTCGTAACAATATCGTGGAACTTCAAACTCTTTCGCAGGTTATGATGCATGAACATCAGCCACACGGGTTTTAACATTGTACGACCAATTCTCTCGCCTCACCACGAGGGCGTGTCGCAGCCGAAACGTTCCTAGACAGTTTCCAAAAGCGGAAACAACACGTGGGGGGTTAGGATGGATAGGCGTGCTCCAACCGCGTCTGGGGCAGACTTGACTCTGCTCGCGATGCGTGCCCGACAGTCATGGCTCTCCCTACTCCTCTCAAGCATCCCAGCTCTCCAGTGCCACCCATAGCTCATTCACCTGACCCTTCCTTTGTCCCCCGCAAGGAATTTCTTCAAGACCATAGAGTCATCTCCTCTTTCGCGCTCCTTGCGCTTTCCGGCACTAGTCTCGTTCGATCTTACAGTTTCCCGGTGGCCGTCAATGACAGCCTCCGTCAGCTCTTTGAACGGAATGGTCTTCAGACATGGCGCACCAACGAGTCGAAAGAGTTCTACGAATTCGCCCTCGAAGGCAGGCCTTGGGCAAATCCAAAGGCGGTGAAGTCCGAGAAGCTTATCATCGATATACTCGAAGTCATACTACATTATGGGCATAATCTTCTATCCCCCATTGATTACGGGCGTGAGCCCGACGACAGAGTGGCCATAGCGTTCTCAAAGCCCAATCTTTCCCAACCTTCCAATGTGGCAAACGCATCTGCTGCCTCTCTCAACAACCAGATGCGCGTGTTGTTCGCCATCTCGTTCGCTTCCGCTAGTGTCATGCGAGTCGTGAGTCCCCCTTTGTCTTCCACCCCTGCTATTCTCCAAGCAGTACGAAACGCCTGGCCTAGAGGAACAGACGATGATAGCAAGAAAGTGGGCCATGATACATTCGAGTTCAAGCTGAAAGGGTATAAATGTACGTTTTACTTTGCATTCATGCATCTTTCCTCTACTCAGCTCTCGGTGCAGGGTATCAGGAAAATACCTTTGCAACTGACTCTCTGCGTCACATCCTTTATCTCCTTTCCGCTCTGGACCGACACGGTTTTGAGCTGTTGGTCTCTATATCCTTAGGCAAACGCTCCAGGGTCAAGGACTTGTGGATATTTACAGGAGTCGCTCGCTCGCATTACGCTGATTCCAGTACTGTAACGCCCAATGGCTCGAGTCTGGAGCTAAGGAGAGAAGGCACGCCCCAAAATCCTCTTGCACTGAGTCATGGGAGTAAACTCGGCTTTGCTCTCAGCAAAGCACAGACAGTGCCAATCGGGAATGGCGTAGCAAATGGGCACACCCTCCATACTCGCAGTGCCAGTGATACCACTCCTGTAAGGTCTTCCCCCTTGAAGTCGTCACCTTTCACCAGAGCTACGGGCCGTCTTCTGCGAAAGGCGTCTCCAAAGAAAGATGGCCCTCCTGCAATTCCAGAACAACCAGAGTCGACGACCACTTCCCCGACACAGTCTCCTCGCGTAGGAAGCAACAGTATAGGCAGTTGCGATATGACCGGGGTCGGTTCTGGGATGCGAAGATCCTTCGATCTATCACGTACGCCCGATGTGTTCTACACCACTGACGGTCGTCCTTACAGGGACGTTGTGCACAACGAATACAACCCGTTCGATACACGTAATGACTCTCCATACCACACGCACCCCAACGCGGCGAAGCGTGCGTCCAGTCGATCCTTGCCTCCCTTTGACCTTGGACACCAACAAGGGTCTTCTCGGCCTTCCTTACAGTCTTCTCATCATTCGTCTTCCAACACGCCGCCTCTCCGTGAACATTCACGCACCAACGGGGATGTTTCTCAAGATGTCGGTGCACAGCACCCCACTACTCCACCTCCTGCCCTACTGGGTCCTGGCGTCTTCCGAGATTCCGGCCTGTCTTACATGACGGAGAGGCAGTCTTTCGAGATCCCAATCGTATGGAATGGCGAACATCCTGAACCTACAGACCCCCGAGCAAAGGCACAAAGTGGACACGAAAGCCCGCCTCAGAAAGGTGTCAATACGAGTGTCACCGCTGGAGCGCGAGCTTCTCCACCACGTGACGCCGATAAGAATGACGTACGACGCACGTTGCCTCCTACTATTAAAGAGCAGCCCAGTCAAGAGGACGAGCTGAAGCAAGGATTGAAGATGTCGCTGCGTACTGGAGAACAGGCACTCGATGGCCAACAAGGCTCTGTAACAGCCATGTCGCCCACGCGCGTCTCGCCCCAGGCCGACGGAGTTCGCCAGAGCGAGGTAGCGTCCGTCGTCCTCGGGCAGAGCGCAAAGAGTAGTCCCGCGGGAACACCTCGCGAAGAGCATGGAATGAAGCCAACTCACCCTCGAAAAGACAAGGACACGACGTCGTCGGGATGGGTACTGGTCAATATCGAGGGTGCTGGGAAGGCACGGGGGAAGTCGGATGGGAAGAAGAGTAGGGAAGGATCTCGGTCGCCCGACCAGCCAGATAATGGTCGGGTCTCTGGAGATAAACTCGTTCCACCTCGAGCGAATCAATCCAAATCACCTTCACCTGGTGCGCCTGTGGCATCGACAATGTCCTCCGCGGCGAAAACGATTGCCATCATTGACGCTGTAACGGCCAAGGAGGAGCACGAAAAGTCCAAGTCAAACTCAGGTTTCAAGCGGCTACTTCGAAAGGCGAAGGGTTTGAACGATGGTGGTGAGAGTGCGACGTCGACTAGGTCGACTACGCCAAGGAGAAAGACGCCAGATAATGGCGCTCCGATGCTGAGGAACATCGAAGCGGAGGAGAGGGGGGATAGACACCGGAGAGGAAGCCCTCCGACAGCGGCCTCGAAGGCTGCTGACCAGCGCATGGATATTGACTAACCTATCGCACCGGCCTGCGTCATTGTCTCGACTGGACATCTATCTTGTAAGTGGTCGTTCGGTCGGTAGGATTGGTGGTGAACTAACACAATTTGTCAGTTCATGTAACATTATTGTACCTGGAACGGCAGGATACCCTTACTGACTGTATGCGCTTCTCGGACATTGACGACGATCTGTAGCACACTGATGTTTCACTGTACGACATTGCACGATTTAATGAGCCATTATGACAGTTGTTGGTAGCGAGCAGGTGTGCTGCGCGACGCGACGCGAAGGAAAGTCACGTGGGATACGAGTGTCGACTCTGGGGTCTGGTGGTACCACTACTGGCAGTACTACTGGTGTACGGATGTGTGTACGAGAGTGTTCAGAGAGTTGCTGTGAGAGAGCGTGTATCAAGTGCAGGTCGGCGCCCGTGGTGGGCACGAGACGAGCGCGGAAAAGGACAGCAGGAGGTCGGGCTCAGCCACGGCCACGGCCTCCTCCTGCCTGCGGACGCTCTCGGACGAACTGTAGTGCTGCTTTCATCGTTGCCACCATGCCCACGTGCAGGCGCAAACGCGTTCTGCTCACCCAGCCCTCCCCCGCCCTCCTCGATGCCCTCCGTGCAGGCTCAAACAAGGAGGTCTACTACCTCGCGCAGACCGGCGAAATATTTGAGTCTTACGAGTAAACATCCTGCCCTCGTCCCCTCCCGCGCCCGCCCGCTGACCATCCGCCGTCCCAGAGCCTATGCCACCCGCATGTCCTTCTACAGGATGAAGCAGTTCCAGTGCGAGGTCACCGGCAAAAGCGGCCTCGATTATTTCCAAGCCCTCGAGAGCGAGCAGCAGGAGGCCCGCACCATGCACTCTAGGTTCCCCGAACCCCTCAAGGCCGCCGTCCTCAAAGCCGTCCAATGGCGTGCGTCTCTCCTCCACCCGAGCCCTAAAATATGCTGACGCCACTTTCCCCAGAGGTCATGGGCCGTCTCGATCACCTCGTCGAAGCCGTTTACGAACGTTTCAAGGACAGGTTTTATCCAGATGAGAGTACGTCCTCGACCCATCCCAGCGCTTCCATCTCACTGAGTGCCGTCAACCAGGGGTCATCGTGGACCTCAAAGGAGACAAGTATGCATCCTCTCCCATGTTTGTTCTCCCGCTAAACGTTGTCTAGGTATTATGCCCGTGTCGTCCAAGTCTTTCCTCCTCGCCCTCCTCCGCCCTTCCCTTCTTCGTCCCGATCAGCATCGGAAGGCCAGGCCTCCTCATCCTCCTCCCCCTTGACCGACGATGACCCCATACACCGCATCGCCGAGGATATGAAGATCCCTATAAAGGACGCAAACGCAAGAGACGATCCGCACAGGTACTATTACAAGGTTCAAATTCTCGAGGAAGAGAAACAGCCGGGCCAGGGCAAACATGGTGCTCAAACCAAAGGGAAGGACAAACAATCCAAGTTCAGCGGCAGTCTCATGGACGTCCAATGTGCTGACATGAGGTGCGTACTTGTACAAAGCCCCCCTCCCTAAAGGGATACTCATCTTACTGCCCACAGTCGTGACCGTCTGGCGTTCTCCAAATCCATCCTGCGTCGTTTCATCCGAGACTGCGTCGATCGTGATGCTGCTGTCGCCTCCCCGTGGACAGTCAAACCAGCCATAGCCACCCGCTATGGCGTGGACACGGTCATGCCTGAGGAGACTCGCCAAAGCGTCGAGATCCTCAAAAAGGGCGAAAGTGACAAACGCAAGAAAGTATGGGAAGAGAAGGAAGGACCACTCAAGAAGCAAAAGAGATTGGAAGCAGAGGAATTGAGAGGTAATGCATTGCTAGCTTCTTCGTCCATTACATGCCTTTCTCATGAGCTTTCAGCGAAAGCCGCGGCGGCTCTCGCGGAACGTAGAGAGCGCGAAGCACGAGAGAAGGAGGAGAAAGCCAGGCTTGCCAAGGAAGAAGCTGAGCGACTCGCAGCAGAAAAGAAGAAGAAGAAACCTGTTCGTTATCCAACTGAGGATCTTGACATCACGATCGGCGACAGGGAGAAGAGGGCCGGTATGAAGCTCAAGAGGCCTACGCCCAGTAAGACCGCTATGCCGTTTGGTACAGACCGTGACACCAACGAAGCATTCCTTACGGCTTGGAACTTCTTAAACATCTATGGGTATGATTCCTAAAGCTCTTAACTGAATCGGGTGCTTATTCACTATGTAGTCAACCTTTACATCTCTCATCGTTCACAATGGATGAGTTTGATCACGCACTCCGGCATTCCTTGCGGGATCCCGCCTGTGTGCTCATCGCAGAAATTCATTCCACCCTCATCTATAACCTTCGAACTGTGCCATTCACCCGATTTAGTGCCCTGCAGTCACTCGATGAACTACGGAATACCGTGGGTGCCGATGACAGGGTCTTGGGTGTGACGTTGGAACAACTGGAGAACGCTCTGACAGACATAGGGAACAACTGGGAACGTGCTCCTCTTCGTTTGACGGAAGGACGAGAAGGCTGGGAAGAATCGCTCGTTGGCTGTCTGAAGGATGTGGGTAACTTAGCCCTATGTTGCGAGCAGGAGCTGACATATTGGTTTAGCATGCAACCACAGAGAACTTCCCTCGAATGCGGGAGATATTCACTCGTTTGCTGTTCGCGCCAGAATCCACAGACGCCACAAGCACTGTCACTACGCCGGCGTCGACTCCCCAAAATGACAATCTCTCCGTCCCCTCTCAGCCTTCCCAGCGTTATCATACCCTTCCTGTTACGGATAAAGTCGCAATCCTTGCCTTTATGTGCAACCTCGCTATCTCAAGCAAAGCCATTCATATGCATATGGAGAGCTGCGAAGAGCAGCTGACGGCTTTGCGGAAGGAAAAGATTGAAGTAAATAGGACCAAGAAGCAATAGTGAGTGATCCAAAGCCCATGCGCTCGTTTATCCTCTGCTCACAACTCCCATGTTAGTTTGGAAGAGATGGCCGCTCTAGCGGGCGAGTCCAAAGAAGCCACGCCAAAGACGTCTAATGGGACCGAAGAAGATGTCACGATGCAGGAATCGAGCGAGCTATCTGACGTCCCTGGTTCTGACGGGGAAGGAGAGACAGGAACGCCTAAACGCCGAAGTAAGGCAGCGGCGCGACGCAAGACGCAGGCCACGGAGAGACAGTTAGCTCGAGAGCGACAAGCCAACGAGAAACAGAGACTGGCTGAGCACCGACGACTCGATGAGGAGGTCAACAAACTGGAAAGAAGACTTGAAGGTATCGAGCGTGACTTCCGAAAGTTGCTGGGGGCTGTCAGAGTTAAGCCCCTTGGCAAGGATCGTTTCTACAATCGTATCTGGTGGTTTGATGGCATGGGGTCATCGTCTTTGATTGGGAGCGGTGGTGCTATCCAGTATGGCACTGGGAGGATATTTGTCCAAGGCCCGAGCGAGTTCGATGCGGAGATTTTGGAAAGAAGGGAAGAGGATATCAAGGCGAGGCGGTTAGCTGAGGAAGGTGAAGAAGGCATGCTGGGTGTAGGTGAATGGGCTGTCTTTGATAATATCGAGCAGGTATGAACCACATTCTCCTCTTTTGTGATCGCTTCTCGCAGTGCGCTGACGATTGCATGTTATCCAGATTGACGAGTTCGTCGCCTGGCTAAACCCCAAGGGAGTGCGAGAGTTGGCCTTGAAGAACGCCCTCACCAAGTGGTGGCCGCATATTGGTCCTGGCATTCGTCGACGCGTGGCTGTAAGTCCTTGCCATTTTATGCCATAATCCCCGCTCATCATTATGACTTTAGGACTTATCCAATGCGACAAAACAGCCGGAAGCTCGTCGTAGTGCCCGTATGAAATACCCAGGCTCCGAACTAGCTAGGGAGCCATACATGCTCTGGACGAACAAACGTGCGCTTTCAGCATCGTAGGCTCACATCAGCTTGAACACTTCTTGGTTTGTATACGTACCATGGGGACACGATTCACGTCTTCATTATTATGTTCTCATAATTGGTTTCATTCGTTGATTGTCTTTTTAGTTGGAGTCCCTCGCATATGGTTTCCGAAGTTTTTACTGCAATCCATCTCGTATCGTATTCCCTGTTAGAACTCCTGTTATGATGTCGCTTGCTTAGCTCCGTTTTCTTTTGACGACTGGAATCGTTCATCTTGTCAGTCCTACACTCACATAGTGTCGTTCCATCTCATATAGACGTAGTCCCACTCGGAGACTTCTAGGTAAGAGCGTAAGAACCGGACTGGGGAGTACGTTGCACTCCACGGCTTGTCTACTACTACATAGTAGATACCCAACCGAAAGCGATAAGTGGCGTTTGTACGCTCATTGGTATCGGATTCATTCCGGTGACTGCGATTGAGAGACAGGGCAGGCTAGCTCGTGCACACCTAGTAAGGAGAAGTGGAGGACTCAGGGAAGAAATAACCTGAGGAGAGTGAAAAGGCTTCATGATGTGTATGAGATAATTCACGGCTTCTTCCATGTCTCTGGTGGACGGCCTCTCGCTGAGCTTGCAATTTCGACTCTAACTGTGAGTTGAAAGGTTGTCAATGTCCGGATGGCCCAGGCCCTCACACGCACGACCCACTGTCATCAGTCAGGTGACCGCGTATCGATGGTTTCACACATACTACGCGCTCGTTGCTCTGCACAAACTCAGACATTGGCAAGAAACCTGGAGATTCTTGTCATCGTCGTCCACATTCTATTCTGCGTAGTTCCGCAATGAAGCGTTCTATCTCACCGGCTGAAACTGCGCTGCCACAGAAGAAGTTGAAGTCTGCCGTGGCGAGCAGTACAAAGCTTCTACACAATTTGGGGTACCCTTCAATCGGTTCCGCAACACGGATCGCGCCTGTACCATTACAGCAACCTTCGCCCCTCTTGACCTTCTCCTATACTCCTGAGCATGTCCTGGAGTTCAATAACGCCGCATTGCGCTACTATGTGGACCCTCCTCCAAGAGCTAACTTGCAGTATGGATACGACAGGTGGATAAGAAGACCGGAGGAGCGAGGGCGCATCGACAGTTTGCTACAAGCTGTGAGTAGAATCAAAGAAAAGATGGATAGTAGAGGCATAGATGGAAACGCCTGGCTGCGCGATATTGGCGTGGTTTCTTGGAGGGGCGTCATGACAAAGTGAGTTGCAATGCTGTGGTAACGCGCAAATGAGGCTAATCTTTCCTTTATTGTTCGTGAGGGAGAATATTGACCGCACCTTACGAAGAGCGAGATGAATGGGAACTGAATATCATGGTTCATGGCAGCACGCTCTATCTTGAAGAGCATCTTTCGAGTGACAGGATCAAGGAGAAGTAAGATGTACACCACTACAAGTCAATGTGCAACATCGACTAAATACCACTGCTTTAGGAACGAAATCTCTCCCCACCATAGGAAGCAGATGTACTATGGTTATGCTTTTGAGTCGTACTGCACCTCTCCACATCCTCAGCCTGTTCGTGCCCAGGACGTGCAGGAACATCCTAGAGGCTGGGGTGGTGACGTGGACACTAATGTTCAGTGGTGCAGCGTGGTCAAAACGAAACTTGATAATATCAGGATAGTCATTGGTGGTGAAGTTGACTGTGTGCGAGGTGAGACCGGTTGAGAATCCAGAGACAAAAAGAACATCGGGACTAACACCGTGATAGGGGAGTTCACAGGCAAGACTGACACTTACGTTGAATTGAAGACCTCGATGACAATCCGGAATGCGCAAGACGAAGCCCGCTTTGAGAAGTAAGCTTCCACCGTCCACCTGTATATACCCATTGTGTACTCTATTTACTCATTGACTAACAGAAAGCTTCTCAAATTCTACTTCCAATCTTTTCTACTCGGAGTACCGGTCAGTACCCTTGTTTTCCGGCGGGTCTTCATGCTCTCAACAATCATATGCAGGAGATTGTAGTTGGATTTCGCACCCCATCCGGTCAATTGTCTACTGTACAAAAGTTCAAGACAATGGAGATTCCAAGGCTTGTTCGAGATAAGCCTGGCGCATGGGACCCATTGATATGCTTGGATTGGGGCAAGCGTTTCTTCAATTTCTTGCAGTCGACTGTTACCTCGGACACCGAAAAAGGCTCAATCAATGTCTGGAGAGCAAAGTTCACGCCTCGTGAAGGTGTAACTTTGTCTCTACTCGGTGACGCCGAGGTGGCCGAAGTGGTCAATGGAGAAGAAAGAATTGGCTTCCTGCCGAAGTGGTATGTTGATAGTTTGAAATCCAAAGCACCTATACATCCGCCTTCAGAAGACCCTGCTTTCGACGAAATGAAAAGGGCTGGCGCGGGTGTTTCGGACGAGGCGTGTTCTCGAGGAGGTGGACCATCTGGATGGCGAATATGATAGTGTGCATGTACAAATTGACTAGCTTCCAACCATGTCCTTGTCGCTCGTCGCCTCTATGGCGTTGTGTACATCATTCTGTATCTTGTCGGGTTCGGATCTTTCTGGAACGATGTCTATTTTCATTATGCGTACTGTTACCCTCAGTTAGGGGGATCTTCTCCTTCAACGATTCTCGGACGTTCGAGTTGTGCAGTGCTCAGGTATATTTCTCGGCCTCTCAGCGATGGATAGCTCTCCCTCTGCTAGGCATATCGATCCTCTGCTCTCGCTCAGTTAGTACAGCGGTGTCTGACATCACCGGCTAGAAGCACACTTATTGCTGTTGTCAAAAAAGTTGGCGCGCGCTCAACTCGATCGAAATTCCCGCCCTCACCTGAACGTTCCCTTGGTGAAACTTTGAACGGCGATATCTCCTTCAATTCTTCATAAAAACTCTTGCTTCTTTATAGAGACCCTCTCCATTTTTCGGTGCGCAGGGCATGGTGCAAGAATTTGCCCAGTCCCGCTTCTCCACGATATCTGACATGTGACTACCTCTGCGTGCACAATCGAAAGACCAGAACATGAATTACTTGCGAACAAGCACTACTGGTGCCTAGTCCTTTCGTCTGGAGGTCCGCATGGAGTTCGCGGAGGGCATGGTAGAGAGTATTTAACCGGGGGAGACATGGGTACATGTGAGGTCAGTCTCATCGTCTGCTGCACTCAGCCCTCCTTTGCCCTATGCGCATTCTATGTCCATCTGTACATTCTCGTCTCGCTCCTCCGTCTTTTCTGTGACGCGTGGACAATTTCCATTCCCCACAAATCACCGTTGTACACTACACACTGTGGTTTTCTCTCGATCAATGAGATTTTCAGGTATTGCAAGTTCTGCACAAATTTCACCCCTCCCTCAATGAACCGCGGCACGAAAATACGTCCCTGGTGCACAGACAGTACAATGGAGATAGTATATCATCGAGGTTGGTCCACATTGGGGCGACATCCGGGGCAAGAGTGTGCCAGATACCAGCTAACTGTTTGCACCACTGCGCATCGGCTGTATAGGGGTAATTTAGGCATCAAGCAACAGGCATGTGAACCTCAAGGCGTAGTGAGGGGTATGGTACATGTGGTACAGGAAATAGGGAATGGTATGGTGACACACAAGGGATGAGTGCAGACCGGACACCATACCTTTCGCCCAAATCATTTCCCCCTGCCGCAAATACATCGCCATTCCCTCAGGCAACTGATAACCAGAATTTATGTGCAATGGTTTGGCACTGCACGAACGCCTCGTCGAACAAAACGACTTCTACTGTTCGGGGGACGCGAATATTGACCCCGAATAGTACAGTGAGAACGAGCGGGTGAATTTGCGTGATTCTTGCACCATGCCCTGCGCATCGAAGGATAGAGAGACTTTCTATAAACAAGCAATAGGATTCGTGCAGAAACAAGAGAGATATCGCCGTTTGAGTTTTCTCCAAGGGAGCCGTTCAGACGCTTTCAGACGAGGCTGGGAAATTCGATCGAGTCGAGCGCGCGCCAACTTTTTTGACAACAGCAATATCAGACCCTTTGAGCGGAAACCCAACCGTCACGATAACGAACTGTCTGCAAGTTGCGCCGATGTTCTAACGGCTCGTCAACCTTCTACGAGTCGCAGACATGTCCGTGCCTACCTCATCCTCGTATGGCTCGTTTACAGCTTCTAGCGTGCGGGATGTCATAGCTTCGTGTAGGCACTGCACCAACTTCATGCGTTTTGAGCCTATCTAACTTCCGACACTACAGATCGCCGCGCACAGTTATATCTTTCAGACTCTGTTTCTGCGTCCAACTCCGGTGCTTCGGACGATGGCTTGGAAGAGGAAGATGACATTGAGAGGAGGTCTGTTATTGACGAGTCGGAAGAAGAGGATTTGTCGACCCCTCGGCCACCGGAGGAGCAAAGTCACGATATGATAGGGAACTTATCATGGGATGAAGACGTTCCTTCTGGCCTGTCCGCGACTCGCCCCGAGGGCGTAGTACCTATCCTCGCTCGTCGCTCAACGGAGCAATCGTCCGCCACTGTGGTCCCTGCGTCGGCGGCGCAGCCAACGACACAAGAGGTTCAGGAGAATACGCCTTTGCTACACAAGACCACATCACTATCTTTCCTGGCGACTCCAAGCTACAGCCGCCCCGCAGGCAGCAACCTCCCAAACGAAGAGCAAAGGGTGGTTCGAAGAGCCGTGACTCGACGTGGCTCCCAGCTCAGTGCTGTTAGTAAGACTTCGAACAGCAGCAGGGCCGCCAAGCACCTCCCAGGAGGGCAGAGCACATTTGGCCAGACGGTAAGATGATCACCGCCTTGGACTAGAATTGTGTAATTCTAAGTGCTCTCCAGCTATTCAACGCGATCGCCATCTTGCTTGGGATTGGTATGCTGTCCGAACCCCTCGCATTTGCCTATGCGGGTTGGATTGGAGGCACCCTATTGATCATTTCTTACGGTCTGATAACATGTTATACGTATGTGGCGTGCTGCTTCCTACTCCTCCATCGCTTCGTTCTGACGTTCGTTCGGCAGAGGCAAAATCCTCGCGCGCATTATCCTGGAGGATCCCAGACTCAAATCGTATTCAGACATTGGTAGAAAGGCATTCGGACCTCGATCCGCAACTTGGATAAGTGTAATATTCGGCTTGGACCTCTTTACTGTCAGGTGCGCTTGTGTGTCCGTGCTCAGTTCACCTACCGTCTTGTATCCTTATGTCGGGCAGTGTCGCTCTCGTGACACTTTATGCAGATTCACTGCACGCCGTTGTCCCCGCATATTCATCGAATACCTATAAAATCATTGGCATAGTCATGTAAGTCTAGTTGCACGTCTGAGTTGCAGACTTGAAAACTGACCACCACTGAAAGTCTTGTGCCAACCATGCTTATGCCCCTATCTATACTATCGTATGCCTCGATCATAGGCATTTTGTCGATCTTGTTCATTATTGCTATCATTTTCATCGATGGTCTGTCGAAAACTAGCGCACCGGGGAGTTTATGGAGCCCAGCAGAAACTAGCCTCGGTGTCCGCAACCTGGGAGAACTTGGCGTTTCGTTCGGTTTGTTCATGGCCGGTGTAAGTTTATTCCTCTCCTATATATGAGGATGGCATTGAAGAGTTATCTCAGTTTGCCGGGCATGCTGTTATGCCGTCGTTGGTGCGGGATATGCAAGACCCATCGCATTATGATGTAATGATTGACTGGGCATTCCTGGCGGCCACGGCCATATACGCTGTAATTGGTGTTGCAGGATATCTGATGTTTGGAAATGATGTCAGCGACGAGGTCAGTCACCAGAGGGCATCATCCTCCGTCATGTGCATGAGCATTGAAACCGTGCACCCTCCACTCTAGTTCAGTAAGGACCTGATGAAGATCCCTGAATACAATCAATTCTTGAATCAACTTGCTTTGTGGGGTCTTGTACTCGCGCCGTTGTAAGTCGCTGACTTGATCTCTTGGTTCCTATCATCTGAATGTATGCCTCAGGTCCAAGTTTGCCCTCGCGACTCGTCCAGTGAGTAATTACAAAGAAAAGCCGAAACCATACTGACTTGGCATCATCACGCAGTTGAACATAACCATTGAGATGCTTTTTGGCATTGATATAGGTGCATCTGCGCCTGATGACCATGGCCTTCTCCACAAAAGCTCAAGCACTGAGACGCATTCTCAGCCACGCAGCGTTGCAGCTAAGAACCTACTCATCATTGTCGAGAGAACGGCCTTCGTTGTGGCTTCGGTCGGCGTATCCATACTAATACCGGAATTTAGTTCGATGATGGCATTCCTTGGTGCCTTCACGTCCTTCTTGCTGTGTGTGATTGGACCTCTATTGGCGAAGATGGCGTTAAGTAGGGAGGTCAAATGGTACGACGCTATCACATTGCTTGTCGCAATTGTAATGGCTAGTTGGGGAACAGGAGCAGCCTTTTGGGAGGCATCATAATGATACCCTGCGTAACTCGCGTACATGCCTTTCGGACGATGTATCGACCGTTTGACAGGATGGAGATGCTATTATACGTATACATACAGTTGCATCTGCGAAAAGTAATACAGATCACACTGATCAAGCAACCGCTTGGGCATGCGCGATGATTTTGGACAGCTCTGTAGAGTCAGAGGGGTCAATTACGCACATTGGGGAAGTGAATCTACACGCACGTGGTAGCTGAATATTCTCCTGAACGACTGTGGATACAATCTGGTTGTCTGGGTTCGAGGGAATAGTCGCGACGCCTGTCGACTGGTCAATGGACCAGCCAAGCTTTTCGAGATAGGCCGTCAAGTCATCTCCTGCATGAGTAATGTGTAAGGGAACTAGCACAAAATCAAAGCAGGCTAATTTACCTGTTAGATTCAAATACAACGAAAGGCGATCCCTTCCTATCCGCTTGAATGCAGGTGTGACGGCCCGAATAACGACATCCCTCACTGAATCCTCAAACCCAACGCACTCCACCGTGTAGTTGTCTCTCAGCGATTCGGCCTTGTCCGACTTGTAAAGCTCCCAGAATGCGGGGAAACGGCATTGCTGAAGAAGGTTATATAGACTCGTGAGGATAGGGAGAAGCGAGGGCAGAGGGTCGGGGTCATCGGAGTTCGAAGCGTCAGGGCGTTCATCGAGCAGAGAGATGCAAAGGTTGAAGTCAGGGAAGGGGTACGCGGTAAGAGCTTTAATCAGTATGTTGATCACGACGTCGGGGTTGTATAGGTCGGGGTTGAACTGGTACCTGCGAGAATGATGAGTCTTTGAAGATGCAGTAAGCGAGGACGATCTGACTGACAATTTCAGAATGGCAAGGTTGGCTAAACAGTCATATTCTTGGCTGCGTATTTGATGGTAGAGGTAGTCTTCGAGGATTCCAACGTTGTTGGGGTTGTATCTGTCTGCACGAAACTCGGCAAGTGCTGAGCGAAGGACAGAAGTTGGGACGTACCGACACCGGAGACCAAGTTTTCGATCAACTCTGTCCTAGTCGGTGGAGTTGCCCACTCTGCGGCGGAGAGCATTTTGATTCGTGCTTTTACCGAGATTTGAGAGCGCTGTAAGATAGAACACGAAAGGCAGCAGGCAAATGGTCAACTTCGAGTTGATCTCGTGAAGCAAAAAGGCTTTCCTTTCTCCTTTGGCGCCGGAGGCCACGAAATGCGCCTAGTTCAATAAGCTCTAAAATACATATTTATGTTTGTGCACAACTGAGTGCTCTCATCCCCTGACCTTACGTTAACACCCACATGAATACCGAGAACATTGATACTACAAACGTAGAGGAGAATTCACGTCCATCGTCTTCACCAACTCATGCAGGCGAACCCGAACAAAACACGGAGAACGCGATACAAAACGCCGCCTCACAGGCAGAGGGACCTTCCCTCGGTGATATCAGTACACATCATGTATCCCCTACAATTCGAGTGGACAGTGCGTCTCCGGAACACTCAGGACATAGCATTCCTCTAGATGCTTCTCCCAAAACACCGCCAAGAGAACCTACCACCACGCCCGGTCCTTCAGGTCAGAACAAACTAGTCGCTTCAGGAAGTGAAGTTGATATGCCGCAAGCTACGCAATCTTTCTCTCCTGAAAATGCGTCTTCTGGACGACACTCTCAACTTGAAGGCGCGAGCAAACTGGAGGAGGTAAAGCCACACCCCAATGGCGCCTCCTCCCCACATCAGATTCAGGCCAATGTGTCGTCCTCGCCCAAGTATACCCTTAGGTATATTATGAGCGGCCATACACGGTCGATATCTTCAATCAAATTTAACCCTGACGGAACCAAGCTTGCTTCGGCTGGTAAGTCCTTCCCTGAATATTTTCTGGAGCTCATAGCTAAGATTTGGCTGACGCAAGAAAGCTGCGGATAAGCTGCTGAAAGTATGGGACCCAATAAATGGGCACCTCCTTCATACCTTTGAGGGTCACACCGAAGGTATCTCGGATGTTGCGTGGTCCAGTGACGGAGAGTTCCTGGCAACTGCCTCTGACGATAAAACCATTCGAATCTGGTCAATGGAAACTGTAAGACAACGGATATCTCTGTCAACGCCAATTCACCTTGATTCGCAGGGAGAAGTCTCAAGAATCCTGAAGGGACACACGAACTTTGTGTTCTGTGTTAACTATAACCCGCAGGGTAACTTATTGGCTTCAGGCGGATTCGATGAAACCGTCAAAATTTGGGACGTCGCGAGAGGTAAGGAATATGTCAATATCAGGGGCTATGGACTGAGTGCTTTCCAGCAAAGCCACTTAGGACCCTACCTGCCCATTCAGACCCGGTGACCGCGGTGACATTCAACCACGACGGTACACTGATTGCCTCTTGCTCTATGGATGGTCTGATGTCCGTATTCTATTCCTTTGGCTTAACTCATGCTGAAATAATTCGCATAGTCGTCTATGGGATACCGACTCCGGACAATGCTTGAAAACATTGGCGGATGATGACAGCCCAATCTGGTGCGTTTACGCACTAGTCCTCTGCGAAACCTGCTCAGTTGGTACATCATTCATAGTTCTCACATCAAGTTTTCGCCAAACTCCAAGTACATTCTTGCGTCGACTCAGGATTCGACAATTCGACTCTGGAATGTGCAAAGTTCGCGCTGCGTAAAGACATACACAGGTCACACGAACCGGACCTACTCGGTGTTCTGTGACTTTGCTCCTGGGGGGAGCTTTGTTGTCAGCGGGAGTGAGGACTGTAAGATATATTTATGGCACCTGCAAACTCGACAGATCGCCCAGGTCCTGGAGGGACATCGAGGTATGCGCTACACATTTGTCCTGCTGAATTGCCAACTAATTCGTTGGCTGTAGATGTTGTAATTGCTCTGGCAGTACGTCTTCGTATCACTTCTTCCTGTGTTTGCTATTCACCTGGTGTACAGAGTAATCCACGCCTTCCAATGATAGCCTCCGCGTCCGTAGAGAAGGATCTTACCATACATATATGGGTTAACGATGTATAGCGGTGCGATTGTAATGATAATTCTTTTGTTCTCTTGTTTCGCGTTATTGCTGTACCTTCCCACTATTGTGACTGCCTGCATGAGGTACTCAACCATAGCTCTCTCTGTATTATTGTGTCGTTATCTTGCCTGCTCTATCGTGCCTACCAACGCTGAACAACAAAAGGAACATGAACCTTAGTGCAGTTAGTTAGGCCCCAAAATGGCATACATTCTCGGTGCTTCACTTAGGTTCGCGACGGGCGTCATGTTACCCCGCATTTGAAACTCCGCACTCGAGTACATAAGGCTGACCAACGTCGCAGCGAAACCCGCATACATCTCTCACTCGCCACTCACTACCACCATGCAGATCTTCGTTAAGACCCTTACTGGAAAGACCATCACCCTCGAGGTTGAGTCCTCGGATACCATTGACAACGTTAAGGCTAAGATCCAAGATAAGGAGGGGTAAGTCGCCCGGTTGTTCTTCGTTGACAGCTCCCCGCTCACCTAGGTCTCGGCAGTATTCCGCCCGACCAGCAGCGTCTCATCTTCGCTGGCAAGCAACTCGAAGACGGAAGGACTTTGTCTGATTACAACATTCAGAAGGAGTCTACACTTCATCTTGTCCTCCGTCTTCGCGGTGGTATGCAGATCTTTGTCAAGACGCTGACCGGAAAGACCATCACTCTCGAGGTCGAGTCCTCCGACACCATTGACAATGTCAAAGCCAAGATTCAGGATAAGGAGGGCATTCCGCCTGACCAGCAGCGTCTCATCTTCGCCGGCAAGCAGCTCGAGGATGGACGCACACTCTCTGACTACAATATTCAGAAGGAGTCAACCCTCCATCTAGGTAAGTTGTCTTATAACCGTATTCATATGGATCGCACTGACCTGTATTTCCCGACAGTATTGCGTCTCCGAGGTGGCATGCAGATTTTTGTCAAGACGCTCACCGGCAAGACTATCACCCTCGAGGTTGAGTCCTCCGACACCATCGACAATGTAAAGGCGAAGATTCAGGATAAGGAGGGGATACCCCCTGATCAGCAACGTCTCATCTTCGCTGGAAAGCAGTTGGAGGATGGTCGTACTCTATCAGATTATAACATCCAGAAGGAGTCTACCCTTCACCTTGGTGTGTATACATCGCGTGTGTAAAGGAATGAGGCCCGTATTGACTTTCGTTACAGTCCTTCGACTCCGTGGTGGCATGCAGATCTTTGTCAAAACTCTCACGGGCAAGACTATCACCTTGGAGGTCGAGTCGTCTGATACGATTGACAACGTGAAGGCGAAGATTCAAGACAAAGAAGGCATTCCCCCGGACCAGCAGCGACTGATCTTTGCGGGAAAGCAGCTCGAGGACGGTCGCACTCTTTCTGATTATAACATCCAGAAAGAGTCCACCCTTCATCTTGTCCTTCGCCTTCGAGGAGGAATGCAAATCTTTGTCAAGACGCTCACTGGGAAGACGATCACATTGGAGGTTGAGTCCTCGGACACGATCGACAACGTGAAGGCGAAAATCCAAGACAAGGAAGGTATCCCGCCTGATCAGCAACGATTGATCTTCGCTGGCAAGCAGCTTGAAGATGGACGTACTCTTTCCGATTATAATATTCAGAAGGAGAGCACACTCCACCTTGGTATGTTCCTTCTATGTACCCCGTGCAAGCAGTAATTGACCCTGGTTTTCAGTCTTGCGTCTTCGTGGTGGTTTCTGAGACTGGTTGGGTAGTGTCTACGTCTCCCCATCATCATGTACTTTGTTCATCGCTATCTCACTAATGACACCGTCCGCATTCAGTTTGATACACTCATTACAGGGGATGCCCTGGATGGGCATATCCACGGGTATCCGTGGATATCATCCGTTTCACACGGCATCCGTTCTCACGAAGAACCATCCGTTTAATGTGTCAGCATTCCCAGGACCATGTGTGGTCACAGAAAGTCACCAGTTCGTAACGCGTCCCGTCCTATTTACTGACGAGTTGGTTGAGGGAAGGGTTAAATTCAACCCTCTTGGGAGTGTCGGAGGCATACCACTATCACATTCATGGCTGCTGGAGCATTGAATTTGCCTCAAAGCGGCCCCCACCCCGTTCCCCAAACACGGTGACTCGTGACAACCTGTCATGTCCGTGACTGCTAGAGACTGTCACTCTGTAAACCCAGCAGGTCGTGAGAACGGATAATTATCCGCGGATGGTTTTCTCACGGATGCGTGGATACATCCGGATGAATCCAAGGCAGGCCCTGACTCATTATCTAAGGGAGTTGGTGTGATGATCAATCTCGCCTAGTAATATTTCGTACGTACATGGGGGAAAAATGAAAAGGCGTGAAAGTGAAGGAATGAAACTCAATGAACGTTTCCGCGTCAAGCGTTCTCCTGGCTACTAATACTGCCAGCAATTTGAGCACTTTTGCGTCGCCGTCGTTTCCTCTTGTGACCCGAACCTTCAGTAACATTTGCAGGTGTATTACCATCCTCAGAATCAGACTCGTGTCCCTGTTTGCGCTTTTCGCCAGTTCTAGCATGTTTCTCATCAGATTCTGCACTCTGCTTCTCAGGCAGCGTTGCTTTAGGTTTTTTCTTCTTCACACTCAGCGGATTGGGACCTTTGGGACCTTTCTTCTTCTTCGGAGGTTGCACCGGGGGTTTATCAGCTTCAATGCGGCTTTTCTCGGCCATCGAGGGACCGAGGGCTTGTTGCTCCATCTGACAGGTACAAGATGAATACAGACTCTTCGTACGGAAGTCGGATGGTGGTACATACCAATTCCTTCGCTCTGAGAGTAGTGTCGCTTGGAGGTTCGAGAATCATCACCGCTCGGTTAATGTGGACGATAGGAACGGCGGGAACTGTGCGTAGTTTGACTCGGAGTGGTGAGGATTGAGTCGCAATGACATATCGATGTTTATTGGTATCACCTATACGTCGTCAGCTGAATTATCGGAAATGGAGAAGGGCTGGTGAGCATATCACTCACCCACAACCGAGGTCAAGCACTCATCCCCTGGGATGGCCTCCCTGTGATTGCATTTTCGCCGCTCAAACGTTTTTGCGAGGTCTACGGCGGGCTGCTGGGCTTTGCCTTGTAGATATAGCTCATGAATGCAACATTGTGTGATCACTGAAGAACAACTTCGCCGAAGCAAAGACCAAGGTAAGTCGATGAGCCAAAGTTTGCAGGTTAGAGGGATTGCGAACGTACTAGGCTTGACATCCCCCTGCAAGACTGTGCTGAGTTGTTTTACAAAGTCGATCTTGCCAGAAATGGCGGACTTGCACATTTCGGAGTCAACTGAAGGAAAAGGGATGTTACGGATATATCTTGCGAATTATGACATTCTGAGAACCTACTTAGCACTTGGTATGGCTGCCGGAACCCGAACGACATCGAGTACAGCGACATTAGTTTGCGATAGGCCTTGGCTCTTTTCTGCCGCATGTTGTTCTAGTCTGTGTTGTAGATGGTGCTCTAAATTGTTTCAGATAATTGTGCCGTCCTAGATAGCAGAGTTGCGTCAGGCTCCGAAAGGTCGAAGAGTGTGCGAACGAGATTTTGTCTGAGAGGAAATGTCGCAGACACAAGAGACAAGTTTGTCCAGCGCCCGCTGCATTCTACTTATTCCGGAACCACAATCATGCGTATACCCCTCATCCTGCTTTCTCTTGCCAGGTTTGTCACACTGTGAGCTCTATGCTGTATCGAGTACTCATAATATCTTCTCTCCCAGCTTGTTGTGGTCTGCACTCTCATTTGATCTCAAAGGTCGGGTAGTATGGAACACCATCTGTCCCAGTACGCTTACCTTTACAACATATCCTCCTCCTGTCCCCTCACACTGTAGTTTCCAAGACATCGGCGAACTAGGCCAAGCTAGAGCCATTCTGGACGATGGGAAGTATTATGGCGGAATTACACAGAGCGGAAGCTTCGTCATGTACGTTTTGCACCTTTCACGGCATTACCTTCTCAACATATTCTGCACAGACCTGGAGTCCCCGAAGGGATATATATCCTTTCAATAGAGGCCCATGACCATGTGTTCGATCGCGTACGCTTCCAGTTCCTCCATGCAGACAATGGGACTAACCCTGCGTGGTAGCTGCGCGTCGATGTCCACGACGCTAGCTCTGAAACTCTCCCGGAAATTCGACCCCTTCTAGCCGGGACACCGCTCTCGACGCCTGCCCAAGTTACTCTACCTTATCCCATACTCCTGCATGCACGGGGGAAATATGACTACTATGTGCCCAAGGAGTCCTTCAACCTTCTAGGAATGTTTAAGAACCCTATGATGATGCTCATGTTGTTCACTGGTATCATGATGCTTGCCATGCCATACATAATGGTTGGTCTAAAATCTCACATGAAAAGGTGATTATACTAATATAACCTGGGTACGTATAGAAGAACATGGACCCAGAGGCACTGGCAGACTTCCAGGAACGTCAGGCTAAGATCGGCAGCATACAAAGCTCTATACAGAGTGGGGACTTCAAGTCAGGGTAAGATTATCGCTTGCTACCCATGACGGCTCGTACGATAATTCTGAACATTACAGGATCTCCGCTCTCTTGACCGGCGAAGAAACAAAGACAACAGGTTCCTCTACAGGACCCAAACAGCAATCACCGGCTATGAAGAACAGGGGAAAGAACAGGAGACGATGAGGGTATATCTGTTAATACGACTATGTATATCGTTGCACGCATACTATCAAGTGGTGTCCCTGGTCGCATCCCGTTGAGACGAGGCCATGTGCCGATCGAAGACGATTGACTAAAGAACACGGCTCTCCAGAAACCTTGACAATGCGCCAAGCCTCTCATGCGAGTGCAGAACACATCACCTGTTTAGGCCGGTGATGCAGCGGGAGTGATTTTGGCATCTTGCTGCTCAGTCTCTGCGTATTCCAACGCACGGTGCAGCACTGCGTTCCTGCGCAACTCAATGTCAGGGAGCGACTCTCAGTGTCCTAACAAACATACCTCTGTTTGAAACGTGCTAGTATTGCATATGGAGCATGAAGAGTATCTTCATCGATCCTATATTGACTGGTAAGTAGTTTGTCATGAGTACGCCGTTACACGTACACCTCTTCCGGCAGTGTGGTGGTGTCAAGGACATATATTTTATTGTTCTTCGGACCACCTTCGTGGCCGGCTGCGCCAGGGGCATCCGTGACCTTCACGCCAGTCACTGCTACGTCAGGGGAAAGACTCTTTGCAGTCGGTGCAGCCTGTTCCGGATAGTCCAAAATGAGAACTTGTTCATCTGGACTACGCGGTAATAGGTTGCGTGGAGAATCGTCAGCGTAGTGGTATTCAACAATGGGATGGCTGAACGTAGTTGGCACAGATTGATTGTTCAGCGATGATGAGTGGGACACGAGAACATAATGCGGAGGATCACTGTGCATAGTCGAGGTCGAAATCTACCGTGCATAGATCAAGTCATAGAGTTCGAGTTGGCGAGGCGATTGGTATAATGATGGGCGTCTACTTTGATCTTGCTTTTTAACTACTCACATATGCATAATGCATTTGTACTACGGGCACGACTCGAGGACTGTATACCAGCATGGAAAGTTGACAGATGCCCTCAGACGCCATATAGGATAGTATTATACAATCTGTGACAGTTAGTGAATACATAATAGCAAGTACAACAAAGCAAGTCGACGAAATCAACCAAATCCCTTGATCAACCGACCCTAACCAAACTCTCCAGCTCCGGAAACAATACATCATCCAACTCTCTCAGGTTCATAATTTGCCAAATGACCTCGTCCTGATGGCCGCTGAACAACCCATGTCCTTGCTCGATCTTCGCTTCCCCGTGCTCCCCGTATCCCATACCGAAGGCGAGCGTAGGTGCTGCTATATGTGATGTGTCAAATGAATCTTCGGCATCGTCCAGTAATTTAGTCGTCTCGATTGCTCGACGAAGGGAGATAAGGAACTGGCCATAGAGTGCATGCGATCTTTCCCCAGATAGTTTCCTCACCAACCGGAAGATGATCTTGTTGAACCGCAGCGCCTTGTCCGTCTTGACTCTCGACTTCATCTCCGGCGAAGAGAAGAACGCCAGCGAGTATAACGCAAGAAGTAACCGCTCCAGATACGCCAACCAAGCTTCGTTTCTTCCGACAAGCGCAAAGTCTTCGTCGGACACAGGTAAACGATGAATGAGGGCCTCATACATATCCCATTGCCAACTCTGCGGGATGGCCTTGGCAAAGATGCGCCTATGATCATCTGGCTGAGTCAAACGGGTAAAGGCTTCCAGCGCGGTGTTGGTTAGCAAAGGAGGATTAGGCATTCCATATTGCCCAGGCCTGGGATGGGCCAACGCGCATTGTTGGGGACCGATAGCTTCAGAGGGATCGACAATGTAAGAAGCCAACAATTCGTATGCTCTCCGAACAACTCGCTTGGTGGCAACGAGCTGCTTTTCGCTCGATGATGAGAGTCGTACAGACGACGCCAAATTGTACAGAATGTAAACGGCGTCTTGTCGAACAGACATGAAGTCTGATATAGTTAATACAGGGGATAGAGCGGCGGGTAGGATGTTTGATGACGACGGCTTCAGTGCACAAACGCGAAGGACAACTGAAAGCAGCTTGGGGTGTTTCGAGAGGATCTCGTAGTTATCGGGGGCATTAGCTAGATTTCGTAGAATGCTCGTAGCGGCGAGTATGACATCCCCGGGGCGTTGCCCGGGGCCTATTCGGGGATCCTTCTGTCCTGGCTTGGGTTCGAGGTTTGCAAAGGGCTGGAGGCCGTGGCCTACGAATGATGTCGTGATGTGCAGGTTCGTAACGATCTTGTTTTCATGTGCAAGATCCTGCCCGTCATCCTCCTCATCCCCAAATGCTACATCTTCAATCAGGTCTATCACCTCGTCCAGTAAGTCCGGTGCCTGTGAGATAGGAAAGCCTGATGCTGATCCACGTTTGATGGACAGCATCAAGAGTGTTGTCAGGCCATAGGATAGTTCTGTGGGGAGACGGGAACGTATCGACAAGGCCAATGCATCCATGTTGACCTCTCCCCACAAATCTTCACTCTTTCTCGGCCTTTGGCCAACGTACTCATGCTCGATTGTCCTCAGCTCGCGACCACCAGTCGTGTCCAGCTCACGGCAGTACGGAATGTATTCGATCTTTCGCCGACCAGGAACATGTATAGTAGATCCGGAGGAAGATGTGGGCATATTTGTGCCACCGGGACCAGCAGACTGTGAAATCTCAGCACAGAGAAAGAGGCATGGGGGTGTAATCACTTACAGAGCGCATGTCAGAAGCATCAGAGCCGGCTATACACAAGTTAGTCAAGTGCAAGGGTCGGCGAGGAAGCATCGGACTCACCTGTTCTTTGTCTTGCGCGCTTGGAATCTGCCTCTTCTGCTTCCATCAACTTCCTTTTCCTGCCTTCAGGATCAGGAGCGTCAGTAGGAATGGTTTCCGCGGTCTGGCCTGATATTCCAGCATGCAAAATCAGAGAGTATGCCTTGCCGACAGATGACTATATCATACCGTTCATGCCATTGAGAGTAGGCTGAGAGGGTACGCGCGGAGGTATTGGGGCCGCACCCAATGCGCCGACTGCTGGGTCAACTGGACCAGGTGTCCTTCCCATGCCCATTGCACTTGATGCCAAGTTTGGGTTGCTTCCTGTTCGCTGAAGGGGGTTCGTCTGGGGAGGAAAGCCGGGCACGCTGTCCGACCGAGCTTGACCGGGAATGGGCATGCCTGATTGATGCTGGGCCATGATATGTCTCTGTCGCTCTCCAAGGACGTTCTTGCGATACGCATCCTCGAAAGGGCCACATATCCTGGTGTAGATATTCTGTATAGTGGCGGCCATGGACTGGGACTGGCCGTTGGGGAGGGTGATCTGTTCTGGGAGGTCGAATGCGCGGACTACTTGGGACCACATGTTGCTCTGGGTCACCTACACGAGTGTGAGTGGGAGACATACAGGAAGGAGACAGGGGCAGTTACTTTAATGCCTCCACCGGCCTGGATCACTAGACCCCAGAGCTTCATAAGATCGACATCCTTGCCCGCTACGCGGAGGATACCGAGGTCAGTGGACGAGACCTCGAGGGTGCGCCAGGGAGAAGTGCTCGGGTCGTAGGTCGCGGGGTAGGCGACACCGGTCAAGGGGGGCGGCAGAGGGGTACCACGTTGCACCATGACATTGGCGAGGCCCGAGAGCCAGCTCCGCCTGCGCTGTTGCTGTTGTTGTTGCTGCTGCTGCATGACTGCCGGGTTGGCCTGACCTGGCTGTGGCTGTGTGGGTGAAGATGAGCGGACATGGAGAAGAAAGAGGAAAAGGGGGACAGACGGTGGGCTGCTGTGCCGGGGCCTGGAGGTGCAAGCCGGGCAAGTTCAAGTCATGAGCCAAGGGAGGCTCGGGTCTGTTTGAGTGGTTTATCGACATTCCGCCGAAATAAGCCGCCGAGGTTCCGCCAGGCGCAGAGCGGTTGACGGCCTTTGCAACACTCGTGGCATGCAGGGCCGCCATCTGCTTTGCGGTCTTTGGGTCCATGTTCGTGAACGGAATGGAGGCGTCGGCAGAACCATTCGGGGGTCCATTCGGGGGAGAGAACGCTGATGGCGGCGGCGGCATCCCACTGCCATTGCCATTGCCAGGGCTGGCGGACGGACACACGCACGGTCAGCAGAGGCTCACACACAGCACAGAAACACCCACAGCATCGTGCCCGACATAACACACAACTTGTACGGCCTCTAGATGCTCATTTCCCTCGCCCACCGACACCGCGACACAACGCAGGCAAGCGCCAGACCACGTGACTCCAGATCGGCTTTGGCGTCTTTCCTCTCCCTCTTTTTTTCTCTTTTTCTTCAACTTGCAAATGCCTGCCTCTGAAATCGACGACATCTTCGCAGCCAAGGGCAAGCCCAAGCCTGCATCCCCCCCTCCCGCAGATTCCGTCAAGAAGAAGAAGAAGAAAAAGAACAAGAGAAAGCGCGACGAGGCAGACGAACAAACCGCAGGCGAGGACAAGCAGCCTGCAAAACGCAAAGTGCCAGAAACAGTCGTCGATCCCTCCACTCGCCTCGCTCCTCCCTCCAAGCCATCCAAGTCGACCGCACGGCCTGAGAAGCAGCAAAAGTCCAAGGCACAGCGGGAGGAGGAGGATCGGTTCAAGGACTCAAGAGGCACCGGGCCTAGTATGTTTACATCGGTAGCTATCCCTCTCTTGCTCCTCAATTTGCTCGCCTCTAGGGCGGACAACGGAGGAAGGCTTTCTTATCTACAAAGAGGACGAGCTTGGGATCTCCCGCGAAGGCGGAGGTATGTCCCCTTCTTCTTGTCTCCAACCATCGCTCACACTGCTCTAGATACCCCTCTCTGTCCCTTCGATTGTCAGTGCTGTAAGTTCTTTCCTTCTCAGGTCCCACCCTAGTGCTGACGACCCTGATAGGTTTTTAGACTACGTTCTTTCCGAATATATGCCTATTTTCGTTCCACGCATTTGCTTCGTTTCTGCTCTTCACGGCTCTATCGAAGCCTCCACTACCGCGTTTGCCATGGTTTTGCGAGGTCAATATGTAGCCAACATTGACCGACCCTCTATCCCAACTCCCCTCTGTACGTTCTTCCACGGTGGGGATCCCTTGCATCTAGCTATGACAGAGGCACACTTTCGTTCCGGAATGTACTTTAGCATGTCTCCCAATGTGAACGAGTTCAGTGACGCGAGTATACATGACCACATTGGCTTCAAAGCACCCTCGCGCATCTGACCCATGGTGCAGCGAGGTCAATATGAAAGCCAAGATGAATGATAGCCCTCGAGAGGGACGGATAGTTCTGTAGTCTTTCCGGCCTCTGTACTTATCTACAGTCGTTGGAGGGGCACACATATTTAAGCTTGGCGTCTGCTGCATAGCCCTACTTTCCGCAAAAGCACAGCTGCAGGCCGCCTCATCCCTGCTATCCACCACCATGTCCTCAGATCTCCCACCAACATATACACTCGATCCAAGCGAGCCCTATGGCGAGTCTGACCAGGGCAACGAGCCCCAGATCCTCATCCTTCCCGCTGGAAATAGTGCCGGCTTTCAAGTCGGCTACCTAGGTGCAGACTCGGAACGGGCTGCTATTGAAGGAGAGCTGCAAGTAAAGAGTCCCGAGAGGCATACATGGGGTAAAGTGTTTGTTACCCGTCGCTATATTCGATAGCTTGTATCGAGTTCTCATCAACAAAAATTAGGACAATGTCTTTGCGGACGGTAGAAAAGGCGGACGGGCATGAGATAGAATTGAATACATCCGAGGTCGATCTTGTCTCATCCTCCGAGTCCACCTCGACCCCAAGGCCTGGTCCATCTCCATCGGTTTTCCCGTTCTCAATCCCACTCCCTCCGGACACCCCACAATGTCTTCACACACCCCATTCAGGTATCATACATACTCTGACTGCGAAACTCCAGGCCATCGATCTAGGTGGTCAAATTTACACCAAATCTCTGGACATCCATACCCGTCGGTATGCATCGCACACAACCTCTCTTGGAATCGTACCGGAGATCAAGTATATCGACGACCCTACCCGAGTGGAGGTTCAGGTGCCTCGGACAAGCTTCCAAGCGGGGGAGCCTTTGCCGCTTTATCTCACAATTCCGACGCCAAGGAGAGAACTCATCCTCGACGAAGGTGTTAGGCTGAGGAATGTCCGTGCGGAACTCATTCGTATCGTTCACGTCAAGCAAGAGACTAAAGACGAAGGCGGCCCGAGTGCCTCGTCTGGCACCTCGGAGGGCCCCAGTACCAGTCAGACTTCCACGTCTGGGACAGTTTCAAAAGCACATGGAAATGCCACTTCTCATTCTCTGGACATGCGCCCGCTCATCGGCGTCCCAGGCGGCGGCGAGGTCGTTGCGTTGTCTGGTGCATCTTGCCGATTCCATCCTTCGCGCGCCCTACGTGTCAGGCTTGTCCTGCACACCCCTGTCGACGAACATCCTCTCTTGGCACCTCCAGTAGGAGAACCGGGACATCAAGAAGCCTTCACGCACTGTGCCACCATCTCCCAAGATACGCTGTTGCATTCGGTCTCCTTCACAGTTTGCATTCATGTCACTTTCATGAACATGACGACCCATACGGAGAGGGTGTCTACTCTCACAATTCCCGTTGCCATTCTACCTCCATCGGCTCCTCTCCCTGAAGTGGAGGAAGACATAGATATGGCGTATCACAAGAAACACGACAAACCGCCTGCTCGAACCGTTAGACATGATGACGCAGATAGCCACGCTCCCCATTACGAAGGTGAAGCTGGGCCAAGCTTCCATGCACCGCCTCCATTCGAAGAACGCGAAGCACCACCACCGTTCTTCTCCTCAGAACCCGAGTCGTCTACCTCTCGACCTCCAACGTTCCTCGAATCAGAGACAGAGATATATGTACCTTCTCAGGAAGACCCCTCCATCGCGCCGTTACCTCCTCCGCCCGAATTGGTCTTCGAAGGCGAAGGGGTCCTGTATGGTTTCCATCCCACAGAGCAATTCGATGGGTACAATCAGGAGCATGATAGGCCGGAAACACCTCCGCCCACATTGGAAGAAGCAACCCGTGATCCAGATGTCACAGAATTGGCCACGCTCACCGAGTCGGATGCCATTAATGCTCTTGAACTGGCCCTTGAACAGCACCCTGATAGTGGAGACCATGCAGGTTTACCTCCTCCCCCGCTCATCGACGACGAAGCCGATCCACCGCCGTCCATTGATTCAGAATTTACTTCTCGCCCTAATCGGCATCGTACTGGCTCACCTCCCCATCCCCATACAGACGCCCCTCCACCCGCCTTTGCAGAGCCCTCACTCCCAAATGCTCCAATTGATGGCAATGCTGCGGTCAACTCTCATGGCCACGCACCGCCCCCATATCGAGTTCCCGACAACGCTGTTGTGGATGATCACGAGAATGTATCCCGGCCCCCTCCTTACGTTGACTGAAGGCTACGGTTATTGCATAGCACTCGCCTAGTCTAGGCACCAGAGCTCTCCCTATAATGTATCTATATATCCCACCTAACAGACATCCTGGACTCATGTATAGATAGCACAACGAGTGTCCCATTCATCTGTAGCATGTAGACAGTAAAAGGAGGAACTATTAAAGCATATACAAGTAAACAACAGGCGAGCGCGACAGAACGGGGACCGTATGTATGAATGACATCGGAACTGGGATATCGTAAGAAACGTCACAGTGAGCGTAGAAGGGGGGTAGGGCAGGAGAGGTATCGTGAGGGAGGAGATCAACATGCACAGTTCTCTTTGCCCTTCGTGTTGTTCTCGTCCAAGTTCACACCTCCACCTTGTTGGCCTGGTGTGCGATTGCCTGCTGCACCCGCGCGACCTGCGCCGCCACGAGTGGATGCAAGAATTTGGTCGATGGGTATCTTCTTGGCTATGAATAATGATTAGACAGGAATAGGGATCATTTCCTCCTGAACTCGTGCTCACCAATCTCAGTGAAGATTTCAACAATACCCTCGCCCGTTTTAGCACTAGCTTCGAAGAACAGCAAACCGGCCTCCTGCGCATACGCCTCGGCCTCATCCCTGGGCACCTGGCGCAAGTTCTCTCCCTCCGACTCTCCTCCAGCATTTTCGCCCGGGGTCGCTGTGGCGTCGTCAGCTTCATCTTCAGGCTCCGCAGATGAACTTGAGGATGTGGAAGGTTGGACGAGATCAATCTTATTGCCAACGAGGGCAATGACAATATTAGGGTTTGCCTGTCGTTGGAGTTCCTTCACCCATGACTTTGCCTTCTCAAGAGTAGAGGCCTTGGTAACATCGTAAACGACGACGGCAGCTTGCGCATTTCGGTAGTACATAGGCTATTAGGAACGGTTACCATGTCAAAGCGAATGTCCTTGTTGAGGAGAAACGTACAGCAAGGGAATGGAAACGCTCTTGGCCGGCAGTATCCCAGATTTCGTAGCGCAGCACTCTATCCTCGAGGCGACATTTCTGAGTCAAGAACGCTGCGCCGATTGTTGGTTCCTTGTTGGGTTGGAATTCGTTGGAGACCTGTAAGGAGAGCGTTTTGTGTGATAAGCCTCGCTACGATGGTAGGTGCGTGGTATGTACTGACAAATCGCAGAACGACTGAAGATTTGCCGACAGCAGCTTCACCTAGATTGCAGTATGGTGTTAGCGAGCACCATTACTTCCCAAGCCTATGACGCTGTGGCATCGCCCATGGCGCACAATCAGGTGCACTGGGGGCGAAGCACTACTCAAGATGGATTCCGGCCGAGCAGGCTTACCTAGGAGGACGAGTTTGACCTGGACAGACCTGTCAGTAGAGCCTGAGGCAGCGTCGGCCATCGTTGCGTGCGATGAGGGGGAAGAAGAGGAGATCAAGGGGAAGATATAGATACAGCGAGAAGGGTGGCCGTCGACGTTCTAACAAGAGAGAGAGCCGTATGGCAAGTCTCTCACGGCTCAGCGCTGCACGGCCTCGTCTCTTTCAGGCAGTCGTTCAAGATGGCAGACAAACGTAAGTTGCGCGTGAGTGAGCAGAATACATTCATAACAGAGCTATGTAGTAGAACGGCCTCAGATCCTCGCACGTCACGTACAACCCGTCTTCAAGCTCCGCCTCCACGGCCTCCGCAAACACAGCGGGACATTCGAATGGTACTACTCCGTTCGCAGCCTCCGTCGCATTGGGAGCGGCCCCCACTTCATCCTCTCGCTTCCGAATTCCCGCAGCTGGGGAATTCGGCAATGCGGCGGTCTGGTCGTAGAACCACCATGCCTCGCTCTTGTAGTCGCTCTCGTATTTCTGCAGGAATGCCTTGTACTTCCCCGACGGATCTCCGTATGCAGCAGCAACGGAGGCGACATGTGGCACCAGGTCAAGTACACGTTCGCCTTTTGGATTCACGCTCATAGCGTAATCTAGGGCAGTTTGTATCGTCGCGCCATACCTGGATTGTGTCGTCCATAAATTCGCGCCCAGCTGGTCGGCGATTTTTGCATTCGTCTGCACGACCAAAAAGCTCAGTACGACTAAAGTTGAGATGAACGACGGCTTACAATCATTGCCTCTAGGTTGAAGGCACGATAATGATAAGGCCTTGACCTTGCAGCCTCAAATGGTTGTTCACCACTTTGCGCAATTTGATCCTGGAATTGGTTCTTGAAATATGCGCGAATAGTTGAGAGTGCGCCTTTGTTGTCTCCAAGGTACATCTGGAGCGCAGCAACTTGATTCACGTAGAAAGTCAGGTGGTTGCTGGGATGGAAGATATGAGCAGTTTGCATCGATATTCAGAGTTATTGAACTTACTTCGCTTTACCAGCAAGCTCTTTTCCGAGGTCAGAGGTCTGCAGCCACGAGAGATATGCCTTGGACCAAGTCGACATTGCTTGTTCTCGTCCAGCTGTCCAGTCGGGACTCTTGGCAGTCTTCAGCACCAGCAGCGCATTCACGACTTTCACCATTCCCCGCATATCCAGCGGACCAGTAAATGTTCCCATCTGATGTTCCTTTCCGGGCCCGCGAACCAATTGTCCAAAGTTCATGTTGGGATTCATGGCAGTAGAGGGCGACAGGAAGTAGGTGTCGATGAAGTTTGCGACGTTCTGAGAGCTGCTTCTAGACCTCAGTAGCGCGTAGGAGAGGGCGTTGTACAGCACGGACTGGGACATGCTCATCGCGTAGTCTGGCCCAACAAGAAGGTCGACATCCGGATTTCTCATCCCATCGCGAACTACATACGGACATGTGGTCCAAGCTGTGCAAAAGTCCTCAGTATGATGGATAGCATGAGATGTGGAAAGACGTATAGACTCACTTGCACTAGGAGCGAGACTCTTTGTGGGAGAGGGAGTGCAGGAAGCTGACGTTTTCTTCTTCGGCTTCGCTGCCGCATTCGCCGGAGCAGGGGTTCCTGCTATAGGTCTCGAACTGGTGGTGGTCGATTGCGCGGGTTGCGTTGGATCGATGGAGAGTTGCGGTTGTGTCGGAGTGGGCATCATTGTAGAGCCATCATCAAGTGGCAGGGTCAGTCCAAGGTCCCGCTTGCCAGCAGACTTGTTAATGTTTGCCCGCTTCGCACCTTGTGTGTGGTGTGCATGATGGTGACGATGAGCGACGTTGTGCCTTCCACGAGGAAGAAACTTCGATGGAAGTGCGAGATATCGTTTCTCTACGTTTGGATCGTCAGCGTCGAACCCTCCGTTCTCGTATCTGCCGTCATCCTCATTTCCGCTACGGGTTCCATCGTCGCCATCAAAGCTGTCCGGGTACCCGGGATAGTCGGTGGTGTCATTCTGGTAGGCAATATGTTTAGAACCCTTGCCGCACCAGTTACAATCTGGCCAATGACTGGTCACACTCAGCAGATAAACTAGATAGATTGGTCGTAGCACTCACTACGGAGCCCAGCTCAAGTAATCATTGATCTTGCCACTCGGAGGCTTGATAGTATCTTTAGTGATAGCTGCGTCTGCGGTCAGCCGTGAAAATAAAACTTGATATGGAAGAAATGTACACCAAGGACCATCTTGCGCAGTGCTAGCTGCTTTGCGTGTGATGGTTTGTTGTGCTTGAGATGTATCGCCGAGAGAGCCGCCTGCAGCTCGCATAACATAATCGACGTTGACCCAGTCGTTCGGGTCGGCTATGTGCGGGTCAGTTGAAGATATTGAAACAGTGTGAGCTGAATTGACGTACCAGCCAGACCAGCTGTTGCCATCGCAAGGATAGTGAGAAAAGGCAATGTGCAGGGGAACATGAAGGAATATAGACCGGAGAATAGAGAATATAGAATAAAAGAAGAGAAGAGTAGGAAAGTACGGAAATGTGAGGTTGGCACTTGATTATATTCGCGGATATTGGGGCTGACTTGCGGTCGACAGTCGTAGGAGGCTGGACTACGGCTCCTATACAACTTGAACTCCCAGCCGCATCCGAGAAGACCTCAGCTTTCGTCATTAGTGATTGTACTAACATGTCTCAATGCGCGCAACTTGATGAGTTATATTGGGGATGTACAAGGACGTATAAAAGCGAAGTCTACCCAGTATGGCCTGCCAGTGATGATGCTCTGGTACTAGGACGTTTGATAGCCTTGAGGCAATTTCAAGCGCCCTTTCCAGAGCGCTTGAACGCTTGAAGCAAAACTGAAGTTTATACAGGTTTATATTACTCGTAGTGGTCCCTCTCTCTAGACATCTTAGACATCTTTAGATATCTATAAACATCGCGGTAGGCGTGTGGCTCGGGGAAGCTGGACATGTCATATACCCAAGCTACACCTGCCTTGACAACTGTTCTCAGAAAGCGCAAACGCTCTTCTACCTTGGAGGATCCACTGGTACTACACCTATCCTCATCCCCATCTCCAAGCTGCTATGAACCAGGCTCAGAGTCCGAGACCGATCAACAGACGGTTGCGGACAAAGATGTAGCATCCTCGTCGAGGGATTGTCTCGACGAAAGAGTGAGGGAAAGCACAGATAGACGATACAAATGCTCGTACAATGGTTGCACCAAGGCATATTCAAAACCCTCGCGGTTGGTTGAACACGAGAGGGCACATACAGGTGAAGTACGTTAAGAACTCGTCTCTCCCTTTTAGAAAGGCCTCACCATATTTTGTATAGCGCCCTTACGTGTGCTCCGTATGCAATAAATCGTATTTGCGCGAATCTCATCTGCAAGCACATGCGCGTTCTCACAAACCAAACTCCGCCAGGCCCTTCTTGTGCGAAGAGGAAGGGTGCGGGAAGAGGTTTTGGACTTCGCAGCACCTTCGAGCGCACATCATTCTACACAAGGGCGAGAAACCATTCAAGGTAGGCATTCAGCCAGATGAACCTCGTCATTCTCAACCCCAAGTGCTTGTCTAGTGTACCGTACATGGGTGTGACTTGGCGTTCCTTAAGCATCATCAGCTACGGGAGCACATTTGTACTGCACACGCGCCACCTGGTACCAAGCCTTACCGCTGCGAACATACAGGTTGTACGAAGTCCTTCGCAACTAATCAGAAATTGCGAGCCCATGTAAAGACGCACGATGGTCAGTCATCGCACGAAAACCTCTGTCATTTGTTTATGCTCATCAATTGCCTCGCAGAGAAGCGCTATACTTGTGTTCATTCAAATTGTCAGGGCACTTCTGCTGCATATTTTCCAACCTGGACGGCTCTACAACATCACATGCGAACGACACACCCTCCTACATGTCCCCATGCGTCCTGCAACGGGAAGACCTTTACGGCGCAAAAAGGCTTGCGAGCACATCTCAAACTACATGGACAAAGAGATCTCGAGGCCGAGTTGCAGGCCGAAGATTCCTCGAGTGAAAACGAGGAGCAGCTGACTAAGCGCAGGCGAGGTGGTGAAGTCGGAAGAGACTTTCTATGCGACGTCCCGGGGTGCGGAAAGGACTTCAAATCTGTGAGTCCCTCGATGATTACACTTTGTCAGGTGTATTTACGCTGCTCATAGAAAAAGGCCCTTGGGTCACATCACAAGGTTTCTCATTTGGGACGTCGGGATTTTGTGTGCCCTCACGAAACGTGTGGTCGTGCCTTCGGTTATAAACACCTCCTGCAACGCCATCTCGTCAAATTACACCCAGAGGAGACACCTACAGTTACCGTTGTCCCCTCCCAAGAAAACGCCCTTCAGTCCAGTTCGATGCAGATCGACAGCATCACTGGAGTGGTTTATGCTTCAAACTCGAAACGGCGTTTGGAAAATGAAAAGTCTTTACAATGCCCATATCCTGACTTGAACACGTTAACTGCTGGAGCGCCATCAGCTTGGACGAGTGGCACCCAATGCGTATATGTCTTCAGTCGGGCTTATGACCTGCGTAGGCACCTCAAGGCTTCGCACGGCGTTGATCTAGAGAAGGATGTCGTAGAAGAGTGGGTTAGAGGAGCAAAGCGACGTTGATCGCTGACATATGAATAGAGCCAATGTACATGTCGATCGTTCCTTGCTTGTAGATTCAAGAGTCTGCATATCCCTCTTGCCAGCGTGTGCCATATGGGAGATATATATCGTAGATTGCCTACAAGTACTTTGCTATGGATATACTACTATGGCAACACTTTTTCCTCGAGAAGGACCAGGGTATAAGTCAATTGAACAAGTGACTACCATAGGATTGATCAATACGAATAAATTCAACAATCGTGGAATGCGTATTTACGGAACCGAGATTCGACAGAGAGAGAGAGAGAGATTCCTATGCGTCTACATGCGAGTGATAAACTGTAAATTAGAGCAAGTCATGCGGATGATGTATAGCCTGTGGAGGGTCCAATAATAATAACGAATGCATGAAAATAAACACCTTATATAGCGTCTGGTGATACAGATTCGGAGACCGTCGTGGTGCTGGTGGCAGTTGAGGGAAGAGGGGCTAAGCGGAGGATGCGAAATGAACCTGCCCTCTTTTCGCACAAGTAGACCTCATCATCCCTTCTACCAAGGAACAACATTTCGTCTTTTGAATGCTCCGACTCCGCATCTCTGTCTCCGCTCAGCGAGAAGTCTGACTTTCCAGGTGACTTGGATGGGCCGATACTTGTCTTCTTAGTGGGCAGACGATATGCAGGGAGCTTTGTTGGGAGCGAAGATGAAATGGCAGATGGTGTGGAAGTGGGCAAGACGGGTGCTCCAATCCTCCAAACAAACGGACCACGTCTATTGACATTGGACGAAGGAGGATGGAAATTCGGCAAAACTGTCCGCGAATAATCAGCGGGCTTAAGTAAGGCATCACCAAAATCCACAGCTTCGAGTCCACCCTGGCGCATCGCAACAAGGACCGCTCTATCACTGTTAGGAACGTCAAAGGCCTCTAGCCGCTTGACATCGCCAAGGCGTGCAAAAGCCGCTGTCTGCTCGTCGTCCGCATCGGGACTCCATAAGAATCGACCTTTCAGGACTGATCTTCCCCTGGCATCCACAATGGTTGTGCTGTGACCGCCTCGTGACGAGTAGAAAAGGGCAGGAGGTCCAAAATGCTTCGGTTGAGCGAGTATTGATATCGGTTCTAACAGAGGTCTCGACGTATCCTGTGGAAGGGGGATGACAGGGGCGATGGTCTGTGGAGGTGGAGGAGGGGAAGAACGGAAGGGATGCGTGGGATCCAAGCATTGTGCTCGAAGATCCTTGAGCAATATATATTCCGGGTCTTCCTCACGTCTGACAGGCAACTCTGGAGGAAGCAACCCATCCTGATACCATGCCTGCATAAGCGATGCTTTCCAAGGACCTACAATGGCATTAGCTCGGCCCAGTCCAGAGTTTTCTCTGCTACGTACCATGGATATTGCCTTTGGGATCGCGATAATACCACTTGGACGGCGGCGCTGGTGCAGGAACAGGAAGGCCAGGCGGGGAAAATTGTACCTGCGTAAGGTCCACGTTAACCTTACTGCTATCACCATCCACTTCGTGTTTAGATTTGTACTCTAGGAACGAAGGATACGTCGGAGGGATGACGTAGTCGTCCGCAATGGCTGCCAGCGGAAACTTCGGGGCGAATGAGAGTTGCTGGAAAGTGGTATACGGGCACATTTGAGCGGTAGCCAATGTGATCAATTCGTCCGTGGCACTGGCAGAATCGGCGTTGGCGGTCGGTGTCTCCGATGACTGGGGTGGGACAGCAGGACTAGAACTGGGAATTGGGGTCTGAGCCCCTCCTTCCTCTTGAGTAGTGGTTGGTGTCACGGCCACGGTGATGGACACATTCTCCTCTTCGCCAGGCAACAATGCATCCGTATCCGCAGGCTCAGCAGGGTCTGCGGCATCGTTCGCTCGAGTTTCCCGTGCACGTCGGCGACGAGCAGCTCTTCGTTCCGCTCGACCAATTCGTACTTCGCGAACCCTCACTGTCGCTGGCTCTAGGCCAAAGACATTCTGTGAAAACATGAGGAAGACCTCGACGAGATCATCCCCCTGAAGTTGTAGCTCAAGAGAACGCGGAGAATCGGGCAGGATAAAGGTTCTTGACAGTCCCAGGGCCGTGCGATATGTACCCGCGAAGAGTTCCACTTTCTCGCCGTTATCCCCGCATAAAATTGCAAGGAAGCTAGAGTCGCATTCAGTACAATCTATTAGGAACTTGCGAGATCCGCAGCATACCTTTTCTTAGCCGTCTCAACGGCCTTAATCATCACAGATCCTTTGGTCCCAGGCAATTTGACGTATTCCAGCTTCGGTGCAGGTGCATGCGGTGCTATGGGCGTAGTGATATATCGACGATGGTCCGAATCTGCAGTCCGAGGTGTAGATGGTCTATCATCCTGTCTTCGAGCGTGGAAGGCATTGGTGATAATTCTCGGAATGAAACGAGAGTGTAACGAAGGTAACGGCGGGGGTGGGGATGAGGAGGTACTTGCAAACGAGCTCCCGTCGGCGGTAGACGGTCGAGACGGTGTTCTATTTCTACGCGTTGGGGTGGTATTCGCAGAAACCGCTCTGGTGGATTGTGAGCGTGACAACGTCCGCTCTCTTGGTTGGCCCTCGGTATCTGAATGAATCTCAGCGGCCTCGGCAGTTGTTTCAGGAACAGACGGAACGGATGAGATGGATGCATGTGAAGGGGAGGGCGTGAAGATACCATCCAGAACAGACCATCGCCGTCGCCTTCGATTTGACTGATCCCCTGTGCTATGCCTGGTAAACGTCGAGTGTGTATCAGACGTTCGTGGACTAGCTGGTGCATCCTCGTCACCAGAGGCCACTGAGCTCAAGAGGATAGCCTCCTGTGGTCGACGAGTCCCCACCGGGGGAACATCAGGAAGGCGACTCTCGAACAACGCCTCTGCGAGCGATATCCGCTCTCGCGTAGGTGTGGTGGGAGAGGATGGCGCAGCATCACCGTCCTCGTCCTCATCATCACCTTCAGCGGGCTGACTCTGGGGGGTATTCGGCGAATTGAGCACGTTTCGGGTGGGTACTGCATTCGTGCTACCAGCAGGGGATGCCAACAGAGCCTGCCTCAAGGTCAGCAACGTAGGAGTGGGGGAAGGCGGAGCAGGGTTCAACTGAGCAACAGGTGGATTGGGTCGCAGGAGGCTCAGATCCAAATTACTGGGCCTATTGCGGCGGGTGTTGGTTGACGTGGATGACTGAGTACGAGGAACCTCCACCCGCGTGCCAGAGGTGGATGGTGTCGCACTGCTTGCATTCGACGCAGCAGCGACTGCAGAAGCACTAGTTCGTTCATCAAGAGCCTGACTTCCACTCGGAGCGGCAACTGGGTTGATGGCTTCGTCATCACTCGAAGACCAATCTGGCTTGACATCATCATTATGCTCGCTTCGCTGGGTCTCCGGGGACGCAGTACGCCGGCGTATGTTACCTGCGAGAACATCATTCACTGATGTGGTACGCGTCCTGCCAAAGGTTGCATGGAGATTCACTTGCGACGATTCGCGTCCTCGCAATGTTGGTGTATAAGCAGGAGGGGGGCCCTGTGGTGCTGATGCCGTTTGCGTAGGCGTCTTGGGTTCCGGCGTTTGAGGGACGGCGCGAGGTGGCGGCGCGGTCGATGTGGGCTGAATAGCAGATATGGAGGCACGTCGAGCAGCCTTGTCGGTGCCGCCAGTCATACCGAATAATTTACCTTTATCTGACATTACTCGCTTGTGTGCGTCCGTGCTCGGTGTAGTCGAAGGTCTCTTTGCTTCCTCTTTCCGAGCGCGATCCCGCTCTCTCCGAATTTCCACTTCCATGCGCCATTCAATCGCACGCATCATCTCATCCAGTGCATACACTCTAACTCCGTGTCTTCTTCCTGCGACAGTCACAACGACGCCGCGGTGTTCCATTACGACGACGCTTTTGAATGGGATTCTTCTGATGAGCGTGTATGGCTGGATGGCTGGTGGGGCAGTGAGCGGCATGACATCCAGGCCCTGTGCGTGACACAGCAGCAGATAGTTGGGAGCCAAGAATGCTCCGCTCGCCGGGGGTGAACTAAAGTGTGAGGGTGAGAGATGGGAGGTTATGGTCGTTAACTCAAGGCCAAGGTCAGTCAGGGAGGGAGGTGGTAGGGAGGGAGGAGGGGTGCTGGGTCGAGACGGCAAAGGAGACGACGAGCGAGACGCCGACCTGGGAGGACGACTGGACTCCTGGACCATGTTGTCGCGGGTGGGTGTTGTAGGGGTGTCTCGTCTGTGGATGAAGTTGGTGAAGAAACCAGAGAAGCGATTGGAAGCCCGTGTCTGATGCAATCAGCCGTGTCAAAGCGTGAACTTTACACGGAAAGTGTGAGGACTTACATCGGGTATCGACCTACGTCGGTGTCTGCGGTCACGCAGGGGAGATCTACCTCCTGCGGCGGCGGGGTCTGCGGAGTTGAGAGAGGACGGCGAGGGGTGGGTGGGGCTGCGAGGGGCAGGGGATGCTGCTACGGGGCTAGTGGGCTCTGTGACCTGCACAACAGGCACACTCGCGACACTCGTAGCATCCGATCCATCCTGCGGCCGTCCGGGGACTGTGGTTGGACTATCGGTCTGGGGCGTCGAGCTCTCGAGCTCGTGGCTCTTGGGGGTGGAGGCGATTTTTGGCGGGGTGATCGTCAGGTCCTGGTCGTGCGGGGTGGTCTCCTCGATGGCATCCCTGTCGTCGTCGGTCTCTGCGGTTTCGTGAGTGTCGCTCCATTGGTCATACTGGGGTGTCGGTGCACTCGTCGGGTCGAGAGTGTCGGAGGAGGGGCCAGCCGGAAGAGACATGGCAGCGGGAATCGTGAGGGTTCGTGAGCAAGAAAGAGCTGCCCGCGGTGTGGGGAGAGCAGGTCAACGCACCCGAGGAGCAGGTCAGCGCACTCGAGGAGCAGGTCAGAGCACTCGAGGAGCAGGTCCTCTGGTCATGGTGCGTCTGCAGGCCAAATCAAGCTGCCAGCCGCTCGCGCGCGCATGATTCATCTCGCAATTCCGCTTATGTACAACTGTCGTCCAAGGGGTGTATTTGCGATCTATGGACACTCGTATCTGCATCATCTACACTCGTAGTTGTCTCATGTACACTCGTGGCTGTATCATACACACTCGTAGCTGTACAGCTAGTCGTCGTCGTCGTCGTCGTCGAGCCCCTCCTGCTCCCCAATTTCGCTGCCAAAAGGATCTCCGTCCTCCATTGCCTGGCGGATTCGCGCGGCCTTCTTCTGACGCTTCTCGGCCGCCTTTCTCTCCTCCTCGTCCCGCTTCCTATTGTATGCGTTGCTGCCCACCACCTTCTCCGGATTCTTGCACAGCTTCAGCCGACGGTCGACTTCCCGCACCGCTTCGACTTCAGGCAACGATCCGTGCGCCTGAATCATGGCCTTGATAGGCTCCAACATCTCCAGGACAGTTCCCTCCGCTCCAGGGCTCGACGGCGGCGAAGGATGCGGGGGAGGAGAAGGCTTGTCTTTCGCGCGTGCCCATGCAGCCGCGAGGGAAGGCGATGCCAGAGAAATGCACGCGAGCGCAATTTGGGCCGGCGTGTAAATCAGCTCCGCATCCGTGAGGCGCGAAGCTCTTACATGCTTCGACGCCTCCTCGTATGACCTTCTCAGCTCACTCATGTCGATATCGGGAAGTGTCTGAGCAAGAGCAAGCCTCTCAGTAAATGACGTTCGATCCCGAGCAAAAGTGCTGGTGTACCTGTATGTCGAGCCAGAGGCCCCACAGCGCACGGTGCGCATGCCACACGGCAAAGTCGAAATTGAGGCTCTGTGCCACCAGGAATTCCAGGTCGAGCACATCCGATGGCGCTGTACGTGGGATTTGGGACGTGTAAGCTTCCAAGGAAATTGGGTGGTTCGTCGTCTTTGTGGCTAGAAAGAGGGCCGTTAACCTGTTACAAAAATGTCAGTTGGGGCATAGACAGCTTTCGCGAAATCTCACGACATACATCACGTTCTTGGGATGCCAATCCATGACAGTGTTCTTGAGGTAGAATCGCTTAAGGTAGGTAACCGCAGTTGCCTCGACCTCTTCAGGAAACCTGAAATGACCACATAACTGCGACACTTTGCCGGCATAGAGCTTGACGAGCAGATTCTCCTCGTCGGCACTAAGGAACGATACGTTCGACGATGAGCCGGGCTGTGGCGAGGCGAGAGAGTGAGTGAGTACCTTCAGAAGCGAGAGCTGCGTCGACCTGCCGAATCTGCCTCAAAAGCGTCGCGTATGCCCTTGACGGCTGCAGCGTTCAGCTTTGCTCGCGTCTCGGAGAGTTGTTCAGGGGAGAACCGCCAATGTCTGAACTGGGTGCTCCCTTCGTACAGAGGAATTCTGGGTCCGGGTGGCGTCGAGGTCGATGCTACTGGCTGGACGACTTCCCCGGGCATTTCGTCGTCTGCAGTAAAGTAAATGAAGCAGGATTGATACAGGCACCAGACTAGTGTAATAGTCACCGGGTATTGCCGGCCGAGCTATTAATGCCGGCGCAGATAGTTGCCATATGGCCATGTCCTCTCCGAGACGGCCGAGCTACAATTCATTCGAGCAGAATTTGTTTGGATTTCGTATCTTTGTGTGGTTGGAACAGCTCTGTTGAGTGCACGGCATGTCTTTCGTCCTTTAACCTGCTTCCCGTCTTCTTCTATCGTAACCTCGTTGCGGGTCCCTCTCCGCAGCCTGCGGTCTTTCAGATATGGCCTGCTCGACAGCGTCGGCAGCTTTCTCTATGGTGCCGGTGCACCTAACGTTCATTCCCTTTCTTACTGTGCTGTGCAACTTTCGCTTATATTTCGCTCTTTGCTTGCTACTTGTCTGCGTGTCCGAGGTATCCCTCACCTTTGCACAGACTATCGTGAACGGACAGATATTCACAAATGCCCTTGCCATACTCGATTCGCCGCAACCAAATACGTGAGTGTTTTCGAAATGACTAGCTGCAACCACTCTCAATCCGGGCAGACCTTTCCACGCAGGGAGTCCTAGGACCCCCGAAAATACACCAAAATGTCGTTCGGATTCCCGAGATTTTTGAGCCAAAAACGGCCGAAGGCCGTTCCGCTTTCCGGAGATTTTAGGCCCAAAAAGAGGCACATCCCGTTCCATTTTCCGGAGAATTCAGCCCCTCCGGTGGGAGGATGGTCGGCAGTCCCGAGATAGCGGAGGTGGAGGCTCAGCTGGGCACATACATTAGTGTTTTTAAGACGAGTTTTTGTAGGTACAAGTGAACCACGTATTATGTCAGTACAAACTCAGCTCTCAGTCGATCCGGAGATTCATCAGGTCTTGCGAGAAACCAAGGGAGATCGCACGACGACTGGGCTGGAACGCGCCACACAATGGTTGGAAGGCGGTGCGGAAGCGCGGGAACTTGAATTGTGCAGGACCCGAGAAAGAGTGAAAGGCTATAATATCGTAGTACTGCTTTAGGTTTAGAATCATTACGTTCGCAGTCTTTACAGATGTTTCGCTGGCTCAGAGAGGCGTCGTGATGCTCTCAGGAAGCATGAAAACCTTTTTTGTAAAAATCCATAAAAATGCGAATTTTATTCAGATGTTGATATACTAGTCCCGAGAAAATCTGCCCAATCCCGGCATGTCATTCGGATTCCCGAGATTCCGCCCGGAGGGCGTCCCGAGAAAAAATGAGAAATTCCCGAACGACATTTTGGTGTATTTTCGGGGGTCCTGGAGTCCTCTCCCCCTAGCTATCGATGTCTCGGGAAACGGGAAGCTGCTCCAGGCAGCCTCGTTCCCAAACAGCGGACTTTCAACTAGCTTCGACTCGCTGGAGGTTTACCTGGTGTCCTTTCAGACAAGCCTCAACCTCACGGTTTCCTCGGGACCTGGCCTTCTTAGTCAAGAAAGTGGTAGCACTGTAAAACACATAAACTGGCCAATCCCGGCGTGTGTCCCTTCCGGATTGTATAATGTGCGAGCATGTTTAGTACACTTATACATTTTTTGCTGATTCCTCGCATCATAGCTCACCATATATGAAGGCTCTCACATAGATGGGGTCCCATCCTTCGCAATCACCCCGCTACCTATCCAAATTACCAACGACAATGCGAATTCGTCCTGTACGAATGACACAAATCCTCTTTTGCCGCAATCGCAAATCTCCACCCGTGGACAGAGTCCCTGGCTTGACCCCTCATTCACAGTTTCAACCCCCACTTTCCCTACAGCATCAATCATGTCCTCCGGAATGATTACACAACAGCGTCCCGCGGTGACAATGCCAGCGACTGTGATCATTATGGGCAACCCCACAGACATGGCCTGGCCGCTAACGCTCGTTCCATCGGGGCTGGCAACCACCGTTTATGCCCTCCCGTCACCTTCCGGTTCGGACGCTGCAGCTACCACTGTAATGGGAGATACAACCTTTCCTCTCCCTCCTGCTGTGGCTACATGCACCGCACCTTCTGGTATCTGTGCGACAGTAACTGCCACTGCGACCCCTATTGAGATTGTGTTTGTGACGATGGCTACGACAGTCAGTACTCAAATTCTTGCCGGATCCACTCAGATCGTTCAAGTCACGTAAGTTCGTTTTTTGGCCTTGATCCCGAAGAGAAGCTCAAAGTCCCTGCCGCTACAGAGAGACCTCCACGGTGACCTCAATGACTGCAGTCGTGCAAACGAATACTGCCGAGTCGCAATTCATCCCAGTCAGCGCAGCAAGCTCACGCAAACTCAGTGAGATGTCTTTCCAACGAACACTGGGGACTCTCGCTACTCTTGTTGCGATTTTCACATTTTGGTGAGGCAGGATTGCGTGCATCACCTTGACCTTCTACTCTGTTTCAGCGCTGTAGCTGTGTTGTCAGTGTCTCAACGACGTTCGAATGAAAACTACATTCATACCCTGCGAGTTATGGAGTCCTGAATTGGGGAATCTGTGGTGACGATTCACATATAGACAGAGATACAGGAGAGTACAGCAATATAACAACAAACCAGGCAATCGAGAGCAATAACATGAATAACGTCAACTGAGAGTATCATTGCGCGTCCAACACTTTGAGGTGAGCCATTCCACAGGCTCCTCTCGTCCAATCCTTCACGAGGCGATACTTCCTCTTCTCGCTACAACCAGGAACATTACACAAAGGCTCCTGCTTTGTCACCTGAGTTTGATCAATCTCCATCGCAGCTGCTCCTGCGTTGTGCTGCGTTTGCGCTTCTGGGGGCAACGCGTTGTTCGGGATTGAGAACGACAGCACCATCACTTTTTCGTCCGGTCCTTCTGTGACCGCAGTATCTTTGGGTACAGTTTGCACTCGAGAAAGCCAACGGTACATTGTGGGTATCACAGCAGCCGGTGTTGCAATTCCTTCAGCTGCCTCCTCATCCGCGTCTCCGCCGTTTGTCGTTGTAGCGAGCGGCGTAGGCCTGTCTTCTGCGCTAGCCAGTGCATTTCGTTTGCCTTTTACCCGAGATTGTCTTTTAAGCAAACGATTGATGGTTTCCGCCTGACACCACCTTAAGTTTTGAGGCAAGGGAGATAATAAGTGAATGGTACCTTCTCGTCTTCGAGTTTCTTCTCAGTCAAATTCTTCCGCTTTCGTGCAGTCTCCTCTCTCTTTAATGCCATCTCAAGCTCCGTCAATGGTTTCTTCTTGCGAGGATTTGGTGGCTCCTCTGAGAGAGAAAAATCAGATGTGTGAGTCGCAGCGTCAAAAGAAAGAGCAAATATACATACCAAGAGAAACGTGGGTGGTCTCCACTACGTTCGCCAGAGCTGCTTGACGTGCTGTCAGAGCCCGCCCAGGTGTGGCTAGGGACGTTGAGCGGGTAGATTGGCCTTCTTCTGACTCAAATTCATCGTCTTCCGATTCGATGTCAATGTCTTCTGGTAGACAATTTGAGTATGCGCAGGGAACGGAGTAGGTCACTAGTTATACAAACCTCTGGACGGGCCGCGACGAGAAGCTGTACGTGGAGCAGCACTACTTTTGCCTTGTGCAGGAAGCTTGAGCTTTATCTTCAGTTTGGTAGGCGGAGGTGAAGGCTCAGGTTCATCTTCGATATCAGGGGGAGGAGAAGACAGTGGCTCAGCATCCGAGCCTTCATCGGGCTGCTCCTGATACAGGGTTATCCATGTCTCCCGTAGAATCGAGGGAACGCACCTCTGCATCCTCGTCCGCAAGTTCATCCTCCTTCTCAGATAATTCGTCTTCCTCTTCAATGTCTACTTCTTCTTCTTCTTGTTCCTCATCTTGCCCAGGTGGAGTTGGTTGCTCGTCCTCGGCCTCTACATCTACGTCGCCCTCTTCACCCGCCTCTCTTTCCCTCTCGTCATCAGACATCTGCATAGATACTCCATTGGGGCATCAGTCTCACATCACGCTAACAGACGAAACCCAAGTTCACCGGAATTTCGTTCTGGCTCGTCTTCTTCTTCATCGTCAGAGATGATTCTCCGTGGAGGCATAGATTGTTCGTGTATATTGTGAGGATTGGTGCAGAAATCCTATATGCCACCTGTGTTGTGCTGGTCGTCTCTGAAGTGGCAAATGCTGAGTGTCACCTCGATCGGCGTTCAGTAGCACCGTGCAATCAAAGCGCCAGTAACTTTGACGCGGTCACGACGTAAACTTATCCGCGCGTGCGGCGTGCCACAGCTGAACGCGATCGAATCTTCGACGCGTTTCGGCCAGGCTCTCGGCGAGGTTCTCTCATCAATATGGCGCTGGTCATCAGCACATATAAAGACTGCGCGTCCATGTTCTGGAGCTCTACAACGAACATAACGACGACTTACGATTGTTGTGCACTATCTTACTCCTTTCCGCCTAGTCTTTTCCGTTAATACCGATTCCTTTGAACAATGGTATCCGTGGCTAACTGGTACAACGCAAATCTCGCGCCTGCACATCCTGCAACTTGCACCCTTTGCTCATCGTATGATCCTGCGTACAACTACAACACCGAGACCCGAGAAACAGTTGAGCCTCGATATGAACAGGACCGAGCTTACTCCAGGCCTCCTGACTCGCGGGCATCCTCATCATCCGTCGAGACGAACGCATCGGCCGTGTCTGTATTCTCTGCCAAAGACAGCGGCGGACAACACGGAGCACGCTACCATCGAACCTGGGAGGAAGCAGCTGAGCTTCTGAGCGACCCCCCACAGAGCTGGAAAGATATTGTCCTTCACGGTGAAAGAGAGGTATGTCTCGAATACAGTCAATTCGACTTTCTTCTGTGCTGATCGTGTCCGTTGGTGCTAGGGTCAAGTTCCGGTGTAGTGAGTATCAGTGTCCGTCAGTTTCTTTGATCTGCAAGTCTGACACTCGCATGCAGTGATGATTGCAGCACAATCCGTCGCAAAATTCGCGCACTCCGTAAACATCCTGACTTCCACCTGACCCGATGGCTGAATGACATCGGTGGTATAAGCACAAGCTCATATTATTACTTCAGTAAGTGGGAGCCAGCAATATTCAGTGTGATACGACTTGGGCTGACGATGAACAAACAGTGAGATGTCATGGTGCTGTCGGTGGTGCTGGAAGCGCCATTTACTATGCCGCGTGAGTTGACTCATCAGACACTTCCTTTATTGCTGAAGTAGTGCTGACATTCGTTCAAAAGATACGTGTACTTTGAGAAACGCCGGATTTTCGAGGGCAAGAGAAAGTCGGAGAGGCGACTCAGAGTTGAGCGCGAGCATCCGAACGGATTGCCTCTGGATGAGCTCCATAAGCATAGAGCTCGGTCGTTTTTGTGAGATTTGTGTCAGATCCTGTACTTGTGTGGTTACTTTGTTCTTGGAACATCACGTCATTCGTTTGAGGTTATGCATGGCAAGTAGAGGCAACTTCATCCACTTCCCCGAGTCCGAGAGAATACGACGGCCGGTGACACCGTGACATAGTACTCCTAAGGGATACAAGAGTAGTACAGTGAGTGACAGTGAGTGACAGTGAGTGCCAATGTGAGTCCTGGCCCCAAACACGTGAAATATGTAGCTTAGAGCTATGTAGTATGTTTGCGTGTGTAGGAGGAGGAGGAGGAGGTTTATTGGTGTTTAGACGCAGTAGCCAGGCAGTGCCATACAAGAAGTCTGACTAAGCGACTACGACAAACTACTTAGAGTTTACCTATCGACACACAACCCACCCGACCAGCAAGAAGACAGAGAAAGAACAATGCTCTGTGAAAAAGTTGGTAGGAACAAGTACGCATCCCATCCGAGACCATGCCGCGATGATCTGTTCAAGGTATTAGAGGCGGTTCTCCGCAGCAAAAATGCAACGTACATCGTTCCAGAGGGTTAAGTAGCGAGGTAAGTCATGTGTGTAAGTGCTCGTAAGTAAGGCCTTTGACAGAAACCAGTACAGCCGTCGAAGGTTGAAAAGAGATCTCAGAGTGCCAGCCGAGACTTGGAGTACTGCGATGATTGCTGCGACGCTACAGAAGCAGTTGCGGATCTGTTTGCCGTCATACTCCCGCCTATCGCTATGAATACAGCTATAAGAAATATAAACAGTGTATGCGTAAATACGTACGCGATTACGACAACAGGCTAGACCGGCGCTCTGCAAGGGCAACAAAGGAGCCACTATACTACGAACACGGCTTCATCTCTTGCGCCCATCCTTACAGTCACCTTTCGTGCCATATCATCCCTCCACGCATTTTGACGCGTCTTAATGCCTCCTAAACGCAAATCCGACGCGATTAACACGGTGATTGACCTTTCGCATGATGATGCACTAGATTCGGGACCCAGCCACATCGGCACCAAGAAAGCTCGCGTCGTCGACGCGTCAGAGGCAACTGATAGCTCTACAATGCCCAAAGCATCTTCTTCAAAGATTAATGCAGATGCTTTGGACGATCTGCGACAGCAGCCAAAACCGAAGTCGTGGCGTGATATTAAGCTGGAAGGAGAGGACGAAGTAAGTTCTTCAAGTTCTAACCATACCGCGTGTAGGAAGCGCTGACGGTGTTAACTACAGGGTGGTGTTCCTATTTAGTGAGCAAAAGCTGGACTGATAAGTCAACCGTGTCCTGATGATTTGGCTAGCGATGATTGTAACGATATCCGCCGCAAAATTCGACAGCTGCAGAAGCAACCAGGTTTCAAAGCAAGTCGACTCCGTGCCCTCTTTTACTATCGCAAACCCTGAATGTACGTGCTTTTGCAGGTGACCCACTGGCTTAAGGAGATTGGAAATGTCAATAGTAACTCCTACGGACGCTTCAGTGAGTTGTTTATATGGATGTCTCAAATTGGGCAACTCCCGCGAATTCACCATACCATTTCTGAAGTGAAAGCTACTGGACCCACAGGCGGAGCGGGCAACAGCACATATTATTGCGCGTGAGTCCATTTTGTCGATTGATAATGTTGCTTCATCTTGGTAACCGCATTCGTATGTACAGTTACGTGTACTTTGAGAAAGTTCGCATCTTCGAGGGAAAGAAGAAAACCCCCAAACGCCTCAGAACAGAAGCCGAGAGACCGATGGGACTACCATTGGAGGATCGATCGCACGTCTGGGTGTTCACTGGTCGTCGCTGAAAAGCAATCTGGCGAAAGCCAGATAGCCTCGGATGTCTCCCCAGGGAAGGCATTGGTGATGGTCGATCAGACGAGTAACTACGACCAGCTTTTGCTTCGACCCATTGGATGATGTGCGCCACGTTTGATTCGAGATTAATCCGTCCCTTCGCTTTGACTGGAACTGCTCCAGATACTTTCTTGTGTGTATGATAAACGAGCTTCATTAATTCATTAGGTACCCTCCATGGGTTGGAAAATGAACTTGAATAGTCCATAGTGGTTCTGTCTCTACTATCTCCCGTAGTTTTTCATGGTTGCCCCGCAGAAGTCAGCCCCTCTAGAAGGAGATTGCAGTAGGTGTGAAGTTGAGTCAAAGCAAATTGCCGATTCTCCTCTACTAACTTAATCCGGCAACCTAACCGGCAAGTTCCAGGAAAGTTGGGATGGCAATTTCAAATCAGCAGCGTCGCGGTTCCTGACCGCACTCATCCTCAATATTATGCAGGTCGTCAAGGAGCTCAAAGCAGATTCTCCGGCTGGAATGCACCCTCGACAACCATGTTGGACCCATGATGCTGCAAGCGGCCCACGGCCCCTGCGATCCGCCATTCAAGTTCGTTGCGCCTGCACCGGATTCTCATGCCCTTCGTCGTGCAATGATTGACATGTGAAGCCCCGTTCTCAATTGAGCTTCATTAAGCCTCTGTTAGCCTACCAACCCCCTCTGTGGTCATCCCCCTCGCGACAATTCAACCACGTACTGCGTTTAGGTGCACGTACCCTTCTCCACACTTTGCAACGCCTGGTCTGCGGCCAAATCCCACTTTCCACCTCTCTCCTCCCACTCTTTCAGATGCCTGCCTCCCAGTGAGGCCTTTGCTCATTCTTTGCTTTCGCCAAATCTCGCTGCATGTCCTCGGAGAGGTCCTTTACTATCCCCTCTTCGACGGGGAATACCCTATCCATTCCTTCTGCAACTACGTCACGGCCTCCGGCCTTTCTCGAGGATGGTCCCAAATCAACGTCCTCCTCAGGTCTAGGCTCTACAACCTCAACCCCTACCGCTTGTATTACACCAAACATCGTAGTCGTGGACCTCTCAACAACAATCGAGATTCCAGACTATCGACGTTTCTATCAAGCACCGATTCAGTCCTTTCAGCCAACATATACAGCTTTACCTGATGGCTCCCTCGTCAGCCCTCCTCTTTTGTCAGACATTTCGCGAGGCAGTGGCTGGCTCCTCATGCTCACTGCAATTGCTACCCTCTTTCTCATCAATACCTTGACTTCTGCGCGATACATCCGGAAGGGCCATGTCAAGAACAAGGCGTTATTTTATCTTCTCTTGTGCAGTCAGATACTAGGCGTGCTGGGTTCGATACCGATGATAGTGTCGTTTTTCGATTCGTCTGTAAATTGCACTGTGTGAGTGATGCATACACTGCGTTCCAGACACGTACAGACTATATCACGTGTGTAGCGCCGCCAATCTCTTCAAGATCGCGATGTCAATCTCGTACAGTCTCTTGGTACGCCCATTTAATGCACAAAGCTTCTACTTCAGCTGATACCTTACCTAAGATCACTGGCATCTTGGGCATAAAAGCATACCGATGCCTCAACAATTCCTATGTTGTCCTTGCAGTACTCACTCTTCTCCGCACTGCGATGATTGTGCTGCTTTGTCTGGATATAGCACAATTTCGAGGTTTCCGCCGCTTGTCTGGTATGTGCACATATACAATTAGTTGTTCAATCAGGCTGACAAGTCGGATGTGGGTCACAGGCAGCTGCGGGGTTGCAAGACACTCCAAAATTGTTCCTCTCATGGTAATCCTGCAATTCGCAGAGTCGCTGTTCATTTGCATCTGCTGTAAGCTGATTTATCCATGGATCATGTCCTGCCAGTGTTCTCATGAGAGACAGTTCTAGTAGCAGTATGGCTCACTCATCGCACCCCCATCGATCATGGTCGTCTATCAATCGGTGCATCTGCTAATGGTGGCTCAACAACGGGAAATGGACCCGCCGGGAGACGAGGATGGTGGGACTATGTACCTGATCCCGTTCCAACCCAACGTCGCCCCACGGGTTCGTCATTGCAGACAGGAAAGCCTGTTAGGAAGGGCGTATTTTCATGTCTTAGCTGCGTCAAAAATAGCGCACAAAAGGAGGCTGCAGAAGGGACGGAAAAATCGGCGGGTCCTGAGGCTACAGTATCAAAACCCGTCGGAACTCGCACATCTTCCGTTGCATTTGTCGACACGCGGAGTGTTGGACAGCGCGCTTCCGTGGCGCGCACTAACAGTAGTCGAGGACGCCAATTAACGGTACCAGATAGACCGCCATCTGCCATTAGCCGCATCAGTAAGTACATGCCAAGGATGAGATTATTGAAGAAAGTATTGCGCAACGAGGTAGAAGCTATTCATCCTGAAATCCGACGGAACGCTGATTGCTTATGTCTGTTCCAGTTATTATATACAACCTTCAGTACCGCGATGCTCCTCGTAACCGCCGTTGTGATGCTCGTTGGGACGACCTGTAACTTCTTGTTGGGACCGTCAGGATGGCTCGTGGTCAACTGTACGTTTCAGTGTACGTGATGGTCTCAACAAATACTAACTTATACTGACAGGGACGATTGTATCTATATTCACGATGGATTCCTTCGGTCGTGTTTACCGCAGACATGAGAAGGAGGCTATATTGCAACATCCCTCCGCTTGGGATCCTATATATCGGGCAGAACTGGAAGCCTCACGGGCTTTCAACCAAGGACGCCCACGTCGTGCGTACTCACCAGTCAGTGTAATATCCAGACATCCTCGCCTGCAAGAATGGACTGGAGCAGGGCTTATGGGTGGCCATGAATTACCACCAAAGAGGCCTAGTCTATCTCACATGACATCTTCATCTCGACCGCCTTCTGGACCATCACATCTACAGCGCAGCCCTCGGCCCTGGCTATCTCATCATAGTCCTCGCTCATCCCTTTCATCTTACACATCCACACCAGAATCTACAATGGGGCACATACCCCCACCACGCCGCCTTACTGATGCTGACGTGCTGCCTTCCCCAGGAAGTGCCGAATCATCCCATACAGCATATTCAGATACCCCTTCCGATTCTCAATATATCCTCAGACATTCTGTGATGCCTGCGGGTGTTCTGTCTTCTAATGACTCACTGCCAGACATTACTAGCTCACACGCGATTAGCTGACTAGAATACTAGCAAAGACTAAGTAGACTCACCCTGCTGACGCTTCTTGTGTTCCTAGTATCGTTCCGTGTAGTTTCGCATGTACTCTATAGTCGTTGTGCGCCGTATAGTACTCAAACGAATCATCTCCTTGTATACCTTATACAAATCGCTGTACCACTTTGTAGTATACCAGGTACTACTCAGCAGTAGTACGGTCACATGACGAAGCAAAGCGTGCCGCATGCAACCCACATGCCTCTTTTGGACGTGTCTGATCATGTTGAACTTCGCAGGTTGGGAGCTAATTACAACCTCGAAACCATCCAAAAGTCAACAACTCCATATTCTCATCGCTTGACCTGATTTCGACTCATTTCGTTGAAAACATAACCAACTAGAGAATCAGATGGGATTCTGCAGAAGATGCGGTGACATTGTTGTTGGGTCTCGCTGCAAGTGTGGTGGGACTTCAGTAGGTATGGCTATGTTGATAAAATGCCTACCGCTGCTCACACTTTTCTGCAGCACCTGTGGTGAAGTGGAGTCAAGGGGATGATGATTCCAAGCAGGATCGTTGGTCTCGTACGTACGTTGCGCGAGAGACACCCGGTCAAGGTGATGGCCATGCCCCGAGTCCTGCGCCCCTCAAACCATCCAACACAGGTGGAACTTCCAGCAGACGCTTTCCACGACCTCACTCGAATTCATCTCCGGCTCGCCCTCAACTGAATGCCTACGTTTCTGCGCACATAGCCTCTACCACCATGCCTCGCCCTCCTTCCCCTCTCAAACATTCAACAAGTGCCTCCGAACATTCAAATGCAGAGGAAGGCATTCTACCCAATCTCCAGCGCGGGACCGAACTCGCGAAGGTATATGGTTCAGTACTACAGCCTAGAGAGTCTCTGGCGTCTTATACCTGTGCAATCTGCTGTGCCCCATTCCCCCCGGACGCAACGATATACCCCGACCCTTCCTCCATAAGCCTGTTTGGCCTCGAAACGACTGAATCTGGCACCCGGTTCTTATGTCGCCCGTGTTTCGTAGAGAATGGAGGCTCGAAGGGTGATTGTCCGGCTTGCTATAGACCCGTACTCATATTGAAGGCGGAGGGGGGTTTTGTGGAAGCTGCAGGGAAGGTGTGGCACAAGAAGTGCTTCTGTTGTGACGGATGCTCGAAGAACATCGGAGATCACCCTATGGTTGATCTACTCGGAAGGCCAAGTTGTGCGGAGTGCTTTGATACCTGTCTGAAGAGGCCATTCAAAGAAACCGCACAGTCTAGCCTCATGATCGAAGAGCGAAGTAACCTTGGAGGCACAAAGAGGACCCATCAAAGTCGAGAGGCCAGTCCAGCTTTAGAGGAACTGGAGCAGAGACTAGGTATAATCCGGAGCCGCGAAAGTTCTCCCACTAAGATCGACTCACCTGGGAGACGTGGTGTGTCCTCGAGCCCTGCATACGATCCTCGCACCAGTCCTATCTCATCTCGTATTCAGCCTCAAACAAGGGACTCGAGTCCCGTAGTCGGTTCCGGCGCACGATCTCGCACGTACTCTGCCGCGAGTATGGGATCCCCCACACCCCTCACCGACAACACTCCTACTCGTCTCGTCGGCAGGTTTAGAAGCCCGGAACCTGATTCCAGTGACACGGATGGAGGCAGTCCGCTCTTGATTCGTCCGTACACAAGGCTGAGGAGTCCCAATACGGACTCGGATGATAGTCCGCTTTCGAGGAGGTCCTATAATCGCTTCCGTAGTCCCGAGCAGGACGAGCCTCCGATCTCCAACTCACTACACAAGCTATCCAATGACCCGTTAAACAGCAGTCCAACTGCCAAAGCCACGGAAGACGCTATTGAGGAGATGAAACGACGTTTCTTAAACCAGTCTTCGCCGAGCGCCAAAGCCGGTGAAATGTCTCCATCGTCCTCGACCAACACTACGCCCAGGCGCAGAAGATCACGGTCAAGGTCACGTCCTCGATTTAGTGAAGCTTCGATTGTTATCCCAGATTCAAAGAATGCCACGGTCCGAACAGGTGTCAAGTCCAAATCCTCGTCTTCATCTCTGAAGTCCGTAATGCGCCTCCAGAGCACAGGGGAAGCGGACGCTTCTCTGCGTGCACACAGGACCGGTGAATCTAGGGATCCCATAGTTTGGCAGAAGACAGGAGATACCCTCTCTGCTATTGAGCGTGATGCGGTGGGCTCAACACCTTCCAGTGCACCTTTCAGAGCAGACCAGATACATGTCTCCCGCAACGACACAGGTACCATTGATCGCAACGTCCGCCGGTCTCTCACTGGTAGTGCTCCTCGGCACACGATGTATAGCAATGTTGCTTCTCAAGGTCTTGACTATCCACACGAAACCCTACAAGACGTTACCAGAATCCCAGAATTTGTTGCAGACAGAACAGGGGAAGTCTCTTACACTTTCCGAAGGGGAAAAGATGATGACAGTCCTGGAGACCCTCAGAAAGATCTCACGTTGCGTCGTGACCGTACCGGAGATGCAGAAGTAGAGTCGCTTTGTGGTGCTTTGCCATCGAACGACCCGCCTGAAGACCTCATAGACGTGTCTATACCTTCGTCGGAGAGCACTGGCTCCATGTCCAGAATACCCTTGCCCATGACTGGTCCAGCATCAGTATTGAGCAGGTCCGCCGACGAGATGAACTTGCGGTCTAACGACCTCATTTCATCGCGGCATCAAGCCTACGAGCAATCAATCCCACCTACTCCTGATTTATCTGACTTATCTGATACTATGTCTACTCAATCGAGTGGACCTTTAACGCCTCCTTCGGTCAGCCCATCGTCTCGAGTGTCACAAAGTCGTCCCGAGGCTCGAAAGGATATCTCGTTACCGGGACATACCGGTAGCAATATTACTACCACTATCAAACATAACCGGACTATTGTTGGTGGCATCACGATTCCGGAACCTCTTCCAAAGGATGCTCGCTGTGCCAAATGTCATCTTCCACTATTCAACACTAAACACGGGGGTAAATTTGTCACTGTACCCGAAGAACCCACCAGCAGTGGAATACCTCCAAAGACGTATCATACGACCTGCTTCAAATGCAACGTATGCGCGGAAGTATTCGAAGAGAAAGAAGGAGGACATGCGGTCTTTGTCCGTGGCGAAGAGGGTGCTTGTCATGTTAGGGTAAAGGCAGGCTGCTCTCTAGCGAATTACATGCATGCTAACTTACAACTTCAGTGCGCGCCTCCGGAGAAAATCACCTTGCGCAAAGCCCCGGCTATTGTACCATCTCCACCACCTCCGTCCAAAATACCTATATCTATTTCCACGAGTTCTTCTAGCCCCAAATATGTCTCCTCAAGTAGTCGTTATGAGCGTCCTCCACCGATCGCTCAACCAACGTCCACTACATCTGCTTTTCCATCGACTCGTTTCGGAGGTTCAGTGACATGCCCGGAATGTCGTCAGGCTGTCTCTCCTATGGAACGAGGTGTTGTTCCCGGACCCCATGGCACCAAATGGCACGCTACCTGTCTTATTTGCGGAGGAAAGGAAGCAAAAGGGAGAAGGAAAGAACAAGGAAAACCTGGATGCGGTAAGAAGTTAGACAGCGCCGCCAAAACGGATGTGGATGGACGTGTATGGTGCCGCGAATGTTTGGTAAGCTGGTGTTGGCACCTTTTATACCTCAATCACTCATGGGCGACCGATTCAGTTGTTGCTACCCATGTCTCTTCGCCAGCCTTCCCCTGTGAAACCAGTAGCCCCGACGGCCACAGGGGGTCGCGGGACCTTCATCGCTACTCAACATACTGGTACCACAACCATTGCTCGTCAGTTCACTGGCATTGGGAGTGATGCCGGAGTTCTGCGACAACTCACTGGTGGTGGGCTTAGTCCCACGCGACAGCTTTCATCAAGTCCTACAAAGCTATATGACGGACCCCGGCCTGGCGCTCGCTATCCGAGGCCCAAGTCGGTTACCGGCATTCGAAGCATCAAGGGAGAAGGAGAAGGGCGTGGAATGTTTCTGGTTAGGCAAATGACTGGAAGTAACAGCTTTAGCGGAAATGATTATGGTTTATAGGTCAAATCATGGAATCTATGTATATTGGAATTGGATTGCTATATTTCTTACCTCTGCGTAAAGGGTTACAGTACTTAAACGTTAAGTGCTCAATCGATATCAGTAGTTTTGTACACTCCGCTTCTGAGAAGTATAATCTGTCTCTATGTTGGTGTAGAAGTACACATTGGTTCAAGCCAGCTCCCCTGACTGAGCTTCGTGTATAGTACATTCCTGTCCGATGTCGTGCCTTCCAGCCATGTGGGTTATTGCTATGGCAGGAGTCAGTCACGAGAAGAGGCAGAGGTCATTTTCACGTACTCGGCCGGTAGCAAGTTCGTCAAGTGCTTTGGCAGTGGCCTTTACGATGATATCCCACTCAGCCTTGTGCAGTCTCTCTTCGAATGCCGTCAATGGCTCCCCTCGAATCATCTCCACCTCTTTTACCATGAGAGGTTGGCCTCGATCAACTTCCTTGATGACTCGATGAACCATCACGCCAGACTTTTCAATCTCTCCCTTTTGGAATGCTTCGTATGCCCGCTCGATGGCATTTGCACCGTCGAATGCACCTGGTAGGGCAGGATGAAGGTTGATCACAGGTATTGGTCTTTCCACGGGTTGTATGCCTTCCAACGTTTGTTCGCCGCCAAGAATGTCTAAAAAGGCCTCGCTCATAATGTGCATCCAACCCGCTAGAACAACAAGGTCGGGATTCTGCGAAACGACAAGTCTCGCAATCTCGCGGTCATAGTCCTGTCTCGTCTTCCCGGGATTAGCTTTTAGATAAGGTTGTAGGCCAAGATAGGCGGTAGGTATGGGTGGATTTGCTTGCAGTGCTCTGGTCAACCCGAACGCAGCTTTGCGGTTGGATATGACAAGGCAGACCTTCGCATTGGGAAGTGCAGGTGTGTTTTGGGCGTCGATGAGGGCTTGGAGATTGGTGCCTTTTGCAAAGAGCTAAGACAACCAAGGACTCGGATTGAATATGGAGTTCAGCAAACCTGAACCGGAGATGAGGACGACGATGCGTCGTTCTCTCAATTGGCCGATTTCTGACATGGAAGCGACGATGCAAGGGCAAAACGATGTGAACAGAGAAAATGGGGGCCCAATGATGCGGAAATCTAGGCCGCAGAGAGAAGTTTGGAATGAGCATACCACGAAAATGTGCCAAATGGGAATGTCTCGCCCTACCAGTTGGCCGCTCTGCGAATGTACGCGACCGGGAGTACTACGTTTGCCGTGAGGAGATAATTGCCTGGATACTATTACGGGCGACGCGAGGATACCCAACTCCTGGTTGCACCGTTGCTGACGTAAGCATATATTGCAAAGACGAGAGCAACGCAACGAGAGATCGCAGGGTGGGTGAGAACCGCGCTTTCTTTCTGACTCCCTCCTTATCGACGCTTTTCGTTCTCTCTTTTCGACCGCATGCGGTGAACCATCTTCCATTGACTGCACTGGGGCTGCAGTCACATCATTCTTGTCGGAGGCGAGCACTCCACCCTGCGGGCATTTTGCTTTGGGATTGCATCCCAAACTACTACCGACACCAGCTTTCATTTGAGGATCTCCTATCTGTGTTAGTCCCCTCGCATCCACGAGCCTCCCTAGCATCTTCTTCTCGTCAGGCGCACCGCACTCTTGTGACGTTTGGTCGCACCGAGCTTGTCTATTCCTCCACTATCCATACCGGAGCTCTTCGTTGGCCGTTACAATGCCTCTCAGCAGCGATGCCTCTGTGAGAACATGTGAATATCCTGCCACCCCGTAGCTAATTGTATCACAGGTGGAAGCTATTCTTGAGGACATCCCTTTCTTCTCCGTCGGTTTACTGTCCTTCGGAATGTTCACTTTCTTTGCAGTGATGAGAGCTATCGACAGGTACGTAGGACCGCACTATTCACTAATATCATCAAAACCTTACCTCTACCAGGTGGATTACTTGCCTGCATATATCGGTCTTCTTGGCCTTCGTCGCTTCTATCCTAGATCTCGCACATAATCTAGCGAAAGAAACATCCCCCACCAAGAGGCCTACGGATCCAATCATTACCCGTGGTCTATCAACAGCTCGAGAAATCTTGTTTTCCTTCTCGTATGCGTTGATCTTCGTTTACATTTGGGGCCTCGTTGCACAACCGCCTCCCAAAGAACGCAAAACACAGCCTGGGAAACTGCATAGTGGGAGCTGGGCAGTATGGGGTGGCGCCGGCCTGATCCTCAAATGGTCCCTGGGGATCAGCTGTGCTGCAATCGCAGTCCTGCAGATTCTATATCGCGTGGTGGATTCGGTGCATCACTTTGGACCAGTATATGAAGTGGAATGCACGATCCGTATCGTGGTTTCTGCCGTATTCATTCTGAAACTGCTCCTCAATACGTACCTCGTCGTGCTGAATACCAGTGCGAGAAACATGAAATGGTTGATGCTCAGGGATTACCTCCCCTCTGCCATTGCTATTGGTCTCGGTGGGGCCGTTGCAATCGGCGATATAACACAATGTGAGCCCTTGCCCTCCATTGTTCTTGACGAATTGTATTTTCTCACCTTTTGCTCCATGAAGTTATGTTCTCAGAGACCGTGCTTGGCTCATTTCTACAAGCCGTCGAAATCTATATTTTGATTATCAATACCGCTGTTATGACCTTTCGCCCTCTGCAGGGTGCTCTGGAGGAGCTTGGTCCTAGGTCATTGAATCGATCCTCGTCGTTCCACGGTCTTCGCCCTGCTACGCAACGTCAATCGTTTCTTCAGATCTTGCCGGTTCCGCCGCCCTCCACTTCCCCTGATTTTCTTTCGCTTTCGGGAGGGCGTCGGGGATCTAGCTATTCGGAGGGGCCACGGCTATCGGAAGACACCGTCATTCGCCCTGTCTTGCAAGATACTCGACGGGGTTCAGCAGCTTCGCGTTTTTCGTCGTGGTTGCTCCCTAGTAGAAAGTCAATGCGAGCACCTGTGAGCATGGACAACCCGGATGCTGACCCGTTATGGAAACAAGATGTGGCTGAACGGGGGTTGTCTTCGCATTCACGATCTGATTCTGCGCAGGAAGTGGAAATCAGTGTCAGTAGAGCATCATTGGAACAAAGTCCCATGGGTCCCAAGGAGTCAGCCAAATGGCAAGATCCAGTGTATGCTTCTGTACTCGCCGACCCTATATCAAAGATTGAGCAGCTTGCGGTAGCAGCAGCTCAGTCTTCGCCGACCCTTTCCTTGTTAGCAGTCCCTGCTCGTATACATGCCCGTTCGGAAAGCCCTTTATCCGGATCAGATTCTCCGATTTACGGGCTAGACGGAGTCGTTCGACCTGTATTCTCGACTTCCCCAGGACCCGAGGTCCGCGCAGTATCTCCTGCTCTCAGTGGTGAGACCATTTCTAGACGGACATCAATCTCGCATCTACTTCGTGAACAAGCGGAATTGGATAAATCTATCGCTACACTGCGACTTCTATCCCGGCCTGATGATCCTGAAGGGGAAGACGTCGCGAAGCCCCCTTCTACTGCCCAGAGTGAATTCTCACTCAGCAATTTCCCTGAACCACCATGGGGCAGAAGCAGTAACAGCATCGACTCTATACTTGGTCGTGTGCCGACTATCACGGCAGAGCGGCCAGAATCGACTACTGCTCAGACGTGGCAGGACCCCTCTAGGCAATTGTCACCGAGTTGGGAGCTGGTGCCCCCAAAAATACCTGCTGACACCCATGAGTCGCATGTAAGGCGACCATCTGTACCATCATCGGAAGGGGATCCAATCGAGATGGGGCGGCAAGGAAGGGTAGATTCCGCGGGTACTCGCTATGAAATCACTTCTTTCATTGGTGGTATGTCTCCGCCGTCGGTCTTCTCGTAGTTATGTCTGGTATCTGATATCTCTAAAATAGACCTCACGAAGCCAAAAGATAGGTTAGATGGGTCAAATAAATTGGCGCTAGGAAGTGAACCCCTTACGAGCAGTAATGCACCATCTGCCCCCTCGCTTGCTCTACCGGTGCCCCCCTTGCCAGCGAGGATTCTACCGCAAGTGGCTTCTCGTGGTGCAATCGCAATTTCGGAGCGTACCATCTCCCGCCCTATACTTGGACTCCCCCCGAGACCGCGGTTATCACCTCCACGGGGAACCCTTGGCACTGTCCTAGAAAATTCGTCACCAACAGAAGAGTACGAGCGGCCGAGACCTGCTCCTCTTCCTTCCAGGGCACCAACACCTTCATAGTGCCGGACACTAGCCTGGAAAGAATCTTACGTACCCTGTTTTTCTTGCTAGCCGTTCTCGCTTCTCCCCTTTCGCTTCGTGAGCTCTCAAGGGCTTTGTATCAGTATGATTTCCGTAGCAGCCTTATTCGGACGCCTCCCTCTGTCATTGTATCGTAGTCTGGTATCTTCGTGTTCCGCACGGCACACTGCTATACTCGAATCATAGTCATGCAGTAGTTCTACTTAGTCGTAGGGCCTCGAAGTTGAGATCCTGACCAAGTATACTTCCAAGTTCAGTCCACTCAGGCGTCTGAGACTGCACGCGGTAGTGATGATGTCATTGTGCGGCTCCCACTGGCACTGAGCGCGAGCACAATATTAATGCGGCAGTACTGTAAGAATAACGCTAACGGCTTCCTGCACCCTGCTACCATGTCCACCCTGCCAGACTATTATGCATTCCTCAATGTTCCTCAGAGTGCATCAACAGAAGAAATACGTCAGGCGTATAAGCGCGAGTCCTTAAAGTATGCCGAAGTCTTCGCTCAAGGATATCATACTCATTCCTGCAGGATTGCAGGACACACCCTGACAGACTGACGAATGCCACGCCGGAAGAGAAGAAGGCAGCAACAGAACGATTTCAGGTAACGTCCGATGATGTCCTCATGCTCCTAACGACAATCGGTGATCCACATCCTGTACAGGCAGTTGCAGATGCTTATTATGTTCTATCGGATCCTGCAAGGAGGAGACAATACGACAGCCTCTATAGTGCTCATCAAGAGAAAGCCAAAGATCCAAATGCGTCAGAGAGCTTCTTCTCTACTTTCGCCAATATGTTTGGTTCGACGGGTCCCAAAGGCGCAACTCCCACCGACAGACCAGACGCGGAGGGCGTGTTCGCTGATGTCTTCGAAGAGGTCTGTCTTGATTCCCCGGCCTGTGCGTAAAGGCTATCTGATATCCGATTCTGCAGCTACTACGACCCGAAGTTCAGAGACACGCTCCGTGGTGGTCCTGGACGGGAGCTGTCTGCGGTGCAGGCTTAGGTTTCATTGTTGCCAATGTTCCCGGTCTCATGGTTGGGGCCTATGCTGGAAACAAGCTTGGCGCCATCCGCGACGCCAAAGGCAAGAGTGTCGCCTCAGTATTCTCTGACCTCGGTGGCAGCCAGAAAGCCGAGGTACGTTGGTGTAAATCAGTCTTGCAAGTGTTGCTTCACATGATATGTTGCAGATTCTTCGCGCTCTTGCAGCCAAGGTATTGGGTACTGCGGCGAGCGCTATGGGATGAGTCCTCGGCCGCTTACGCTGCCAATATTGTTTGAGTGTGTATGTTCCATATAATCTTTCTTTCCGCTGAATTTACTGTATATCATGATGTAGTTTCTGTACATAGTTTCTCCGACGTAACGACATGCATTTGAAATTGCCTCGTGGTGGTTAGAGTGTATTGGCGGTGCAAAATATCGGCGAGTTTACAACCATCCTCGCTTAGTGGGTGCCTTCCCGTGGGCAGTTTAGGACGAGTCCTAAACCTATATCGCAGACATGATCTCCCTGCCGAACGCGCCCCGAGATGCCGTTTTCGCTACCATAGGATCGGTTCGAGAGTTGGGTGTCCTAAACACAAAATCTAGGAAGGGGGTTTCCCCCCCTTCCTAGATCCTAAACACGGTCCTAAACCTTACCTTTCGAAGTCCGCCCCAACCTGGTTGGCCTCCGTAGCCGCCTGACCCTATAAAGGGCAAGTATGCCGCTGGCAAATTTGATCCGCCCTCATTTACGACCTTGATGACTGTCGTGATCCAGCTTGGCTACGGGTTAGGTTGCTTTCCCTAAATCTCCTCCAACCGAACCGAGGGTGGCATTCAAAGTCCGATTATGGGATTTAGGGCGCCCCAAATCCTACGGGAAGGCATCCAGTTTTGTGCAATTGGAGCGAGACTTTTTGCAAGTGGTGCGCTCCAATGCCGAGCGCCTCCTCGCTTGGGCACCGAGGGACAATTGTCATTGGCTGAGAGGCCCGAAACTGCCAGCTGCTGCCGAAACCCCGCTTCCGAAAACTATTAGGTGGGGCGTCACTTTTGGCCAGGTGGGTCCTCGAAAATATCGTGGAGACGTGATATTTCCCGCGGCCAATACACCCTGTTCTTGAGTATTAAATTTCAATGAACCTCGTTGCCTGTAGCGCTCATCTGCGAAAGCCAGTTGCCGAGCTCTTAAAGCTGATATCCTTACTTGCAACAACATACCTATACTTACCTTGACTTAGCAATTGCTCACTAAGTTACCACGCATCTCTCATATGGTGCAAACACGCACTCTGAGGCCAAGGACGCCTGTGAAAAGTGGAAAAACCGGATCCAACCAAGGTACTATCACTTACACCTATACGCATTGGAGTCAATCAAGCAGCCATTAACATGTACGATACATTCAAGGATACGCTAAGGGCATTACAAGGCAGTCACATAGGGCTGGCGATGTCATTACCGAACGTGAATGCACAAACATATATGTGCTCACTCTATAACATACTAATTTGGTGTGGACTTAGCGAACCCCGTAGCAAGACGACCGGGGCAAGCGTTGCACGAGGTCCTGGCGAGCGCGCAGGCGCAGAATTCTCGAAGAGCTAAGGAGACGACTGTAAAGCGACCTGGCTTAGATGGTGGGCCCTCTATGCCCGTCGTAATCAGTGATTGACACGCAATTCACATCCGCATACATAGTGTCTCCTCCGACTCCAAGTACGCCGTTTGCGAAAGGAAAGCGTGCGCGGCTGGAATGCTTTGTCGACATTCCCATCCGAACCCCAAGTCGGCCTCGCATTCGATCTAGTTCTCGAGTAGGGCTGCTTACACCCTCATCTTCTGCCGCGAGTGCGCAAGTGCAGCGCCAAACGGCTTCATCTCCGAATCAACATGGGTCAAGCTTAGGGAAGGCGGATTCACATCTGAGATCTTCGCCTCGTTCAACCGCACGAAACAATTCTTCCCAATATCCGCCGAAGCGTTCTCTGGATAGTACTGAAGCTTTGTCCATGGCATTGCCAGTATCAGCTTCCGGAGAGAGACCTTCCAAACGACTACGAACAAATATCGGAGCTGACGAGATCATCTCCGCTAGTCCTGATGATGATGATGCTGAACCTCTACATGACAATGACACGCTAGAAATCCTCAATGACTCTCTTGAGTGGGACAATGGGGATGGACCATCAAAATTCTCATTTCAATTCGAAAATCCTGAATTTTCAGAAGTATCTGACTCGATTGTGGCACCATGGAGTGCCACAGTAGAAACGTTTGAATCTGTGTACTACGTCCCAGCAGGCGTACGACAAGTGGTACAAAGTAAGTTCATGACCGTCCATGGTACGCGTTCTCTCATCGTCCTGCTTCCAATGCAGATTTGAAAGAAGCGTTGACGATGGAACGCAAGGCGCGCGTTATAGCTGAGGAACGCCTCGTTGAAGAGATTCAAAGACGAGCAAGATTAGAAGCCAAAGTAGCATTGCTGGAAGCTATTCACCCACCTCATTGCAGTATTGAGCATTCCATGGAGGGGGTTGCATCCACTGTGATGAGCGCAGCAAGCAACGTCCTCTCACGTCTAATGCTTCAGGAATCAACTGGTTCTGGAGAGGATCGAACAATATGAGGTGCGGGATACAAACCACCCCATTAACCTCTGACGAGAAACAAAAGAGACTAGTATGTAGCGTCCTCTCCGTCTACATGCTTCCATGCAAACCTTGCTGTTAACCTTGTAGCAAACAATGCAGATTTTAAACATCTTCTTGGGATCGCAGGAGACAACATGAAAAGTACATATGCATTTACGCTTGGCTAATCCCTTGGTTAATCACAATTGGATGGATACAAGAAAGTTTTGCTATTGATCTACAACTTTAACCAGATGTCTGAAGAAGCGTCCATTCGGATGGCGTGGCGATAGGTATACACAGGAAGTAATGGAATACGGTGATTAGAATGGATACGGAGATTGCGACGATATTGGAGATAGCAAGAATTGATCAATGGAGCGGAATGAAATTACGGGAACTGTTGAATAATTGTGGTGCGAGAATATGTCGAATGCATGTAGGAACTGGTGGAAGGAAGAAACCAGAAGCCCATAAGAAAGTCAAGAAGAATAAGTTCGAGATCGGCCACTACACGGTCATTAACCGTCAAAGCCGGATACCTTGCGACCATTGAGTCCCGGATACTTTTGTGCATCGTTCGTACTGTTGACGAACGGAGATACGCGGGCAGTGCATCAATGCCACATGTCTCCAACATGGGACTCATCTACAGCCTGAGGGGGATCCTCTTGGAATTGTAAGAGACTAGAATAATCGTTCAAACCGCAAGCACCATTTGCCAAGGCAAGGGTGAGTGCGGCGATCGCTTTTTCGGAACGAGTGGCGGGTGACCCGAGAGAGGCGGTAGAAGACCCCGATAGATTCGCTGAAGATGCGTGATGGGTAGGAGGAAGAGACAGCGACGATGTCGAGGATCTCGGGGAAGCAGTGTTGGTATTTGTGAGGGCCGGTGTCATGAGCAACGAAGCTTGCGCGACGTTCCGCTCTCTCGACAATGGGGTATGAGCGGGCAACCGTTCGGTGTTGTGCAAAGAGGATTCAACGGAAGCCTGATCAATTTCCATGTCATCGAGCGATAGAGCGCGCTTCTTCCGCGGAGGCCCCCACGAGGAATGTTCGGAAACGCTCCGGGAATCAACAATGACAATGTCATCGTCGTCTGTGTCTTCCGCAGACGTCCAACCCGGCTCGCTTTGGGTCATTATTCGCTTCGTTCCTCGAGATGAATTCTCAGACGGCGATGGGGAGCTGGAACGAGCAGACTCCCATTCCCGCATGCGAGTGACAAGACCTTCCCCACTCTCCGCTACGCTCCGGCGTAATTCATAGAAGGCATCTGTTCGCAAGCGGCTGACATCATCGGGAGATGGAGGCTCCAGGTCAAGATGAACGAGGGAATCAGCGGGTCGAGGTGAATTTCGGGGAGAGCGGCTGCTTCTTCGAGAGCGATTGGGGAAGAGGTGGAACGCTGCTGATGTGCATGGCAATCCAGATGAAATGTGGGGGTATGAGTCTGTATCCGCCGGATGAGAAAATGAGAACACGCCACTGAAAGGGAATCTAGTAGACTGTACGATATTGCAAGTTGACGATCAGCAACACATAAGGACAATGATTGAGAATAAAGACTCACGGCTTGCGGCTTGCGTGCCTTCTTGCCACGCCTCAGAAGATCTCCATCCCGCATTTCGAGGTGTTTTGCGGAGAGGGAATCCCTGTGCGAGGCAGATCTGGCAGACCCGTGGTGGGCTCTTTTCATTACCTTGAGCCGTCTATCCGCTGCATCTATATGACGCGTAACAGAAACGGGCGGGTTGGCGGAGTGAGATCTGCGACGAGAATGTTGGGAAGCCCAGGTGAAGGAAGACATGGAACGCTGTGGGGGCGTGGTCTTTCTCGACCAAGTCCACTACGAGCCCGAGCGATATGTGGGGCAATTGAGAATGAAGATGGATGGCGTTGGAGGTGGTGGAGGACGCGTGCTCAGGAGCAGCCGCGGTCCAAGTTCCTTCCCAAACTTATAACGCCCGGCAGTTTCCGGTCCTGCATATCTCAGACTCAGAGCTTTCGCCCAGCTTTAACCCAGCTTTTGGCTAAACTCATCGTTGCAATCTACGATCTATTCTCTCTTCATCTGTGATTCGCCGTAAAATAAGATTAGTACATTCGGCTGTCTCTGGGTAAAGGGGGACATCTGTGGGCTAATTTCTTGCGGATCTGTGCAGCTGTACCTCGGCTCTATATACCGTCTTCCAATCCAAACAATTACTTACTTGCATTCAATACTTTCGCGACGCACAAAGCGAGTCCTTTCTGTCGTCGTCCAGAGCGATTTCACCTCGGTCCAAGCTTGGACCGATCGCCCTTGCAAACGGACGAACACTACTTTGTCGGTATGTATATTGGCAGTCTGTTACTGCACCCTCAATGATACATTTCTGATAATTCCCGAAAAGCCTGCCCCGATTGTCTTTGCTGGCGCGGCGAATGACATGTTTCCGAGTTGCATGTAGTCCCCCCAGATATCCATATTCGTGGTCCAATACAGCCTATGGTCCTCATCGCCGTTGAGCACCACATATGTGAATTCCCTCGTGCCATGGACTGCAACCGTGGTGAACTGATCTGGCGGGAGTGACACGCCTAATGGGTACAACTGCCCCGTAGCCTCAAAGGTGAGGTTGGACACGTGAAGTACTGAATCAGTACCGGAGAATAGTTCCCCTTTGTCGGGATGCCTACTGGAAGGCATGACACTGAACGTCAGAGTGTACGGTGGGCCGACAGAATCAATGTGGGTGGTGAATGGAAGGATAGGATCTCCATATTGGTACACAATCCCATTCATAGAGGGTGCAACGCGATTGAGATTTTGGCCAGGTGCAGCTGCATTCAAGACTGGATATACAGCATTGAATTCGTCCCGAGTCAAGGCGCTCTCCCGCACCCCTGACCCTGCCCATGTTTTCTCTGCAAAGACGGCCAAACTGCGAGCTAACTGATAATATATCTCTAACTTTGTCGTTGCATTATTGCCCCAGTCACACCAAAGTGCCATGATCGAACCACGTAGGTGTTTATTATCGATCCCGGTGTTATTCGTTGGATCGGTGGGAGAGAAGATGTTTGGAGCCCAACCCATCCCCCCTGGAGCTCCAGACCAGATCAAGTCTTGGTTGAGCTCCTGAGGAAATTGGTCGCCTTCTGACGTCTTTTCGTCTAGATAAAGGAAGTGTTGCTCTGAATTAATGATATCGTATCCTTGCTTCATGAGTCGTACGGGAATGTCGTCTCCAGGGAAATTCCAATGTTGTATGGTCACGTTTTGAGACACCGACAGCGTTTTGCTAGGCTCATTGGTACCCCAGACGCGAATGGATTTGCCAGACTTCGCGTGAATGAAGTCAGACATGCTGTTGACAAAGGCGATATAGTCGTTTGCGAGAGAGGCATCATATTCGTCTGCACCAATAGATACCTCTCGTGAGGCAAACCACGGCAGCAACTCTTCCCAAATGGATTTGATGGTTGGGATGGTCTCGGGGTGAGAGAGGTTCAAATGGTCAGGTTGACCGACCTCCATGAGCTGCGGTTTCCACTGATTTATGACCAATGAGTGCCCCGGGGTGTCAATTTCGGGGATAATAGTGATTCCGTGTTGGTTGCAAGTGTTTTGTAGAGAGAGGAATTCTTCCTTGGACCAACTCTCGTTGAACCGAGAAACGAGGCCTTGTAATGATGAGCCTTTCGGCGGTCGAAACCGAAAGGCGGCATACAGCTTCTTCCAGCCCTCGTTACCCTCGCCGTATAAGAAGGCGGGGTTCCAGAGATTGTCAGAAGCATGCAAATGCAGTTCATTCAGTTTGAAGAACGAAGCATATATGCATAGCTCCGCTACAACATACGTTTAACGGAAGGATGAAAAGACGAGCGCACAGCTTACATAGAAAGCCAATATCAAACCAATGCCGTCCAGCATCTAGCATGAAACCGCGAACCTCCCAACCCGGGGAGTCGTGTATTTTCCCGAGAGGAAGATCGATTCCCTTCGAGTTATCTTTGAGAGCGAGAACGACTTGTTGCAATAGTGTCCTAGTCCCCCACCACACTCCAACAGGCGCAGTTCCTGTAATAGTCACAGTCTTCCTGGCGATATCCATGGTATACCCCTCGTCGGTCGGATCGCCGTTGAATAGCACGAATTTCAAGGAAGGGTCTAGAGTAAGTAGGATGCGGAGAATGGAATCTAGGGGAGGCTCCGTCACGACCGCAACGGGCTGTAGGCATGCAAAGGAAGTGACAGTTAATAAATCTTCTCGTAGGATCTTGGCATATGGTAGGATGGCAGACGTGTCGCTACCATGGCCAACGACAGTCACTATCACTTCGGGGGTTACTTCAAAAACGTGCGGGGAGGACGAGAGCGTTGTAGAGGCGATGGAGGGTATCTGAGGTCGAAGTTGAGCGCAGAAGGCGGATGTCAAGAGTACAGTCAGCCCAAAGAATGTGGATGAGAACATACTGGATCAGACACCAGCCGTTAGCCTAGCAGGGTTGCTCGAAGGTCCGCACAATTTATAGTGAGTCAAATGCTTCGCACTTATCTTTGCCATGTGGACCAACGCGTCCGTTCGACCAACCTTTGGGACATCATCACCATGTGATGAACGTGACGAGGCAAGAAGCTATGAGATTACGTGACATATGTATGCGTCCGCTGTTCCTAGTCTTGCCTACATCGATCGCTGCAACGAGACGCTTCCGAGAATGGATCGTACACGAGAAAGAGGCGGCGACAAAGGGTCCGGTACATTGGGGGACGCGATGGGCTCGTAGCAGAAGCTGGTCAATGGGACGTTGCTATTCTTCCCATGATCCTCAACGAAGGGACTTTACGTCCTGAAGCCTCGAGGACGTTGAGTACAGTACCAAGAAGGCGAAGAAAAATATGATGGTCCACATATGGTCCCTAGCTCAACATGTTCGGGATGTAACAGAATACATCGCACAAATACCTTGCAAGAGTGATCGGGAGCATACATTTTCAACTGCGACCATATAAAGCTCACATGATATAACTGACATAGCGATAGGGGACGACCGACTAGCATGTTTACTCCTCCTCCTCCTCCTCGCCCTCCTCTCGCTTGGCAGCAGCAGCAGCACGCTTGCGCTTGACACGGCCAGGGCGACCTCCACCGTAAGGTGAGGTGAGGGCAAAGTCGATGTGTTTTTGAGAGTCAAGTCGGACGACGAAAGAGGGGACGTTGACAATCTGCCTCCCGACACTACAGAACAAAACAATTGTTCAGAAGAAATGAGCATGTGAAACGAGACGACATACCGAATGTGCCTCTGGCGGATTAATACACGAGCATGGTGGATGGACTTGGCCAAACCGCTCTTGAAGACCTGGGTCTGTAGGCGACGTTCCAAGAAGTCTTCGATCTTCAACGACAATACGTAGTCGAGACGCATGCGGGACTCATCCAACACGCCAATGCGGACAAGTCGTCGGATGAGGGCGTTACCCTCGAAGAGTCGCTTGGGGTCCTTATCATCGAGCTTGAGCAATTCACGAGCAGCACGACGAATCTTTGACAGGATGAGACCGATACGCCAGATCTCGCGCTTGTTGCGCAAGCCATACTCGCCCGCGAGCTTGAATTAGATCTCAAGTGAATAGCTGTGGAGTGTCCTGAAAATGTCAAGAACGCACCTTCAGCTCAGCATCGAGGCGGGCAGATTCGAAAGGCCGACGGGGGACCTTGTAACTGCATTATCATGGGGCACGGCCGTCAGTCAGCACTCGTGCATCCCTTCCACATTGATGGTGGATCTTGAACAAAACTCACGTCTTGGAACAGTTCCGCGGTGCCCTGCGAGCATTAATTCAGCATCGAGCAGTGTACGACGACGGCAAAAACATTACCTAGGCATTTTCTTGAGGATGTCGGTCGAGGCGGTTGAGGGAGCCTAAGGCGAGCCTTGCGGAGGAAACTGGTGAGTGGACAAACGCACACAAACAACTCGAGGTTTGGCGCTCAGCCACAACTGTGCAGTACCATTTGCAGCCACCGGAGTTAGCCGGATTCTCCCTTAACACCTTCACCGTATACTCGCCATCCGTACCGACGCCGACACTGTCAGTATCGTCCCCCTCGTTGTCGTTCACGCCTTTCCGCTCACCTTTCGTTTGTTCCAGTCCTCAAGATGCCTCACTCCTACGGTTACCGCGCGCGTACGCGCGACATGTTCAAGCGGGGGTTCAAAGGTGCGAGTAACTTTGGCCGGCTGAAAGAATGCATGAATGAAACCTATCGCTCACAGAGCATGGTCCGATCAAGCTCTCTACCTACCTCATCCCCTACCGCGTAGGAGACATCGTTGACATCAAGGCCAACGCTGCCCAGCAAAAGGGCATGCCCCACAAGTACTACCATGGGTGCGTTCTAGCGGTCTATTCGGATGAGGGATATTTCTTGACATGGCCTGCCTAGTCGGACTGGCATCGTCTACAATGTCACCCCCAGCGCTGTGGGCGTTATCATTAACAAGGTTGTCGGCAACCGTTACATTGAGAAGAGGGTCAACATCCGCGTTGAACACATCAGGCACTCGAAATGCAGGCAGGAGTTCTTGGACCGTGTCAAGCGGAATCACGATGCTCATGTTGCGGCGCGGGAGAAAGGTGGTACGTGCTCTTGCAGCTTCTACTGGTTCTCTGGCGGCTCAGCTTTTCTACAGAGCGAGTGCAACTCAAGCGGATTCCCGTTCTTCCTCGCGAGGCGCACACTGTCTCCACGGAGGGCAATGTACCTCAGACCATCACTCCCGTCCCTTACGAGACTACGATCTAAAATGCCCTGTACCCCATTCGTCCACACCCTGAGGTTTATGCTTTCGTTTTATCCTTACTATGCACATGAGCGGTACGAGCGTAATATGATGCCTGGTTGTAAAAATATGAGTTGTGCATGGCATGGTTCCAGTTTGGGTCCAGTGTTGGTCTTCATACTCATTGGTAATTCTGCATCTCGCGCACAAATAGTCGTGTGTCCATGGGCGCCTGTTAGCAGCGAGCATTGCTTAGTTGTGAACTTGTGGTCATCGACCCTCTCTGCTGACATCCCATGCCTTCCCGCAGACATCGTGCAGACTCGAGGGGCCGCTCTGAATCCCGCTCTCGTTCTCGTTCCCGTTCGCGATCTCCACGTCGTATCTGCTTGCCACATGACGCGGCTCCAATATCCGAGTCTGATTACTTCCTCAAGTCTGATGAATTCAGGCTATGGTTGAAAGATGAAAAGCGAAGGGTATATCCTCGTTTTGCACCGCGATTCTGTATGTGTTTACATGGACTGTATAGTATTTGGACGAATTGTCTAGTGACAAATCACGGAAGTAGGTGGTCCACTGTCTGAGATGGCTATTAGCTGAAAGTCTACATAGATACTTTCGTAAATTCGTAAAGGTATGTACGACCCAACATTGAAGGCCATTGCCCTGACTTGGGGTCATGCACCGCCTGTTGTCCATAGGCCTGGAATGGTGGTAGGCTGCCGCGTATGTTCCTTCTTGCTTATGCGCGTAGCAAATGCTGAGCGCAAAATACCAGCTGCTTTGTACGGAGGGATCGCACCGCAGCCCGCCAGCAGTCAGACTGCGTACAAATGGTCATTCGTATCAAGGACTTCGAAGGATGATGAAGCTGCTCTGCGCGCCGCGCGTGATGAAGTAGATTCAGCTACATATCATCGAGCTTCTCATAATGAAGCAGGACCATCTACTCTCAACCGCGGTCGTCTTCAGGGTCCTACACTGCCTTCACAATCTGATTTGACACTGGCACGGGAGTCTGCTGAAGAAGAAAGAAGAGCAGAGTTGACGTACAGGCGGAAACGAGAGAAGAAGGAAGGGAAAGAAAGGATGGAAGAGATCGTTGGTCCCAAAGAAGTTGGTCGAGAAGGTATGCTGGAGAAGAAGCGCGCCCAGAGAGAAGCAAACAGGGCGTTCAGGGAGAAAGGTGACGAAGGATTAGAGGCTGACGAGTCTGTGCTCATGGGAGGCGGTGATAGCTTCAAAGATCAGTGAGTTTCTCTGGGAAACATTTCTTCTGCAATTCCCACTAATTGTTCTGCAGCCTCGCCAGAAGAGAAGCCGCGCGCAAGCGCTACGAAGAAAAGAAACTGGGCGGAAGGGAAGACCGAGTTTCGGCAGTTAGAGAACGCGCGGACGCCATACGACAGAAGGATAAGGCAACAATGGACATGTTTATGCAGTTGGCGAAGGAAAGATTTGGCTGAGCCTTCGCAGCCTTACCTGACTTTGCTTCTTCGTTCACTGCTCCTTTGACGGTCAGAGGACGCGTGAAAGAATCGCACTTCTCGCGTACTTCAATTGCAGTGAATATGGTTATCAGGTTCGGACACCTGGTGGCCAAGTGAGTCTTGGTAATAGATAAATGTATAGCAGCGGTGCGGATATACGTGTCCTAATTACAGCCGTCTGAATAAAGAATGGCAGTCCCCAACTTTTTTACAGCAGATCTCATAACGATAGGCGGGTCCAAGAAAACTGGTACAGCAACGCTCGCAGGGACCCGAGGCACGAAGCCGGACCAGAAGGAAGCTCTGAGATCCAAGCTGCGCAAGACTCAGTTGCAGGAGGCTTCTCGGCAGAAGCTGTCGGAGTCGTTGGGCATGTGAGGCGATCATGGCGGATGTCGAAACGTTGTTGTAGGTTGTTGTACGTAGTGGTTTCTGAGGACCCGCCTATCGTTATGAGACCTGCTGTAACATGCATATGAGAGAAACGAAGATACGATTCTGGCGCTTCACCAAATTACGACTTTTAGCGCCGGAACCTCAAATGATTCTTGAGCTTAGAGGTCAACGTATGTAGCAGGCAAAGAAATATACAGCGTACTGTCAGAATCTACAGAAAGGGACAGAAAAAGCAGTGTAGAGTGCAAAGAGAAGTATTCTGAAGGAAAACGAATGGTAGGGGAAAGGGTCATAGCTGGGGGTCGAACCCTCGACAGACGGGCGAGCCGCGGAAGCTTGAAATCGTAGTTCTCTTCGTCTTCTTCGAAAATCTCAGGACTGCCATCAAACTGCCATCCTTTTATTCAAACGGCTGTAAGCATATGTACATCCTATAGCTACATCCATGCACGATCTTCAAGATCGATGAGCTCAGGCTGAGTAATATAGCAGGACGTCAGTGCCTCGATGAACGGACTCCAAGGACACAGGGCACGCACCTTCAACCCACAAGGGGACTGCTGGGCCTTCTGCTTGCGACTCATTAAGCCAGATAGCACCTTCCGCGGAGAATTGAATTTTGCTGGTTCGTTGGTCGGCATTGCCCATGCCCTATCATCAACGTCAATCATCTGTTGCATAATACATGTCAGCGAGCGCGAGCGCAAGATAGTCGCAACTTGAACAACCAACCTCAGCGTTGTCGACCTTGGCCGTTTGACGACGCCTCGATCGGCGGTGCTTGGATATAGAGATCCCGGCCTGTGCCTTTTTGCGAAGCCACGCAGAATTATCGTTTGTCAACAAACGTGAATTATTGTCTACGTAATCCTCCTATTATAGAGTGATAATGAGTATGCGTAATCATTTGTACTTGGTGAAGACACACCTCTGCTGAACCTAATGAGTATTCTTCGGTGGGGAAAGGGTCAACCGCGAAGTCGACTAGAGTACTGCATTCTGAATGAAGAATTGTTGGAGAGATAGAGAGGTCATCTCGAGAGTCGCGATGCTGTTGTCCATATGTGAGCAAGAATTCGGACGAATATGACCATGACGTACGGGATTCAATGTGGAATGGGAGATATTCTCTTGGACCCGAAGTTGGTCCACGCAGATACCAGAGTTGAACACCTGTCATGGACAATCGTTCATCATATTGAAGGAGCATACAATATCGAGCAAGCTTACCATCGCGATAGTGATCAAGGTTGACGTTCGGATAATACTCTGGCTCAGTTTCGGGTGGTAAGCGGGTAGGAGATAGCACTGAGGGATCCAACCAAGAACTCATATACAGATCCTGAGCCCTCGTACGGCCCGGTCTATGACAAGGTGTTCCTGTAATGGCCACAGGGACAAGTATCCTGGGTGAATTATCCGTCAATGACATAGCGTCCCAGAATACCGTTGCATGCGATTCACTGAACAGGTGGTAGAGCTTTGAAATTGGCACGCTGCTGAGAACAGACCTCCGTTGAGCCTGTCAACGGATATTCCGCCCCGACTCGAAGTATTTGCCGCCGGCATTCAGGGAATAAGCTAGGGAGAACATCGTCGTCATCTCGCTAAAAATTGCTTGACTACTCACCCATGTCCATGGACTCGCGATGTTTAACCTTTTCTCTTGCCAGGAGCGGAGAAACCTGTCATTCGGGTGCGACCCATGACAATGGATGTATATAATTATGGAGGCCTTATGACCGAGGCAAGGGTACCGGCATGACTACGTTTCTGCTCATCTACAGGGAGAAACTCAGTGGGATGGCCATATACAGAAAGAAGAAATCTTGCCGAGGAATGATCCGACAGCATACACCAATAGTATGTGGGACGAACAGTCCCTATAAAGCTGACCAGGACTCCAGGCTAGCCACCTTTCATCGCTCTGGCATCGACATCGACTTGAACAACAATCCGCGGCCTTGGAATCTCCTACCTTCATCACGAGCCAGGGACACCGCCGCCTTGACCTGCCTGTCAATGAGGGTTTCCATCGTTGCCCTCCCTGCGACGAAGAGCGAGCTCGGACTTTCTTAGGAAGAAAAGGCTGGCTGTGTTTATCTGGACACGTACTCGCATGTCAAGTCGCAAGATATCGATAGCCCGCATCGTTCCTCGGAGGTTCCGTGTAGACTAAGGCACGGGTTGGTGGCTACCTTGACAATACAGTAGCGAAGTTGGAAAATGTCGGTGAATCCGGTCGAGTATATATGGTGCTGAACTATTCAATGGTGATACTGTACACCGTGCACATACGCACCCAGTGGCAGGATGTGCTGTCGCAAATCCCTCGGAACATGACAAGCTTAAAGCTGTAAGGATGAATTTACCGTGAGAGCTGGCAAAACTTCAGCGCGAGTTCAGAGGTACATATCTGAAGTGCATGCTCACCAAAGGACAATACAAATCAGACATCGTGGCAAAAGAAATCAATAGTGATACAACAATTTGAATCAGCTCTGGTCCATAGCATCTTCGGTGCCACCCTCGACTTCCTCGAATACAAGAGAACCTTGCTGCTCCTTCAACCACTGCACACTTCTCTTTTCATCCATGAAGTAGGAGTATGCCCGACGAAGATCCTCGATATCAACTTTATCCGACTTCCGTTTCCGGGCCAATACTTGAGCCGTTGAGATAAGATTGAGTGCATACCGGAGGGTGGTCTGCATGCCCATCGAAGTCAATACGGTCAGTGCATCAGGAGAAAGTGCTACATCCTCTTCTTCACACCTAATACCAATGGAAACCAACTAAGCAGTAAGCTCAGAGCGATTGAGTGGTACATACCGAATCTTGATGATCTCTTGCACCTCATCCTCAGAGTACGGTTTTGTGCTGACAATCAGGACCCGGTCCAACAGATCAACAGGCAAGCCGTGCGGGCTTCGGAACTTTGTTCCACGAATCCTAGCCATTCCACGGTTAGATGCCATGATTACAAGCGGGGCGAGCTCGTTTTCGAGAGCACGATTTAGGAAGGAGAAGCATTCAATGTCTAGCATGTGTACTTCATCGATGAACAACACCTGCAATTCAAAAGGGCACGGCTCTTGTGTGAGAATGAACAAGTTGACTGTGTTAAGATACCCACCCCTGGGATGATCTCTGCTTTGCCTTCCTCCCTCCACTCAGCCACCTTGGTATTAATTTGGTTTCTCAGCTCCGGCTTGATTTCACCGGTGTCGCCTGCGAACAAGGCAAGAAAACCCTGCGTTCTGCTGTTGATGACATCGATTTCGTGCAATGATACTGTGTGCACAACTTCTTTGCGCTTTTGAATCTCGCCCTCTGGACATTGAACGAACTTGGTCTAGGGGATGCTCGGGACGTGAGCACATGGCAGAAGAAGAATGGAAAGTCGAATATGCTCACATCAGCACCCATAGCATCATAATCTCTTGACCGAGCAAATGAGCGTCCAAGTTTGGTGACTTTGCCAGAGGTCTTGTCAATGGAGATGACATCACCCGCAGTGACTTTTTCTTTCGCCAAAGCATCAATCATCTTTGTGCCCAGGTCATATATAGTCTCCATATCAGTTGTTTTGATTGTCAACTTGCCCGTTTTGGTCGCCTATGGAGTACGGCGGTCAGGTAATGACCAAAAGGGAGAGTACGAGAAGACCTACTCCGGTGAGACTACGGTCAATCTGCAGTTCGACCACTTCACCTTCGATTATCTCTGTCTCTTCCCTGATTCGGACACCAATGCTCCGCCTGAACGCCTGGGTAAGGGCCTCCGTTTTCGACATGGACAACGAAAAGACTTCGCTTGCGGCGATCATTGTGAAAGGAACATCTGTTCCAAGGGTCTGCGCCATGCCTGCATCGTTGTTAGAAAAGGCGAAGACCAAGTGCAACAGACGGGAGCGTGCCTAGCGCAATCGCAGTTTTTCCAGTAGATGGAGGGCCTGCGAACAGCATTGCTCTTCCCGCTATCCTTCCTTCCTGAACCATTTTGAGGATCATGCCCGCCGCTTTGCGTGCTTTGGCCTGACCAACCATGCCCTGCGAGTTTGCACGAGGCTCTAGCCGTTCATCCAAGCCAAGTCCATGAATATGTGAATGCGCCCCTGCGAAATGTCGCGTCCGTCAGCGTGCGCCCAACTATGGACAAGATTCTCGCAAACCTATGCGCTCCATTTTGGTGATGTCGCGAAGCTCGGACGTTCCTGCAGTAATCTGCGTAGCCTATGCCACACCGTCATTGCCATGAACCCGAGAGCTGCCATTTGGGATTTGCAGAAAACATACCATGGTCGTTGTCAATAAACTTGGGACGCGTTTGTTTGTCTCGAGCAAACAAACGGGGGTTTGACTTTGGCGCTCGTGTGCAACGTCTGCACGAAAGTCGAGGAGACCACGGCGGAGGACCTCTCACCCTCTTGCTCTCATGTTCGCCGGTCGATGCAGGGCTAACCTGCTCCGGTCTTGTCTCTCAAATGGCGTAGCCTCGTCGGTGCTGCCTTCCTCATCCCTGATTCGTGTCCAAAATATTGCACGAAAATATGCTACCGAAGCATCCTCTTCCCAAGCCCCCGTCGAAGTCAATGCGGCTCTCGCCAGAACAGAGACTCTGTTCAAGACATACAAGCCGATCACACCCGGTATCCGTCATTTGAAAAGACCTCTGAACCTCCACCTGTATCCAGGTCGACCCCTCCGACAACTGACGGTACCTCTTCGACGCAAAGGTGGCCGTAACAGTCATGGACACATTACGATTCGTTTTCGAGGCGGAGGTCACAAGCAGCGCATACGTCTTGTTGACTTTATGCGCACAGAACCAGGGCCTCACGACGTCGTTCGTATCGAATACGACCCTGGTCGTTCAGCACATATTGCGCTTCTCAAGAACCGCAATCCCCAGGCGACAGGAAGGAAGTTGTGGAGTTATATCCTAGCTCCTGAGGGCTTGAGGGCGGGGGATGTGGTGGAAAGTTACAGGCAGGGCATCCCAGATGGTCTAGTGCCCGGTTTCGTGGACTCGAAAAATATTCGAGGGAAGGCACTTGCGGCCTCAGATCATGAAGCAGGAACAGGCCAAGTGCAAACCACATCGACCGCTTCCCTGGCCCTTGGTTTGCTACGTACGCTTACCATCAAAACCGGCAATGTCCTTCCACTCCGACTCATCCCCCCTGGAACTATCATACACAATATCGCACTACACCCAGAGGGTCGTGCTATCCTCGTACGCTCCGCGGGTACGTTCGCGCAGATAGTTGCCCATGAAGATTCCGGGCGTTACAGTCAGGTGCGCCTCCAGAGCGGAGAGGTGCGCAAAGTTCTCCAGGACTGCGTCGCCACCATTGGGAAAGTCAGCAATCCACTATGGAAGAATCGAAACCTGGGGAAAGCTGGACGAAGCCGATGGCTTGGTCGACGCCCTCACGTTCGTGGTATGGCCATGAATAGGTCAGTGTTTATGATGGATCGCGCGACACTATTTTCGACTTATTTCGCATGTCAGGTGCGATCACCCTCATGGAGGTGGCCGTGGAAAATCCAAGGGTAACAAGCAACCACGATCTGTATGGGGTTGGTTGACTAAGGGAAAGCGTACTCGCAAGCCGGGACCGAAGGGCCCCAAGAACAGCAACAAGATGGTCATCCGAGAGCGTCCGCGTGGAAAGGAGAAGCGAGGGACTGTGAACTGATGGATCAGGGGGTCGGCGAGGTGCTCTATACTACAGGCGGATTCTAATATATAGTTTTGACCACCTCTCAGTGATTCCATATCGTACATTGTGGAAGTGCGTAGTATCATCTGCATCCAGTAGGCACATGGTTATGACTGAACTAACACAAAATCAAGCAAGTGGGTCATGGGGGATGGATGCTGCTCACCATAAGTTGTGAGCGACGGCCGAATTACTCTTCATCGGCGTTCTCATCTTCATCTTCTCCACCTTCCTCCTTCGTGGCTTTTGGCTCCTTCAAAGCTTCCGCCGTACCGACCGCATCCCTCCATGCAGTCAACTCATCCCCCAATATGCTCTTGGCTTGCATCACCGATGCGCGCAAGCCCTCATAGTAAGCCCTATAATCTGAGGGATTTTTGACAGAGACCGGAAACTCGTGTGACTTGACTGGCGTGAGATCCGTAGTTTCAGGTGGTAGATTCGAAGGTGGCTGGAGCGCATATGAGACCGCTACGACACGCATAGTAGCCCAGCAGAGGACAATGCTGATATGAATGGACCCAACTTGGATAACGGAGAACGGCACAGTCAGAGTGATGATCATGGCGTTGTTGACACCTATTGTGCAAGACCCTCTGTGTCGGCTATCTCCGGATGAGATCCTACGCTTTTCTCTCAAGTAGAATTTCTTAGCCAACTAGCTTTACTTTTTCTTCCTCTCACATATTTCTTTTCAGCAGAATGCCTGTCCTTGTGCAGTAGCAGTGGGGGTTGTCTTATACCCTTGACTGCTCTCCTGCTACCCATATAGACTCGCTATAGACATAGACGAATAGACATTAGACATTAGACGTATTCATATCCCTTCGGACTCTGCATCTTTTCAATCCCTAATTCCGCTGAACGTTCTGAACCCAGGACCCTGCATTTAACAAGGAAAATGGGACCCAGCATCATCATCACCTCTCAACCCCGTGCACCGACGACGTGCCTTCCGCCGCTGCGTACACTTTCCTCCTGCCACGCTTCCCAAGTACGCCATGCGTTACAGAACCTACGACATTTATACTTCGCAGACATCGCACACTCGAAGCCGACAATCAGTCCCGTCATACCGCTTCGAAAGCTTCCCAACCACAGTGTACACGACAACTCTGTCCCCGACTCCGGATATGCTTCCGAAGACGAGGACAACGACGAGGAGGTTCCCGAACTATCCGAGGAGGAAGTCAACATCCTTCGCGCCGACACCTTCGAACGCGAGTTTGCCATGCGTTGGCTGACCGGGTTCACCGCTCGCTCGGGCATGTGGGTCGACGGTGTGGATGACGAAAGCGAACAGGAGATTCGCGCATCTCTCGTGGATGAAGCAGCTTCGCTGTTGGCATCATTTGCTGGTGAAGGCCAAGAGGAACCACTTGCTCGGTCGTTCTCGTTTCCTACGTCCAACGCAGGGAGGAGCATTCATGTCGAGCTCAACGATGCTCCTCTACTTAGTGAAGATCACACCTCTGTCGGCTTGCAGAGTTGGGGGAGCTCCATCATCTTCGCAGAGCGACTATGCGCAAATCCCGAGAAATTCAAACTCGGGATGTCGGCCTCTAGAATCCTGGAACTGGGGGCAGGTACCGGGTTGCTGAGCATCGCCATTGGTAAACTCTATAGTGACGCCCTCCACCCGCCCACCATAGTCGCAACGGATTATCACCCCTCCGTCCTATCCAACTTACGAGGCAACGTTCGGGCTAATTTCCGCTCATGCCCCTCCGCCGTGGATGTATTCCCTTTTGATTGGCAATATCCACGTTCCGATGCGCCATTCCACGAACCATTCGACGTTATCCTAGCCGCAGACGTGATATATCAGTCTGAGCATGCGCGTTGGATCAAAACCTGCGTAGAACGACTCCTTCGTCGCCCTTCTGCAGACGTTGCCATGGGAGGCGGAGTCTTCTGGCTGATTATACCTGTACGGTCGACAGGAAGACATGCAGGAATGAGCGACACGGTGGAGCAAGTCTTTCCTTTTGCTCCTAGGGGTGCTGCCTGTGTCTGTCCCGACAGTGTAGAACTCGCAATTCTGCGGAAGGATAATATCGGGAGGTTAGAAGGTGTAGGAAGGGCGGACGAAAGTGGTTATGTACTTTTCGAAATAGGTTGGGTTCAGAATTCTCATGCTTAGGATCTGGTGAGTACTTATGCAGCTTGTAAAAATGGAGATGGGATCACTCACCTCACAATTTTTGGCTTGTACTGTATTACGCAGGTTCACACTGTAAACTATATCATTCCCACCCGCCGTAATGTCATGGCATACCTGATCGCATGTTCTGATGCTGGCATACTCTCATTGGCACGATTTATGTGGAAGGTAAGATCACACCAAATGGTCCTGTGTACCAAACGCCTACACATATCTTTCGTATCTTTTTTCAAGCCCAACCTAGACATGAATCCTCACGATAGAAGATTGACTATGATGTCTTCGGTCTGTGCGGAATAGTGTCATCGGATTCTGCATTGCTCCTATTATAAGCGGGCACATACTTATCACTTTATACTCGTTCGAGTTGCATTCTACATATACTACACTCATGACAATCGGTAGTAGACTAGAGTCCGATATTCCCGGTATAAGCCTCTCGACATTATGCAGCGGGAGGTGGGCAAACTTGAAACATTCACTGCGTTCAAGCCCCTCCTAGTTTGCGCCTAATTAGGCGACCTGTACACGTGTAGTAGGACCGGTTCAGCTCGCCGGAGTAGTTGAGCTGAACCGTTCGCTGATCGGGTCTGTCCAGGTCATGCGAGATTGCTTATTCCTAGCCACTTTATTCACCGCCTATGTGCTCTATAATGTTGACTTTTCTACCCATATGATCCCTCCTGAACTCGTCCCCCAAATACATCAAGTGGTACCACTGCATGTCCAGGTCGGAATAGCTCTGACTATACCACATATATTTGCCTCTTGTACCTAGCATTGTGCCATGCCCACGGAGACGGCCTGCTCAAAGCGCAAGTGGTTGTCTTAGCTAATGGCTGTGCAAACTGCAACACCGCCCGCCGTTTTTCGCTAAGTCTTGCACCTTGCCTTTGAACTTCTTGCGTCCCCCAGGCCCGTTGTCAGCCCAGATGGCCTCCTCCTTCGAGCTTTCCATGTGAGTCACTCATATACGATATTTTGCTTCGGTTACATCTTTGCCTGTTACAATAATGCTCGTTAGTACTTAAGCTACTTCATATCCCGGGTTGACACTGCATCATTATAACGTCTTCATTTCACTGTCATGACTGTATTCATCCTCGACATCTCCATCACGGCCTGTATCCTTGAATGCGGTATGTCATATTGTTCTCGGGTAATCAGTCTCGTTTGGATTAGGGCTCGGGGACTGATCAAGGGCGACACCTGTAGCGGCGCCTTGAGGGGCTGGCTATATGCGTTGCATTATTCATCAAGGTCAGTGCCATTTCGATTTCTCACATAGCCGCAGTGTCACTCTGGATTGCAGATGAAGATGAATGTCACCTTCATCAATCTCGCTGTGGAGGAATAGGGGTGGCCCCGCTCATTCAATTACTGGTACAGTGACAATGCCTTTGCGGCTCCTGCTTCTCCATTTAACAACTACAACAACAAGGAGTTCATTGAAGGGCATGCATATCTGGTTCGTATTCTCTCTGTATATGCGCTATTTCCGTGACTTCTAACCTGGTTGTTCAGTTGGCACTCTTACCTAGCAGTATCGCGACTGCTGTTGCTGCGGGATTGCCCTTCAAGCATGTAAGTACTATAGTATATAGCCTTACTGCTAACCAATAACTCACCTCCAGGACCAACAGTGCAACTATTATGGGCTTCAACCCGCTGTTCATCGGTCATTACATGCCATATCAAAAGTAAGTACATTTACTGGCTCTCGCTAGTGTCTTTGGTACTCACAAAGCACAGCTACTTGCCGACCAGCTCCGTATATGCGGTGGACGAGGAGAGAGGCCGAGGGAAGGGGCAAGGGGGCAGGTCGCGGTGGCCGCAAGTAATCGTATTTTTGATATATTCTCTAATTGTATTACCAGCAGATCAAATAGAAAGGCCTTCGTTAACAGCTTCTGAGACCGTCTGTACATATGCCTGCATTTGTGCCTAAATCAATTGGCATTCTAACTGCATATACATCCCTATTTTTCAACCATGTAATGTAAGCTACCCAGGTAAAAAGTAATCATGTATTATCCTCTGTGTTTATATCACATATTCGACATTCGGAGTAGGTCGTACTATTCATCTAGCCCGTTCGCACAGACGTAAAACGAAAACGGAATAGGCGTGCTCGTAGGTTCGCAGAGTAGGGCGTCTGATCGGGTCTATCCGCTCCTCCTCGGCCGCTGAATAGGAGGGGTTTGAACGCAGTGATTGTATGTAGGTCTGGATAAGTACTGTACTATGTAGTATGCGACGTTCGACATCCAATATCCAAGTTCATTAATTTGAGTTCTACATGAATATCAAATAAGTTACAGCGGCCCGCTCGCCCGCGTTGACGCAGTGACCCGAAATCATGATGCTTATCTTCCTATGCTATTGACCGCCACCTCCAAGGCCACACAATATGTATGCTGCCTTCATCGTCTCCTCATCCCGGGTCTCGTCGATTTGTCCTTCACAATTATTCTGAAGCAGAGGTTTGTCGTCACCACACGCGTATGGTTCCAGCCGGAGTATACTGCTTTCGCGAGAGTGAGCATCCCCACGCAGGTACACGAAATCATCCAGCGGAGTGATGGACGGCGTGAGGGCTTCATCTGGCTCTGTATCGTCCTCTGTATCTCCTCCGATGTCCAACACGGTTCCCGGAACCGGCTCCTCGCTTTGTTTGCCATGCCTATCTTGTTCGGGTTGTTGGGGTAAGGACTCGGACACAGACACAAGGTGGTCGGGGTTAAGTAGCCCGGGTTCGTTGTCGACTCGGGCACAACCTCCTCTTCGAACGTGTCTCCGGTGGGCATGTTCGCACGCCCATTCAAGGGTCCTCTTCCGTCTCAAGGTTGCCCCTTCTCGGGTATCTGGGCGAGTGCTTTCTTGTCCACGTAGACTGGATGGCATGTGCTCATGAATCGCCTTGAGTTTATTGGCTGGAGTGTGCGGGGGAGGGTGTGGCGATGGGGGAAGAGAATGCGTCCTGAGACGAGGCGAAGGTCGTAGCGTCTCTCGACGTTCGGCGCGAGTCGCAATAACATCCAGCGAGGGGCGGCGTGACAGTGTTGGTGGGTATGGCTGGGGTCTGCGCTGGACAGAGTGGGTAGGGCGAGGACGAGGTGGAATCTTGCTGCTCCCTACGTTGACACCATGGTACCCGAGGGTGGTGGCGATGGTTGCTGAAACGATAGATGACGAGGAAGCAGGTGCTTCTACTTCAGACTCGCCCTTCAATACGGCTGCACGTCGTTCAGCCTGTCGTCTGTTTTGAAACCACACAGTTACTGAACGCAGTTCTCTACTTTGCTGTTAGTCCCCGAACCATAGAATAGGTCAATGAGCACGTACAAATCTACCTTTCTGCCTATCACTGCTCTTTGATCCCGTGTGGGATGTGAACAAGTCTGATACACACTCTCAAGGAGCGCGATTTGTTTAGGGTTGAACCTCTTCCGAGTGCGCTTATGAGGAGGATTGTTGAGAACTAACGAAGACGGTGAGTCGATCGTGGAATGCAGAACGCTGTCTTCAGAGGAGACGCTGCTTGCGGACGAGGTGCGAATAAGTGTCGAAGTCGTTGAAGGCAGCATCCTCAGAGATGTATGAATCTCAAGAAATGTATAGTGGAAGGTGTTCTCGGGAAGAGCAAAGCCAGGATAAATGACGCAGGCATTTATACTCTCACCCGAAGGCGCGTCAACGCGTCAACGCGACGCGATCAACGTCGCGACACCGCGTCTCGCACGTGCACTCTACGCGTGAACGGCGCTTTCAGTTTTGAGTTAAATCTTCGATCCCGGCCTGACGGCATCGGGCCTGATCTTTTTAATCTCAACCGTAACGTCCGTGCCCGGAGATTTAGTTAGTTACATTAGGATCATCGGAAGCGTCGAGGTAGTAGATGAAGCTTTCATGAACCTTCTTGGTTTTCTCAATGGGAGCGGTCGGGAAGTTGGAACGAGACCACTCTGAAATCCTTCTTGGAGAAGCCCAATTATGGGAATTACTACAAAGGCTTTGATCAACAGATGCAAACAACGCCCGCGTCATTGGTCGAAGCGGAAGCCTGAGGTTCTGCAAAGTCGGATAAGGTGCAATACTTAAATGCGCTCAAGATGCAAGTATATGGGGAATCATCAGGGCAATCTACATTCATTTGTACCGGACATCATCCGCATTTTTATGAAGCCGGCAGCAAACGTGCGGCTTATTCCTCATATCGCACCTGAGACGGCCGTCACGGTACTTCCAAATGATGACATTCCCGTGCCCATGTCAAGTATGCAGGTCGACGAGGGCGGAGAGACGACCCGTGGGCATTCGTTTCTGTACAAATTTACAATTCTCCGGACACTGGACGATGACGGGAACAGAACCCGTAGATACGCTGGCGACTGGGCCGCGACTCACCACCAGTGCGAGTACTGTCACTAGCAGAATAGCTGAGCAGAGGTGCGTGGCATCATGGCAAGGTGTGGCAAGCGCCCGATCGCGCGGAGGAGCACCCGCAGTGCAAGTGCCGCAGTGCCAGTTGCAAGTGCCAGGCGGGCGGAGGCCTCCGACTACGGACGAGGCGGTGCATGCCAGCAGAGGAGCTGAGGCGAGACAGAAAGGCAGGTCAGGTCAGCGACTGAACAGACATGCGCCGAGTGCCCCCCGCCTGTGCTCGTTCAAGCCCGCAGGTGACGCACTGGAAATACGAAAGAGAGTTTGTTGAATAATCGCGCCGTTCGAGCGTGAGAAACGGGGCCTTCCACGCATGGGCCAGCATCTTCCAGCCCCCTTTCGCCCCTGTCCCTCGCTCCTTTTCTCTCCCAACCTCCATCATCTCACAAGCCTTTCCCTCCCTCCGCCTGTTGCCACCCAACATCCCTGTCTAGTTCGACATGGCTCGTACCAAGGTATGCACATACGTCTCTAGTCTTCGATTCGTTGGCACTAACGTCGTCGACGTCGCTGTCTGAAGCAAACCGCTCGTAAATCCACCGGAGGTCAGTCTGGTTACCATGATGTTATCAAACGTGCTCTCAACCCTCCACTCTGTTTCCAGGAAAGGCTCCGCGTAAGCAACTCGCCACTAAGGCTGCGAGGAAGACGGCAACGGCTGTAAGCTCAGCAACCCTGTTACATGTCGTCGTCGACATTGACCTTTGTCCCTCGATAGGCCGCCGCCACTGGTGGTGTCAAGAAGCCCCACAGGTTCCGTCCCGGAACTGTCGCCCTTCGTGAAATTCGTCGTTACCAAAAGTCTACCGAGCTGCTGATCCGCAAGCTCCCCTTCCAACGTCTCGTCCGTGAAATCGCTCAAGATTTCAAGGTATGTTGTTCTTTTGTAATCATGTGACTCCAGTGACTCATTTTGGCGCGAATAGACCGATCTTCGGTTCCAGTCATCTGCCGTCATGGCGTTGCAGGAGGCTGCCGAAGCCTACCTCGTCTCACTGTTCGAAGACACCAACCTGGCTGCCATTCATGCCAAACGTGTCACTATCCAACCCAAGGATTTGGTTCGTGTTTCGTTCTATCGCCACATTTGACATGCTTAACTGATCCTTTGTATAGGCCTTGGCTCGTCGTCTCCGTGGTGAGAGGTCGTAAGTTAGTCGGGAAGATTACAGCCCTCAGTTCTTGTCTATTCCACTCTTTGCTCCCGCCTTTAATGACTGCACGTACTTGTACACTATGATGTTTTGGTTTCTGTCGCCGTGTGTCTGCTATAAATCAGTCTAGATATAATCAAAGTCTAGCCAGTGCGCAGGAGGGTGCTATGATTTTGTTATCCAACTCTGTCTCCGCGGTTGTTGTACGAACTTGTGAGTGAAGGTCTGTGAAGGAGACTACTTTACGGTATTACTCCTTGATGAGACTTTATTTTGATGGTGGTCGTAGGTCAGTAGTCAGTGTAAGATTGCTTGTGCAATGAGGGGAATGTGCAGTCATTGAACGTTGTTCATTGCGTAGAGAGAATATAGATGATGCATGGCATGTAAGCCAAATGCAACGAGGCCCCGGAAAGTCAGGAGGAATGCGAGAACATGTATAATGTGCATGTCGATATGGATTACATGAGAACGACTCCCTCCATAAGCCGTTCCTTGCGTGCAGCATAGAACCATAGAACCCCCACCCAAACGTGTGCAAAGCGCACAACCATTACTTCAGCTTCTTCTTGCTATAGAACATGAACGAATTGAACGTGAGTGGATTTCCAACATCAGTACATGCTTTCAACAAAGACTTACGGGCGGAGTTGAGAAGAGTGGCCACATCCACGCTTCCTGCAGTTGGTGGCACGAGGGGGCAGACGAGCATAGCACTTGCGGCAGATCTGCTTGTCGCAGTTGTATTTTGAGGCAAGCACCTTCAACGAGGGCTCAATGATGCCTCCACGGAGACTTTGAGGATCATGGTTAACACGGTGGTCCTACTGTATAATTTGGTGAATCCCGTACCGAAGGACCAAGTGAAGAGTGGACTCCTTCTGGATGTTGTAGTCGCTCAAAGTCCTGCCATCCTCGAGCTGCTTGCCGGCGAAGATGAGTCGTTGTTGATCGGGGGGAATGCTGAGGATAACGTCGTCAAAACTCCCACTCGTTTAATAAGTCCCAACTTCAGATCTAACGCACCCCTCCTTGTCCTGGATCTTGGCCTTGACGTTGTCGATGGTATCGGAAGACTCCACCTCAAGGGTGATGGTCTTCCCCGTGAGGGTCTTGACGAAGATCTGCATCTTCTGGAGGAATAGGTTAGAGGGTCGTAGAAATTGTCGTGGCGGGCGGGCTGGGTGCTTACTGATTGTTGGCGGTAGGGCGCAAGCCTGGGAAAAGACTGTACAGTTCCTGGTCATGGTGGCTGGGTTTAGGGCAGGCACAACTCTACTAAGCGCCGATGCGATCCTCCGAGTGTAGGCGTTGGTCCCAATTTAGCAGCCGTTGAATTCACGCGTACTGATGCTCAAGAGATGCAAGCCTCCGCAGGCCTTAGTTCTCCTCATCTGTGATATTGACATACTTAGACTCATACATCTCAATAACACAGATAAGTTAATCCCTGGTCAGTAGTAGTCTCATTCTACAACCCCTCTACCAGCCCGCCCGAGTAGGAATGAATGGTCCATTCCAGCATTTGAAGCCAACATCTGTGGAAATCTGAAGGGGAGAGCGTCAGGCAGGCTATCGCGCATGAATAGCCGATATTTGTAACTCACAGTGGTAGAGTTACACATCACACGCACGGGAGAACCCGTTTCAGTGACTGCGAATATATCCTTCGCAACAATATTCGACGCTAGAGTAAAGGCTCGTACAGCCGACGCTGAGATGAAAGTTGGCAGAACGACATACCGGTATCGGGGTACAAGTCAAATATCGCCACTTCCTTGCCGGTAGCACCCGGAACAAAGTACCAGCAAGGATCAGTAACGCATGACCCCTCAACGTACCCGGGTTTACTTTGTTTCTCTTGTCAGGCGACACTCCATACAATGAAAGTGTGTGCGTACTCGTTAATCGTTCCGAAGAAGTTCTCGAAGCGGAAATTTGCTATGTGCGTATTGTTTACACTGGTAGCATTAGGCTTGGGTCCGACCTAGACTTCGATTAGAATGATTTGAAGTAGAACCGCAAGGGACGTACTCCTTGATCCCAATAGCTAGTATGGCACTCGTTTCAGCGATCGACGATTTAGAGCAGAGATGTTAGTACTAACTTCTGGGTGATGTAAATCTACACTACGCGTGAGTATCACGAGATGCAGTTGGACTTAGGAAAAAAAACTCAGGCTCACGGGGAAAGGCACGTTGATGAAGTTGATATTCTTCCATGTTATACTATCAGCGTGGGGTTGGTGGTGAGGCGAAGCCCATTGTAGGAAGGAACAGAAATGGCTCACTTGCTAGCTAGACCATTTCCGCCAGTCCAGCTCTTAAACCGAGCAGCATAGAGTGAATCTTTCTGGTGATTTCAACATTAGATTCGAGGCAGCAAGAAAGTCCCGTTATAACGAAAAGCGAACTTACTACCACAACATTCTCAATCCTGCAAAGACATGAGCGGCACGAACACCCAGAAACACTCGCAACACTTACAGCACGTTCTGAACATCTGCGACTTGCCCCCCTTTTCCGAGCGAACCAATTGATAACCCATGGCTGCCCTCACAGAAGCTATTTCTATAGAACACGTAGTGTCAGGCTTGTTTGCAGTGTTTTCAACCATGCAGTTCATACCTGAAATGAATGTTCTTGGCTCCATTTCCGACGGTCAAACAATCATCGCCGTTCTGAATATGATTGTTCTCGAACAGCATGTCGGTGCCGCCAGCAGAGAAGCCTGCGGACATATATTTCAATTGCACATTTCCACACTTTGTAGCTTGTACACACCATCCCTGTTGCAAATTTGCCCAACCTCAATGAAGTCAGTGCATCATGCCTGAGGACAAATACGGAACTCACGTGTTAAATGGAAATGACTTGAGGAATTGGTCAGATTTATGGATATGAAAATCATTATTCGCATGCAGCATTGTTTCCTGGACGTACCCCCGTGTCCGAGACTGCCACGATCTTGTTGTTGAATGCATGAATGTTCGATGAACCACTAGTCGCGAAATTCCATGCAATAGGCTGGCCACAAAGAGTCAGATTCCGATCAAATCCTACAAGTGAACATGTTACCTTCCACAGCTTCATGTCACGAATCACTCCAGTTTTGATCTTGCTGAATGCCCAACCATGTGGACGATTCGTCTGCTGATTTGCGTCCCACCACTTTGAAAAGGTTGAGCTCTGAAAGCAACTCCGAAGAACGTTCTGCTTACAGCTTGACCGTGTCCATCAACCCAGCCCCAACGAGGGTCAGAGGAACCTCTCAAGGTGACGTTGGTTCCCCCGGTAAAAGTGAACCTGGTACATAGCCACGCGTTAAAAGCCTACTTCAGCGGCCTGAGAATGAGAGTAGGTACCAGGCTCCCGGAAAATTCTGAACGACCATTGAAGTCAGCGGAGAGAGACATAGAATGCACAACGTACCGACGATCCGACAATGTCTGTCACTCTTGGTTTAGGCGGGGTGTGACAACATGGAGTATTATATAATATATCATGGCATACCTTGAATGGTTGCGATATCGTTCGGGTAGGTCAGGTTGCCTTCAATGCGTACTTCCACATTGTTCAAGACAGGAAACTTGATGGGTGTGAGTATGTTGTACGTCGTCCCCTTGGCAAACAAAATGGTCGTATTGGTGGAATAATTGCCTGAAGCCAATGCGGACGCTAGAGCCGGGGTATCGTCACTTCCGTCAACATGCGGCACCGTGAACGTATTCCACGCGCGAGAATATGCGACGAAGGCGAGGAGAGCAAGAATTGTTTTCATGGTGACCACCTACCACGTCAGAGTTCGAGCTACAGTCGGGAACTTACGCCTTGCAATGCTTTATAGCGAGGTCCATGCGCATTTGAGACGGGCGACGGCTAGGAACGGGTCGACGAACCGGACGTTCTTATGACCCACATGACCTGATTCTCCGTCGGTTCATGATCAAGTGGACAACTTACAGGAACACCTTGAACACCATCCCTATGAGACGAAGCAGAGGCACAGTGTTCTGGACAGCCGATCGTTGAGCTCCCAAGCGAGAATTGGGATAACAGGGTCGTTACATTCGCGATGAGTGTACCTTCTGATGCCGTTTATTCCTGGAGAAGTCGTGACGTCCATGAGCACTCACAAGCTCAACCCTTCATTTCGTTATGCTTGCGACGGAATCATTAAGATTGGATTTGCGCATACCGGCCGTCTGGCGGTACGGTGGCCGGGCCGCGCTGCAAAGGTGCTCGGCTCTCGCGAGGGTGGAAATTGAGTAGTATTGTACCTAACAACCATCGTCAACTCCAGCTAAAAGAGACTCGTCACGAGCGGATTTCATGAAGAACTGGATGCGACAGGTTGCATGTTGAAATCTATGTACTACGTGCATAGATAGAACTGACGACCAACTGACGACACGGCATCCTCCAGGCTGTGAAATGGAACATGAGAGATGATGCGGAAGATGCGGCACAGCTCGACCGAGGTTGTGGAGGACAGAGCCCCAGGGACAACTGCCACCACAGTCTGTTTTTAGCCAGTGAGAGAAGTCGAAGTCACAGGAAGAAGCGTAGAAACTTTGAGCTGGAATTGGCAAATACGTTGAGAGCTGCAGCGAGCAGGAGGAGCAGGAACAAGCTGGCGAACAACTCGTTTGCGCGATGGATGGAAAACAAGAGAAGGTGATTGATGTTGTGTCGGCCGTGCTGAGGTCAGCAGGCGACCTCGACTCGGCAGACAGTCGCCGTCCTCACTGAGGCTCACTCACCTCACCCGTCGTTCTTTCCTCTCCTCCTCCTCCAGGACCCTGCGTCTTTCCTTTTTCTCGCTCATATTTGCTAGGAAATCAGGATTCGTCTCCGGACAGCGTACCATGCTGCCAAAGACACTCCTCACCATCTTGCCGCTTTTGGGTGCTGCCCTTGCTCAGGACGGGAGCATTTCTGGTCCCCAGTCCTCCCCAGAGGCTGCCGGCTACTCATGCGACTCCAGTAAATGCCAGCTCCCCAACTGCAATTGTGCCAGTACCAGTCCTCCTGGAGGCCTCAAGCCGGTGCGTCCCATCCCCGTTCACGCCTTTCTCCGACGCTGACAACCCCTACAGGAGGAAGTTCCCCAGTTCGTCGTCTTCACCGCCGACGATGCCATCCAGTCCTACACTCTCGACGCGGTCAACCAGTTCCTCGCTCACCGCAAAAATCCTAATGGCTGCCCCATCAAGATGACCTACTTCACATCCCTCAACTATACCAACTATACTCTCGTCACGGATTGGTTCGTGGCCGGAAACGAGATTGCCGACCATACGTGCGTGTCATCTCTTTTGGCTGAGCTGAAATACTCATTCCTTCTCCAGTATGACCCACGTCGGCACGCCGCCAGCTGACGAAATTAACGGTAATCTGATTGCTTTGAACGCACTGGCCGGTATCCCCCTCTCCTCCATCAAAGGCTTCCGGGCTCCCTATTTGAACTATAGTGTCGATACCTTGAAGCTGTTGAAGGATGCCGGCTTCACCTACGATTCATCTGCCTCGGCCTCTGTACCTGTCACCGACCCGGGCACCGACGCATTCTGGCCCTACACCCTCGACAATGGTATGGCTAACGATTGTTTGGCTGTCGATGGGTTATGCAAGGGCCAACCCAAGCTTCCCGGCTTTTGGGAAATCCCCATGTATGCATTCTTCGATAATCGTGGTAGTGCCGGTCCTCACTTGATGGACCCCTGGCTGTACGTAGCCATCTTAGCATTCTCGCTTCGTCCTGTATTCACGCCGTTTTGTCAGGGATACCGCCAACGGTGAAAATGCTGTCAACGACTCAGCTACGCTCGAATACATGAAGAACACGTTCACCGCTCACTACAACGGCAACCGGTACTTTGCTCGCTCCCATGGTTGCTGCTCAATACTAATCATCTATACAGCCAACCGATAGGATTGTACACACATCCTATCCATGTTGCAGTAGGTCCCCCTTATGCATCTGCTATAACCTCCTCCGCTCATTGACGTCGACTTCAGCCTTCGTATCCCGGTGTTACGGTTCAGAACTCAACTATCAACATGATCAACAATTTCTTGGACTGGGCACAGAACCAGCAGAATGTTTGGATCGTATCCAACGAGCAGCTCCTTGGCTGGGTTCAGAACCCCAAGCCTGTCTCACAGTTGGACCAAGTCGACTCGTTGAAGTGTTCGACCCCTCAGGTTGACTCATCAAAGAAGATTTGCAATGGTATCCCGCAGAACGAACAAGGTCTCCTCAACCATTGTGCATTCTCCGACTTCCCCTTCTACACATGCGTACGTACATCCACCGTTCATGTTAAAAGGGCCAGGCGCTTAGTTTCATTTTCAGTATGGCTGTCCTTCAGAGCCTCCCACTCCCTCCAACCCCAACCCATCTCAACAGGTTGCTGACGGCGACAAGCCCCGTTACCGACGTATGTTGATATGTTCTATGTTTGATGCAGGAGCATAATTGATTTAACTACGGTTTGTACTAGTCCCAAGCAATTGCTCCACGCCCTTCTGGGACCCCATTGCAGGAGAGTGTATCTGTACAGCTTCTTCTTGCGCGTTCGCAGATAACTCGAGACCCATCGGGGTAGGTTCATCTCAGCATTTGAGTCGTAACATGACGCTGACGAAAACCCAGCCCAATGGTGCCAATCTTACCGGAGGAGGTACTGGTTCCGATTCGTCCGCTCAAGCATCGCAGTCAAGCAACCCATACGTTCCGTTCAACGGCAATGGTGCTCTGTCGTCTCTCCCCGGCGGTATTCTTCCTGCTCTTCTGGTGGGGACTCTCGGTGCCGTTATCGGCGCGCTTGGGCTCGCGGCCCGCCTCTGATCGGATAGAGCAAGTTCGCGGAAGCAATCGGTCATCGTGCTGTGGCAAGTGAAGCGGACAGTAATTCTTGGATGAACTCGGACTTTGCTTTCGATATGGACCATATATTTGCTAAGTAATCGTTGCTGTTCCAGATGGACTTTTGCGCTGCACTCACCTTCACCGCTCGACACCATCATTTGTTATTCTTTCCTTTCACTCGATATGTAGCACCCTGTAATACGTCAAGTCGCATTGGCGCATAATGATCTTCAAGTGTGGATGGGTGGCATGCCAAGTGTGATACGGCGTCCGGGCAACGACAGGATTGTTCAAGTTTGCTAACACAGTCAACACAGTAACACTTAGTCAGCTCTTGCTCCGACATCATCTGGTTGCGAAGACACTGATATGACTGGGAATGAAGTTCTCTAGAATGGGTCAACATCATCGTGCGGTCGTCCGATGTTGCGTGAGACGAAATCCGCTGGGCGGGTTTGTTGACAACATATCGTTGACAACATATCATGACCAGAGAAGTTCTTGAGCTCCAGCCAATGGTATTGCGGTCCCATGTTTGTCCCAATCTGGCTTCTGATGCTGTTGGCATCGACGTCCATTGGTCTGATGGCCGTGATTACTTTTGAATGTGCGGGCTCAATGATTTTCTCAACGGCGCAGATCCATCAGCTCTGCTGGTAAGGATCTGCTGTATGACCTATGTCATTGATAACAGACGTGTTGATCATCCGACATGCCCAGCCGAAGCAGAAGATTGTCATTGCAGCCAAGGCACCCACACTAAGGCGGATTTGGCTGCGTCTCTCACATCCGCTGGTATGCCCGTAAGTTACGCGCCATTCGAAATTCCACTATTTATAAAGGCTCCGTTTCTACATCGCGCCCGGCGGAAGAGCTGCTGTAACTATCCCCCCAGTGCGGAACCTTTCAGGAGGATCCCCAAGTTGCCATGCCACGAACAATCAGTGGAGAGGTCCCTTTGGTAGCTATCAATGCTCGTAAGTGCTTGTGGTAGCAATTAACTCGGAGCGAGCTCATTGTCGACTGGCAACATAGTGGATATGGGCAAGCGCTCTCGAGGAGCTGCCATGGGCCTCCTGTTCTACGACCACAGTCAGTGATACTATGTTGTTGCGCTGCAAAGTGGTAGAAAAGCTCTAACCATACTCTCTTCTCCTACTGTAGTGCTGAACTTGAGTATGGAGGCAAGTTCTAGACATAGCCGCCATGACTCTGGCCGCTCATCGCGCTCAGTCTACTTTAGGTTGAACTCATTTGGAAACAGAGCAAAAGAAGACCTGCATTCTATCTGTACATATTCGTGAGTGACCTCTGCCATTTCCTCTTTGATGGGATCTGACGCAAGTTCTCCAGAACCGGTTCTTTGCCTTCCTCTATCTCATTTTCGACAGCGGTAGGTGCATGAGGCCTTCGATAAAGTCCATTGTCAGTAATCAATGCATTATTATCTTGTGTCTAGTCCCTCTCACAAAATCCGGGACCGCCAGTTCACATGTGAGCGTTGCATATTTTCACGTTCAAAGGACAGGGCGACTGATGGCCGGGACAGGTGTGAGTTGCATAGCTAATTACTAGAATGGCCCTTGTTCAACGAAAAAATAGCTGTGTCATATATCTCTTGTGCAATGACTTGGTGTGCGTACTTGGAAAGTTGTGATGAGAAGTAGTTGCTGAGATTCACATTTCATAGCACTTTGTTGACTTCCCTCACGGTTCAAGGTCTGTCCATTGTCTCTTTAGTCAAATTTTCGTCATACTGATGGTCTCCATCACGAATAGCGATCTTGCAACTTCGCGTTAGTATCTCGTCCCGAGCCTAGTCGTCCTGTCACCTCATCTCCTTCTTATCCAGGTATATGCTCTGTATGACCGCAGTCGCAAGATCCTTGTCTTTTTACTCGCCCTTTGTGCCGCCGAGGTAGCCACCATGGCTGTACTTGTCGGTGTCACAATAGGACATCTTGAACGTACGCGTGCACCTGCGCCTCTGATTGCTTTGAAGTCGAGCTAACGAAGAGCCGTTCAGACCTTCCGATAGCCTCGACGGATACAGGCTGTTTCTACAAGGGCATTCTCTCCTTATCCGCCCTTTTCTGGGTACCTGGATTGATCTATGAGCCTGTCCTTTTCGTATTGGTTGCATACAAGGCTTGGCCAAGAAGGAGGAATGGCCCTCGTATCCCCTTGGTTACTAGGATTGCGAGAGATAGGTACGTGTTGCAAAATTCTGTGAACGCAACATCAACGCTCACGCTCCGTGTAGCCTACTATACTTTGTATTGTACGTTCTTGATCTTTAGGGTATGGATGATGTATACTCACTGCCAATTGTTCTCGCAGAGTATTTGCAGAACTCTTGATTAGTACAATGGTGTGGGCCCGCGCACCGACGTATATCAATCTGGTCATGCCGTATGTTTTCCTTTGACTATGGAATATTTTCTCCTCATAACAACACCTCGTAGTTGGTCCGCAGCGCTCCCGTCCATCTTGGGCAGCCGATTACTCTTAAACATGCGGGAAATGGTTTCTCGGCAAGGCAACAAATCCTATATCGTCGAGACATTCGGCCCTGCAGATACTATTCCATTCAGACACACATTTTCGACAGATAATACCGAGGAGTCCGAACTCACGACCATCAGGAATATCACTCAATGAGATGGTCGGCTTGAACTTTGATCTTTACTGTCATTCTTGTATGGTTGTTGAACTAGCTTGTGATAACTTATATATCATCTATCGGATTGTTTATAGCACTGACATCGGTGTACTACCGGCTAGTCGACTTCGATTGCTTTCGCTTTTGAGCTCCCCGGTCTGCTACGAGTCCCCCGAGGGCGGTACACTAGCTCTCCTTCGGTGAGTGTGCCTTCACCCCCTACGTCGTTTAACTCGCCGCCATTCCCGAACCCATTTGTAGGAGCGTCCGAGCTCTCCGCCGCCCTTTCAGCCAACTTACGTTTCTTGCGCGTTGCTTTCGCTTTCGCAGTGGGCGCAATGTCATCAGGTGCCTCCGCCCCGGTGGTTTCAATATTAATACCTTGTCTCGAATTGCGTCCCATCAACTCATTCCTTTGGCTCCGGATGAAGGTGCGCTTCAGGAATTGTTGGAACTCGACATCATACCCGATGCATTTCATGCAATACACACCAATCACCTGCCGCAAGATCAGTACAATGAATGTATTGTAGTGAAATGACAAAGCACACCTCCTTGCCTGACAGCAATGCCTCAATCACGTCATCGTCGGTGATTCTGTCCTTCATAGTTTGCATCATTCCTGATGCTCCTTCATTTTGTTTATTCTTCTGCCTTTGCCTGTTTTCCTTGATGGTTCTCTCTTCTTCTTCAAACTGACCTTCAATCTCATCCTTCGTGGGTTCTCTTCCAAGTTCACGGCGCAGGATAATGCGAGCAACTGCACCTTGTCCCCACTCTCGGACCCGGATATTCCTTGCCCATGTTCGCTTAACCTTTCTCTCTACTTAGCTACCAAGCCAACCAGTCAAGGGGAAATGAACCACATACCAATGCCGATTGCATAGCAAATTCACTGACTGACAGGAAAGGTGCTAGGAGAAACCGATAATTCCCCATATATGTCCAGAAGGCATCCTTCTTGTAGGACACAAAGACTCGATACCACTCCGAGTCCCACTCTCCGTGAGTACCATAATCGCTTGCAGTCCCTCCCAAGATCATAAAGAGACCCGGAGCTCCTGGAACCACCGGTGCATGGGGGTTGTAGTCCAGACTAGGAAATGCAAAATTATCGATCCCATGCATCCTGAGTAACTCGGGATTGATGTTTGGGAAGGTTGGTATCATTCCTCCACCATAAACACGCGATATGAACTTTCGGGTTACTCCAAAATACTTCGTATCTTCGTCGAGATCTATGGGGTAGAGCTCTGTGCCAACTAGTTTCAGGCGGTCGTATACCGTCTGGAAGTCAAACTGGCTGTCTTTTTTGATTTTAGCGTCATGCTGGACACGAAACATTAGTTCATTAGGCATTTAAGCATTGAAGAACAACAACTGACATTGACTATTGAGTTCTGAAGTTTGGCCACCCTATCAAGATCATCGTCACGATCTCCTGAGAGCATCGGCTCAGCTGGTTCCTCTTTGACGGCGATGATGCTGCCTTTCTCCATGGTAATTTGAGCCGGTTCCTGTTTCGCAGCAGAAGGGTCGAAATCATTAGGATCAGCCTCCGAATTGTGGCCATCGCTCTGAGCCTCCGTATCTCGACCTCCGCGAACATTGACTGATTGAACCCTGTTCTGACGTTCCTGTTGATCTTTAGTGTATAGATGTTGAGGATAATCGTCTCTATAAGACTGCGCACGAGCTCACCTTTACGATATTGCTCAAAGCGTCTTCTTCTCCGAATGAGCATAAGTTTGTGATCCAGCTCACGGCTGTTAACCCAAACCTCGACACGTCGATTTCGAGCACTAGGAGACCATTTCTTGGGTAGAGATATTATTTTCCCATGATCTGGCACCGTGCTAGAGGCCTTAGAGTGTCCGGTTGACAGTTCTGGTGCGGGTGAAGGCAGTGAGTGATCCTGTCCAGATACTTGATGTCAGCCGGAGGGGAGTCCCCACTACATGCCAGTGAATGCCCTATAAAATGCCACTACTCACCGAACTCATTTTGTGAAGTATGACCTGTACAGGAGATGAATAGTCCAGACCTCACTACCCGCTGGAATTGATGGTTGATGAACCAAAGGAACGACTAATGAATTGAATGAATTCTAGGTGTCCCTCGATAGAGAAGTATTGCTCGCACTCACATTCAGCGGGATGCAGCAAGAAATATAGCAGATACTTACTGTGTTACACGTACATCGCTTGCATTGATTGTCGCGGTCAACTTCATCTGGGCGTGAGTCGAGCACGTGGTCGCGTGTCAATAACGTTCAACCCTGCTATGGTCGGAGCTCTGCCGCCCTGAGTTCATGAAGTTATAAGTACGGGGCTGCTCTGGGCTGCTTTAGCTTCAGGAATTCATAAGCCCTGACACTTTACTTAGCTCTACTCGGACATTCTCATTAGACTACTTACTTGATTTTTCATCGCGATGTGCGCCTGGTCCGGCAACGACCGAAAACCATGTGGGCAAGAGCGCCCAAGCGTCCTTCAAAATCTGCCAGCGAGACCTCTCTCTCTTCCTTCAACGCACCTTTCGTCAAATTGCAGACTGCCTTCACTAATTCTTGTGGCAAGTCTGTGCCTAAACAGGGCGGATATCAATCTTGGACATCTTAGTGCTCGACTTTCGTCACGCTTCGCTCAACATTCGAGTTGGAGCAGAGCCGGTAGTTCACACATACATACTCATGACAGACTCGACTCTTCGTTCCACAGACAAACAGGACATTTCTCTACGAGCCGTACACGCACACACATTTTTGAAGTATACATCTAGGCTTGACAGGACAATGAATCTTCCTGTGTGCATCCAATAACTAGCAGTAATACATATACAATACATTCAATACACTATACAGTACATATTTTCCCGAGATACAGCACAGCGACGAGAGCAAGCAGCGATATAGCAAAGAGAAGGTATCCGGTGTGAAGGTTGTAGAGGTCGGAGCTCATGGAGCTCATTCAGATCCTCCGCCAGCAAGCTCGAGGATGAGTCGACAAGCGACATCCATAAAAATGAAAGGCGAGACAACTTCCTCTTCCCGCATATTGACATCCTTCATCGATTTACTCGAATCCGAGAGCGTATCCAACGAAAGATCAGGGTGTGCCATAGCGAACTTGCCAGCGTCAGGATTCGATGCGGCTTTATATGTCTTTTTGTGGTGGAAGTCTACGAGATAGTTGATAGAGTCAACCATGTAAAGTTGCAGGTTCATGAGAACCTGTCGCCGATATAAGCAAACTATGCTTAAAGTAGGATAGTGATTGACATACCACGACATCTTGTACTCTGGCCCTCGTTTCAATGAAATAGATCGATGACGCAGCCCGCAAGTCTACATAGTCACCGTCGTACTCCCTTGCTCGCTCGATCCTTGCTCTCTCCCCACTCCTACCTCGCTCCTTGGCAGCTTTGATTCCTCCTAGTCCGCCGAGATCCTTCTTCTCCTTCCACTCCATACCCAGCGCCTTCAAGGTGCGATATATTTCGAGCATGACTTCCATTGGTGGTGAACGACTGCGTATGCCAAAATGCCACTTCGTGCGGTGCTGCTTCTTCTCTTTCGAGGGCCATCGCTTACCATTGGCATAGGCCTGCAGATGATGTTGCTCGGGCAATTGGTCTGGCAGGGATGAATTCAGAACGGCGAAGTTGTTCTCAGCTTCTGTTTGTGGTGTGGAGAAATCAAGGCCGTCGTCAATATCTTCGTCGTCGTCAAGATCATTGAATTCGGTATCAAAGGGGTTTTCTTCTATATCCCCACCACCAGGAGAAAGAGCACCTGGAGACATCGCGTTACGAGGCTGCAAACAGATCAATTCATACGGACTGATTTGAACCAAAACCGCGACTTACATCCATAACGGCCAACTCAGCATCGCGCTCTTGTTCCATGAACTCAGCCACTACAGACGCGTTAGGTAGGTAGCTACGGCCATAAATGCATACTTACAATCTCTTCCCAAGCGACGCTTATCCCGCAGAAGCAAGTACGCTACCTTGACTGCATTACCCTGAGGTCCGTCATCTCTCCTCAGGGCGTCCCAAATGTCATGTTTGTCTACACCCTCCATACGATTGGCGAGGTCTTCAACGACATCTTCCTCTATTCTACCAAGACCTTCGATGATCTCGAAGTCAAGTGGTTTTGGAGGGGAAACAAGCGTGGACAAGGGACCGAGGATGGGACCAGGGGGCGGAGGTAACGGGCGAAGATATCGAGGTAGATCTGTGGTAAAGAATGGATGCTCAAGAATTTCTGGGACAGTGATGCGCTTCACTGGATCCACGGCGAGCATCCCATTTATGAGATGACGTGCATCCGGCGACAAGTAAGCTGGCATGTGATATACACCCTCTTCAATGACAAGTGAGCTTCGCTGAAGTAAGTCGGTAGAAAGTCGAACTTACGGGTAATCTTACTGAACAGATTCTGAACATCGTCGTCCTCGAAAGGCAATCTCCCACAAAGCATTACGTAGAGAATAACCCCGCAACTCCAGACGTCAATCTCAGGACCGGTATACAGTCCCCCTCGGATGACTTCAGGCGCAGCGTAATTGGGACTACCACAGCTTGTCTTCAGGAAGTCACCGTCCGCAATTTTGTTTGACAGACCGAAGTCCGCTATCTTTACGTTCAGATCGTCATCCAGAAGGACATTCTCCGGCTTGAGGTCACGATGTACGATCTTTAGTCGGTGACTGTACTCGATTCCAGAGATGAGCTGCTGAAAGAACCGCCGTGCGCGGTGCTCGGGCATCCGGCCATGAGTGACGATGTAATTGAAGAGTTCTCCCCCTGCGTATTCGAGGACAATGATAATATCCGTAGGAGTAGAAATGACTTCATATCTAGAGAAGACAAAGGTTGGTATGGCTGACAGGGCAAATAATCAATACTCACAGCTTGATAATGTGTACGTGTCGTAGGGCCCTCATATACTCCACCTCTCGCTGCACTCGAGATTTGGTCTTCGTAGCTGCGATAACTTGCTTTGATATGAACTTCATAGCGACTTTGTGGCCAGTTACGGTATGAAGGGCCACTATATACGCTGCATGAATACTGCCGGAATAAGCGGATGCGGACAATTGACGTACTTTTCACCTTCCCAAATGTTCCTTCAGCAATGTCACCTATGACGGTGTACTCTCCCAGTTTGGAGGGTGGGTATACATTGGGAATATCGACCATAGAGAGAACGCTGGACGGGATAGAATGTGCGGTTCGCTGGTGAACGGTTCAGGACAGACAAGCCAATACCGCTCGGTATCACTCGGACTTGCTAAGGCGGAGGCATAAGCAAGCGCCTCCACACGTGTTGCTCTCTATTTGGCTTGTGGCGGACACCGCAACTTCAGAGCATATCGGTAGCAGACGTACAGTCTTTTCGCTTTGTTGCACGAAACGACGAAACGACAGTCGAAAATCTCTGAAAGATACTGACTCGTCTATTTACATGCGAGACACATAAATGAGTTCAATAGCTGAGTCCGGCGAGTCCGAGAACGCTGCGATGCCTGTGTCACGTGGGAAACGCGTTCAATTCTGGCGGCCCGCGACCTCAGGCTGTTGGTAGTCGCGTTTTGATCAACCATAGGAGACGGCTACTCTCTCTCTCTCAGTTACAGTTTTCGGTATCCCTCGTAAATTTGAAGAACACGTTACAATGCGTCGTAGTCAAAGCGTTCGCAACCACAATGCGCGACAGCAAGCTACGATTGCTTCCGATGACCTTGGTGTCCTCCGAGAATCCGATGAGACCATAGAAGATGAATTGCGGCGCAAGCTCTTCAATAAAGAACGAGAATGCGACGAAGTATGTGCTCTTTGCTGAATATACAATGCTCCGTTGACCTCCGAACAATCGCTCAGATGAAAGCCAGGCTCGACAAGGCATTGGCTGACATCCATCATCTCAAGTCGGAATTGCAGAATTCCGATATTCTTCTCCAAGGCACACAGAGGGAGAATCAAAGAGAACTCATGGAACACAACAAGTAACTCTTGCAATGTCGGTATCATGAGTAAGAGCTAATCGTCATGGGCAGGACAAAAGCTCGCCTCGAATTCACCGAGAAATCACTCGCGAAATTAGTCGGGCCCAATTGGGAGGTATGCGAAACAATGAAACCCTCTTTGAATACACAATCTGACTTTGTAACAGGATATGGTTGACTTGCCACCTCCTACTGCATTTGGTGCAACCTCAACATCGACCATTCGGTCAGGAGGACCATCTACCAACGCGAATGGCGACACTGAACAAGACCCTCAAGCTGCCATGAATTACATTGAGAACGTCCGTCTCATGATCATTGGCATGGAGGAGCGGTTGGACAAGCGCGAGCAGAAATTACAAGAGACGATGCACAAAGCGCAGACCGAGAGCGCGAAATTCCAAGAGTATCAGAGACAGATACTCACCTGAAACTCCCTGCTCCTCACGCCCTGCAAGCTAACGAATCCTAGTCACCCAATCTAGCTGTGCAATTGACAGGAATGATACCCATTTGAGTCCAAGTTATACCATGTATCCTCCGTACTAAAGTCTTTACGTCCATATATGTAGCATTGGTCCCTAATATGTGGAAGTAAATACCCACTGGTCTGGTGATTCTCCGAGCCGCTACGCAGTGATCATGGAGTCATGGAGGAGCGTGCACATTGATGTTGTGAACATCTCTCAGGCTTATCGTATCTTTCGCAAGCACAGCCCCAACCTAAGCTTGTCTTCGAGTAACCATTATCCAAGTCCTCACAGTGAGATGGCCTCGGTGTCGACGATGATTAACATCTATGCGGGGAAACTATTCGACTCTGAGGCTCGTCAGCTTGTCATGAATCGAGTTGTCACGATCTCTCCGGAGTCAGGTCTCATTGTGGATGTGCAGCCGTACACATTGTCCGACCTCCAAGATGTCAAATTCGATGGTGTAAACCATATTGACCTGACATCAGTCACAGTACTACCGGGCTTCGTCGACGCCCACGTACACTGTGCGTCCTTTCTTCTTGAGGTTCTTCGAGACCGAGATACACGAGTAACTGACATCTTGAGTAGTCTTTCTACATCCATACTCCGAGACCAGTTGGGAAGATCAGGTAACCAGAGAGAGTCTTGCACAGCGTACCATCCGCGCAACCGCTCACGCTAGGCGGACGCTGATGGCTGGTTTCACTACTGTTAGGTCTGTAGTGTCTGCTTAGTGGGTCGCGTCGCAGGCTTCTGTGATGGCTCATGGTACGGTAACGCACCAGGGATTTAGGTACCGAGGGCGCAGAAGATGCAGATATCTCATTGCGAGCTTGTTTGTCAGGCAGAAACCCCATCATCCCTGGTCCGAGGTATTTCTGCGCCAACCGTGCGATTGTGACCACGGGAAGCTATGGTAAGGCCATAGGGGATGCGTACCTATCCAGACCAAAACTGAGTCGTGACATTGGGATAGGTCCGAAGAACAGACTGTACCCTAGTCGCGACGGCGTTCAAGGTATCACCGGTGCCGAAATGGCGGACGGAGTGGATGAATGTGTAAAAGTGGTTCGAAGACAAGTGGGAGCGGGAGCAGATTGGATCAAGGTATCTTTGCTCCAGTGGTACTTCATATTGAGTGTACTGACTGTCCATCAGGTCTATGCAGGTAAGACCACTGACAGTTGAGCCAGGATATATAATGACCAAGGCCTTGGACAGATTACCGTTTCAGAGCGAACCTTGCAGATGTCTCCCCCCTAGTAGCGGGGAAATCAATCGAGACATTCAATGCAGAAGAGTTGGATGCTATAGTCAGCACTGCGCACAAGCTCGGAGTGAAAGTTGCGGCCCATACATCTGGACTGTCATCATGGAAAGAGTTGACAGGACGTCACAGTAATCACCAGATGGATTCTGTAGAGCATGGACAGGGTGCTGTCGACTTTAAGACCTCTGCCGAAGATGACTCGAACGGTTCAAGAACGACTTGGGTACCCACACTTGCCGCTATGTATACTCTTGGGCAACGCAACGGTGCTTGGGACCAGGCCGTCAAAACCTTCCAAGCTGCTCTCAGTGTTAAAGACCGGAATGTGAAGATTGCGTGTGGGGGAGACACGGGTGTCTTTTCCCATGGAGAGAATGCCCTGGAGTTGAAACTCATGTTTCGACTTGGTGCGGACTGGAAAGACGTCGTGCAGTGGGCGACTGTAGGCGGATGGGAATGTGTGCGAAGCAGACACTGGGAAGGCAAAGAAGGACGCGAGAGGCTGGCCAAAGTTCACAAAATGGCGGACGATATCAGGGTGGTGGGTGATAACGAGATGGCCTTTGGAATAATTAGGAGGGGCTTCTCAGCGGACATCATTGCAACGAGTGGCGATCTCGAGTCCAACTTCGAGGAAGCCGTCGACAAGGAAAGCATCCTTTTCGTGATGAGAAGTGGGCGGATATACAAGCAGGAAGGAAGGGACGTTTGGTAGTTGAATGGAATTGGAACAAAGCCTGTTTGGGTTTGGCACCTACCGAATGGGCGCATTTGATCTGTAAACCGAATGGTGAGCAATATTACAACATTGAAGTTTCGATATAGCACTCATTTACAACGTTGAGATGAGTACATCGCCGTTACTTACATACATGAAGCAACGGCCGTTCTATGGTCTCGTGCCTAGCAGTTCTATCGCACCCCACCACCGCAGTGAACACGGACGGGTACGAGACCACCTTTCCAAATTTCTAAATCTTCCGTGTAACTTCAAGTTAGTGAAGTTGTGGAGTCGCGATCGTCGATCGATCTACCTGAGGCGCTCATATGAAGCGCTCATTGTGAGAGCCGACATAAAAAACCTCGCCAGGACCAAAGCGCGTCTTCACGCTCTTCTTCTTAGCATTCGATATGTACAATGCAACACCGAGAATCTCTTCAATGAATGGCCTGAATCCATACCTCTTCCGTACGCTCAACTCGATTTCATCCTCTGCGTATCTTCTGCGTGATCCCATGTACCAAGTCAAGGCACTACGCGCAGATTCACGCATAATGTCTGTTACGGTCATGGAACATCGATGCTGGCCGTGTCATCCTGCCATTCTTCTCCGTTATGGAGAGGGATGGGTACCAGGATACCGGTTTGGTGCCGTCTCTGTAGAGTTGAACGTTGTCCATTGTCATTTGACTATACCTGACAGCGTTCGTAGTTTTGGGACAAACATCTTTCTTCGCTGTTCATTTGTATTGAATGATTCATACGGTCTATATAATATAATGCCTTTCATCCGCCCCCAAATATTCGATACAGTATTGCAATAGGAGACAACTATATTATATGAACTTGTCACAAGAAAGTGGACCTACAGATGCTTCTGCTCTTGCGAAGTTGCGATGGTTAGTCAAAGTGTTCAGCAACTACAAGATGCGTGATGGTGACAACTAGCGTACGCTTCAGTCAGTGCTTCCCGGTGTCCCCCTGTTAAGTGATATGTGCAACATGCGAAGTCTCGCGACTCTCGCCCACCAAAGCGATTGAATCCGACATGCATATGGGCCCGTGGTCGCGGCCACTCATTCACCTTTTAAGTAACGTTCTGGAAACTCGCTGTCGTATTAATTTGTGTCCCCAAATAATAAAGCGACAACATGTAATTGACAAGTTAGCAGTACAATTGAAGTAATACTAGAGACGCGTGAACCCGGAACCCTGCAAGACAACAAAATGGCAGTCGAGGCTGAAACCAGTCTTTTTGCTTGTGCGCGGTATGATGCTGCGTGGATCTTGACCGAGTGTCTTCAGTAGCGTCTGTCGTCATAGCCACCCCGACGGTCATATCCACGATCGTAACCTCCTCTGTCGTAGTCTCTGTAGCGATCGTAGTCACGCCCGCCACGATAGTCCTCTTCGTACCGGGGGCGACGGCTGCGCTGGTCGTCATGTCCGCCACCATAACCGCGGGAGTATCGGCTGTCATATGGCCGAGGGTCATAAGGACGTTCGTCTACAACGTTGAGTTCAGATATGGGACGTAGTTACGTGAGAACCAACGTACTGTCATGGCGTTTCGGAGGGCCATAGTATCTACCGGGCGTCGGAGTTCTTGCACGCCCACGACGAGCCTACTAGAATGAGACAGGGTATAGGGACAGGCATCGCATGCTACTTACCCTCTCTACTGTAATGTTCTTGCCCATGAGATCAGTACCATTAAGTGCAGTTATAGCAGCTTCGGCTTCTTCCGCAGTTTCCATTGTAACAAACCCAAATCCGCGGGACTCACGCGAATGGGGATCATACATTACTTGGGCTTTCTTGACCTGGAGCGCTCATTGAGCAAAGATTTGCATTGGATGTTAAAGAGGAAATAACAACTCACTCTGCCAACTTTAGCGAACGCTTGCTCGAGCTCACGAGTGTCAACACGGTGACTCAGATTTGACACATGCAAATTGTTTCCGGGGTTGTTGGCACCGTCTCGTCTATGAGAAATTGAGCGCGACAGGTGAAGACTGACGGCGAAAGCACGCACCCTCCTTCCCTAGCGGGGCTACGACTCCTGCTCGAGCGTCTGGGAGGGTCACCTCCTGGTGCCCTGCCACTGCCGGGGGAGCGACCGCCGCTGTTCCACGACTGCTCATCAGGAGCCCCGTGACCGCCATTGTTGCTCAAGCCGGCGTCGGCAGTAGGGATTCCTATACCATTGCCGTTTGTTGGGCCCATGTCTTGAGACTGCCAGGCTGAAGACACAGTATGGGAAAGGTGATGGAAATCGTCAGGTTGTGTATTGTCGACAAAGTGGACGGGAAGCGAAAGCTGAATGGCGAAAGACACGGGTCGCGGCCAAAGCCATTCTCGAAGAGAGACAGTTGTGCAAGCGCAGCCGGACGCAGAGCGCGCTTGCACGACCTTGCGCGACTGCGAGAGTCGTGCGCCACCCGCCCCCAATTGCATAGGCCTTCAGCCAACAAGAAGGAGTCGAACGTGCACGACACAACGGTGGTAAACAAGTCAAGTGTATGCTGAACGTCGGGATAGCACCGATGCTGCCGGGGTGGACTGCAGAGGACGTGTACCGGAAAACGTTGCCGAAAACACGAAAGGGAGGCTGGCTATCGTTGTCCGGATGCTGTCGCCATGGCCGGGTATGTTGGAAACGTACCGTCATCCATTGTTGCAGGGCTGCTGGTCGTGGCGGGTGTTGGAAAAGGTGTCGAGTGAAGCGGATGTGGAGATGGGGGCGCGTCGCACGCTCATACATATGCAGTCCTCCGGGCCAAACACGACCAAACACGGGCGACGTCTAAATTTACGGCAGGGTCACGCAGCCAAAGGTCGCTGTGCACATTGCCATGATACTCGTAGGCCATTAAGCTTTAAGGTACTTCTATGGCGAAAACATGCATTTTCCAAGATGATTTTTGTAAGGCGAAGGATCGTGAAGGGCGGGATCAGTAGACACGTCCTGGACGCGTCCCGCTGAGACCGAGTCGAGACCGGCAGTAGACCGTCTCTGGACTGGGCGTGGCCGGAATGAACCGGCAGCGAGCGCGCTGTCGACGACTTTGCAGGCGACGCCCTACGACACCGTCTTTTGCACCTCCACCTCGTCTCTCCGCCATGCGCACGCAGATGCTCGCCACCCTCCTCCGCGCCCGCCCCGTCGCCATGCGGGTGTCCCCCGTCCTCGCCCGCCCCTCGTCCAGCGCACACGGACAGGAGACGTTCGAGTCCTTCACCGAGCGCTACGTCAACTTCTTCAAGTCCGCAGAGGATCTCTTCGAGGTCCAGCGTGGCCTCAACAACTGCTTTGCACACGATCTGGTGCCGGCACCCTCAGTCATTGAGGCCGCCCTCCGTGCTGCCCGCCGTGTCAACGACTACTCGACCGCTGTCCGCGTCTTCGAGGGCATCAGGGAGAAGGTCGAGAACAAGCAGCAATACCAGCAGTATCTCGATGAGCTCAAGGGTGTTCGGGAGGAGCTCGGTGGGTGATTTGCACACTAAATGCCGTGTCCCTCGAACTCAGAACGTGTCCTGTCTCCTTAGGTATCAACACTGTCGAAGAGTTGTATCAGTCGTAAAAGGCGCCATCATTCATTGCAGCAGGTGATGTTCCCCGCATGGATACCATGCCTCCTCTCTCTAACTCGAACCACGCCGTCAGAATGCATTCAATCGTTGTGCTCGTATCGCCTCTGCCTAGATTGGTCGGCGTATCTACACCTCCTGCATGTAATGTTTACCTTACACAACAATTGCACACGTATCTCAAGTCTGCGGTGACCGCCAAACTCTGCTGAGATCGGGCGAGCCCCGCACGCTGCTTCTCGACTTAGGGTGCATTCAGAACGTCATGGCGGGTTTGTTGGCGGCCCCTGAGATGAACGTGTCCGTTGAGAAGAAACTCGAGCAGTACTGTACTGTAGTCTCGTTGCTGTGACCCGATCACATACGATTGTCTGACATGGTCCAATTGCCATGATACACCGTCGCGAGAGCTTCATACTGAATATTGATTGAATACTGAACATACTGTACTTCAATGCATAAAGCTTTAAAGTCTGAGCGATGCTTATCGGCAGTCCGGGCCGGTCCCCGCTTGCGCATCGACTTGATCGACAGGCTTAAGCAAATTCGACTTCAAGACATACACATCCAACAGACAATGTCGGATTCAACAGAGGGAGCCAGCAACAGTACGTTCAGCTGATCACCTGACTGGTTGTCCAAATGGTCGACTTGCTGAAGGTGCCCTTCTAAGATCAGAGGCTGCTTGCCGCTGCCCGCGAGGACAATGAGGAACTCCTCCTGGAGATCTTTGAGCAAGGAAAGTTCGACATCAATTATCAGGATGGGTGAGTGTCCTGCCTTTTGCCACGGCGTACTACCTGACCCAGAAGTAGTCTAGGAAATACCGGTATGATTCATACCCCGACCGTCATATGCACACCCCATTGACCGTGTCTCCCCTCCGATAGCCCTACACTACGCGTGAGCCTGTTTCCTCGGATTATAGTCCATGTTGAATCTGACTGCTGCACCAGAGCTTCCCATGGTTCCGCTGTCGTTCTTGAACATATCTTGTCATACGAGGAATGTGATGTCGATCCGATTAATCGTCTCGAGGGCGCGACCCCCTTGCATCTCGCAGTCAAGCTTGAAGATCCAGAGCTGAGGAGACAGATCGTAGAGAGCTTACTAGAGGCTGGTGCCGACACCAGGTATGTGGTCCCGGAAAAGTCACCTCCTGCTTGCCAAACCTGACTTATCCTCGCAGCATCAAGGACAAGAACGGAGACAGAGCCATTGATTTACTAGCTCAATCGGATACAGAAACTCGACAGTTGTTCAGGAAAGCACAGGCACAAGCTAGTGTGGCCCAATACGACGTCGCAAGCGGTGAGTGCTTCGTTTCACTGAACATATCCAGCATTCCTCAAGGCAAGCATTCATAGATGACGATGACGACGGTGAAGGAGACGGATCTGGATCCGAGTAAGAGTGGACTTTTGGCACAATTGAATGATTGGGAATCGGGAGACCAACCGCCATTGGAACTTGTAGTATAGAAAGGAATTGACATTCGACACGTCCTACCACTCTCGGCGATATCAAAGGAATCTATAGTGTACATCTCGCGCATGACTGCTAGGCATAACAACGCTTAGACTTGAATGAGCTTGCCCGTAGCCCACTCCTTGTACGTCGATGTGCTCTTCAACCAATCAATCAGCTCTGCCCGTTTTACTTTGGTTCCCTGATCTGACGATTGGATCTTCCTCTTCTGCCCGTCAGCGAGCTCCCACTTCTGTTCTTTGACAGTAACCAAGCCTTCTTTCAGCTCGTCACCGCCCAAGATGATCGCAAAAGGAACTTCATCCTTCTCGCCGGCCGCGAATTGGGCGGGTAGCTTGGGCTTCTTTTTAAAGAGGAAATCGCTCTGAGTAGAAGCCAACGCTCGTCAACATGACTGCTCGTGGTCATTGTAAAAGAAAGACACAGACCTTGATCCCTGCTTCTCGCAACTCCTGAACAAGCTCGATACGCTCCTTCAATAATCCATCACCAGCGGCCATAACATACGCCATGGTTTCCTTGCTCCGCATTCCCCGTTCCACCCATTTCGGCCAGACGATCGCAAAAATTCGATCCAAACCGATACTGACTCCGACACAGGGCAAACTGGCAGCCTTTTTACCCTCGCCTGCAGCGGCTGAAGTAAATAGTCCAACCAGATTGTCGTAACGACCACCAGCCGCAATGGATCCAACACCCACTTGCGACTCGTCAATTTCCTCTTCCTCTTCTTCGCCCTTTGTTTTCTTTGCCTTCTTTTTCGGAGCGGGTGCGGGCGAAGGGGTAGGAACGTCGGAAGTGGAGGGTTGCGATGAAGACGACGCAAACGCGTTGGCCGATTTGAACCCAGGAGGAGCAGATGCTTCTACAATGGCTTCATAGATTATGCCAGTGTAGTAATCAAGACCACGAGCCAGCGACATGTCAAACGAAATCTTTGGTTAAGAAGGATGAGTGAAAGTGAGATGAATTTATCACAGACATGACCAACCTTCTCAATCACGTTGTATGCTCGGAGGTATTCGAACAAGATCCCCATTTCCTCAATGCCAAGCTTGGCATTGGCGTTACTCATGAGTGTCGCATCTCCCTTGAGCTGATCAAGTAGTTCCGGGCCACCCTTGTGCTTAACGTACTCCCCAATTTTGTCTGCTACCGCAGGGTCAAGACCTTTTTCTACCGTCATCTCTGCCTTCACATCTTGCCAGGACATCTAATATGCATCCGAATCAGCAGCCGTGCAACGACCACATGTAAGATGACGGTACCTTGTCCAACTTATCGACAGCAGATGAAATAGACCGGATCTTGTCTGTTGGTACCCCGCAAACCTCGAAGATGCCGTCCAATATTTTCCTATGGTTGAGCTTATGGCTCAGTCAGAACACTGTGAATCGATGACAGGCACATCGTTATTACCTTGACAATGAACTCGCCGACCTCTAGACGAGTAAGGATAGTACAAAGCAGACTAATGAGTTCGGCATCAGGAATCATCACGTCCCATGCACCAGAAATGTCGAAATCCTGCATTGCATTGAGTAAAGCCGTGTCGTTTCGACGAACGTGGACATACAGCTTGAGAGAATTCACGCATTCGGCCTTTCGACATGACGGGGTTGTCTCGCCTATAAACTTTGCCAACCTGCCATAATTTGTGCTGCGTAGTGATAGCTCCGTTCATGGCAAGGTATCGAGCCAGCGGAACGGTATGGTCGTATCTCAAAGCGAGCTCCTCTCCTCCTTGATCCTTGAGATCGAATATCAACTTTGCGTCTTCGCCATACTTGCCCGCAAGGATATCCTTTCGTTCGAATACAGGAGTGTCAAGCTGGCTGCCTCCATACGTAGTGAAACACTCCTTGACTATGCGCTCGATGTGTTCACGACAGTACATCTCTCCGGGATCATAATCCCGCGTGCCCTAGGCAAACGCAAGCAATCTATCATGAGCTTAAGCTATTGCTTCGCAGGGAAGTGCTGTGGACGTACCTTGGCAGTCTTGAGCAATAGTCGTTCTTTCTTCTTGTTGGCATCCTTGGAACCTCCCCCTTGCAAAAGTGCCAGAGATTTCTTCAACTCTCCCAGTTTCTTTTTGGTCTCCTCGATGATATTGTTCTCTGCCTGTTGCTTTCGGAGATCGAGCAAACGAGCAGTCTCTTGCGCGATCTCGGCAGTGAGAGATTCTGCGGTTGCCATACCTCTAGTACCTCTACCTAGATGATACGTGGGATGAAGGGATGGGAGTCGTTGAGAAGGTAATCGATGAAGTGCACGAAATACGCGCAAAGCCTGTAGAGTCATCTAAGAACAGCTGAGATGCTCAATTGATTTTTCCCGTAGCTGACTCGAAATGCGATCTAATCTTATCGCCCGGAACGGCTCGATTTGCGTCACTCGCTACGGTTACCTTGGGACATGGGCCCTGGGTGGTATTCGTTCACAACATGCTGCTCATGAACGTTAACAACACCAATCATATTCAACGTCTCCCACGATATACAGCGTATTCTATTAGCAGATTCGTAATGGTAGATTCGTAAGGTTTTGAGTTCATCCATTGGGTCATGTCGGTCCGTAAGTGTTCGTCTACTTAGTATCTATTGCCTCTTCCCTACGTTCGCCTTGTCCACCGTCTGTGCTTTTTGCCAATGTCCGCTCGCATCCTTCTTCCGTACAGTGAAGCATGCGATCCCCAGATAGTTCGTGATATCGTTGATCACTAGCGTGCAGAACCGCGCATAGGACAGGAAGGAGACCAGTAAAGTGATATAGATGAATATTTTGACGTTCTCGGGGGAGTGTTGAATAAATGGGGGACTAGGGGAGGGTCAACCTCAACGCTGACAAGACATGATAGATAATAGACATACCGGTTGAACAAACGAGGCATATTGGCATCCAATGCGCCAACAATGCTCCAAAGCCACATCCAATCCCAGAACGGGAAGGGTTGATGTGTAACATGGGCTAGAATCATGCGGCCCACTTGATGAGCGAACTGCAGACCCCAGCAGAAAAGAAACGGCATAAACAAGGGCGAGTTTAAGATGAAGGAGCGCGAGAATGATGGTGAACTGAGCCAGACAACTTGGATAGCAACGGTGAAAGGGAAGGGAAGAAGATGCAGCAATGGTTGGAACGGTCGTTCATGTGTCGCAATTTTGGATGTATACACATTGAAGTAACTACTCCAATAAATCAGACATCGGCATTTGTTACAGGAAGAAAGATGCATACCTTGTCAATATATTGACAGCCAGAAAAACCCCGCCGAAGGCCATGATTGCTTCGTTCAAACCACAGTTAGGCACGTATTTGGAAATCGTGTGGACGTGTTCTAGACCAAAGAAAGTCAACACCGGGGTGTCCCAGAATGTGGGACCTAAGCAAAGAATCAGTTGTGAAATCATTGACAGAAACATACAACATACCATAAATCCCAGTCACAGTATACATCCCGACAAGCATCAATATGCCTTCTACAGGACCCGAAAACACACCCAGGAAGAGCTGGCCTAATGGAGGATTAATATGTCTTGCCTTATCCGAGACAGCGTGATGACCGACCAGTATGGTACTCCTCCCATGTTGTTAAATAGAAATTGGCGAGAGCAGCAGCTTGCGACGCGACTGTCCACCAAGAGCGCGAGAGATTCAGAGCACGGCCGGTAAGAATGACTTCTAACTGCGACATCGATAGTTAAACATGTGCAAGATCGCAGTATGCAAAATAGAACCATACAGTAGTGTTCAATGCATCACATCCTGAATATTCTTTGGGTAAGGAAACATTCCTGATGAGAGTAAAGGACGTACCATGATCAAACATCTCACCGAGAGGTCCTGCCATGCCAGTACGTCTAGCTTGTTTCCTGCACTGGTGTGTCAGAAGGGGGACAGGTTCGCCAAACAGTAGACTTACCCATCTATGGCGTCGAAACTCTGGTAAATAAACAGGCCAGCAGCCCACCTACCGGTCTAATCATTAGCCCAAGTTACGTATGGATATTTGGGGCGAACCATACGTGAAGTAGACCCAGCGAGGGGGACCCTCTGCCCCGCCTTTGTCCGAAAGATACTCAGGATCATAATACACCAACGTGGCAAAGTTCAGCAAGACCATGCAAAGGCCGCAAAGTGTGATCTAAGTTGCAATACGAACGTTTATTGGGACAGTCAACGATATGATATACAATGGTACGTACCACATTTGGTGCAACCCAGGTAGGCCACCAAGTGACCAGCCAATTCCAATAAGGATTGAGTACATGCCGGGATAGCAGGGATCTGAGCAAACGGTGTATAAACATATGCAAGACATGGTGAAAAAAGGTCAAATACGGACTTATCAACGCCTTTATACGAGTATTTCTTGAGATTCGCCAAAGCTTCAGGGGGAACATAACCCATCTTATACAGCTAGCTTGCACCACTGTTGAGAGGTCCGGAGCAGGGGCAAACTGCGACCAATTTGTACTTGGAAAAACTGTCGAAGCTCTGTGATCTGTGACGTCGATAACCGATCGCGAGACGCGTTCCTCGTTCGTCGACGCGCACGTGCAAATGGCACAGCCTTCACGCCTACTACTCAGGTGTAACGTATACTTACTGTGTAACTCAGTGTCAAATGCAACGCGTACTAAATGCAATAGATGAATAGATGTACAGTATGTATACATTGTAAAGGCTCAAACATTCAGAGTTGGTCGATGTACAGCGACAGACACGCATTATGTACACTACAGTACAATAGATTATGAACACATCTCCACCAAATAACCATCTCAGAACCCAAGTTGTTCCACGAACGATTGCCATGTTGCATCGAGCACGGGAGGTGGTCCTACGTTGGTGTCAGTAGATGCAACACTTGGCGCAGTCGCTGCGAATAGCTCTTCCGAGAAGTAGACTTCAGAGAAGGGACGCAGGAAGGCTGGATCCAACAATGCCTGCTGCTGATGCTGCGTCTGCATTCCATTGTGGTTGGTTTGGTTCACTGTCTGTGACATATCAAATGCCGGCGTGCTTGCCGTATTCGTTCCACTCATCCACGAGGAGAAGTCCAGAACACTTCCGTCAAATGCACGCATGTCCTGCATAATAGTGGGGTGAATTGATTCGGGAAGGATGATACCTGGGGACCCGCTGGCATCAGTGCTCGGAGTAGACAGTCCGGCGGGGAAGGCAGCGTGACCGCCGTTCACTTCTTTGGGTTGTGGATGAGCAGCCATCAGATGCGTTTTACCGCCAAATCGGTCCAATTCGAGGTCCGTTGTATCGGTCATGTCGTGGGATTCCGACTTCTCCACTATATCGTGTCCTTGTCGTCTCAATTTTTGGACAATAGTCTAGACATGCGAAACAAATTAAGTTATTGCTTATGAGCAAAGAGATAATGAATATACCAGGTTGCTGTGTGCTATCACACTCTTATCAACAGCTTCTTCGAATAATTCACATACACGGTCGAGTTCTTGTAACGACGCTGGTGCCAAAGGCGACGTCGGCGCGCGAGTAACGAGCAAGCACATCACGATCTGATTGAACATACATGAGTCAAGAACTGAAGGCGTCAACCACACATGCACTCACCGCAGCAGAAAGACACTGAGACCAAGGCAGACTCAGTCTGCACATTAATTGTGGAACATGTTTCCATATTTCCCGGAGGCCTTCAATAAGTCTCCATCCTGACCGGTATATGGCCATGACCGAGGGGCCATATCTGTGTCTCAATAGATCTTGTGGCTGCTCATTGAGGGCTTGTGCAAAATATGGTCGGTGCAAATTGAGGAGAGCTACCAAGCTGGTTCAATCGAAGCTAACAGACAAGACACTCTTTCACGTACTGGATTCTTTGCAAGCCATGACAGTCCATCGCTGGTAACGAAGTGAGAGTGGAACGGCTACAAGATCTGATGGGTCGCCGCATTTGATCCGCATACGGAACGGAATTGGAAAATCCCGCACTTTGCGGTCAAGTTCAATCACAGTAGAATATTGAGGGTTTTTGGAACCGAACGCAGTGGTCATCACAGTGTGTAATAGCTTGCTGTATTGCCACGTCCATGAATGATCTATGTCCATGAATGTTACTTATATGCGCAGAATGACAAGATGAAGCGACTTACAACCCCATTCTTTATGCCCATTCTCGTCCACATATTCTTCCGGGTCCTTCGGGAGCTCACAGTCCACGTACGCCAAAGACATGGAGGGTGGTCTTCCAAAGCCGAAAGCCTGGAACACAATGAGATAAACTAGGAGCTCTCATCGTTCAGCACTCACCACCCAAGTGTCTAGATGAAACAGCTGCCAGAAGACGCTGCTGCGCCTCTGCGACGAGTCGGGGTCCAGTTTCCAGCGTTTACCGTTGACGTCTGCGATGTTGTGAGTTAATACTCACGCATACAACAATTCTTCAAAACGCACGCAATCCAATCTACATGTGTATACAATCAGCATCTGCTCTCTGGCGGATACAACGAGCTAATAAATTGCTTACTCCGTGGCCAAGTTTGACGGCAATACCAGCGTTTATCCAAGCCTTATGAGACTTCGCATGAGAGGCCTGACAATCGCTCAGCTCCATGAAAGTGACCATGTAAATCTGAATTCATGCGTAAGATGGAAAAAAGACGCGGCGAAGAGTGATTACTCACCATGGTCTGAATGGCCCAGAGAGTTGTATTGTGCAACGGTGGAGCAAACCGTAAGGCTGCGCGAGCTAAAAGATAGTATTCCACTGCCTCCATAGAATACGGAGGTAGATCCATATCAAACAGGGCCGCGAGCGCAAACACCATGTATAGAAGCGATATCGCATGCGTTGATAGCAAGTTATTTTGTTCGTCGGTGAACCTGCAGTCCAAATATGAATGGGGAACGATCAAAGCGAAATGTAAACGTACGCAGTGGACCGATAAATTACTCCGAGTATCTCGTCGAACAACTGATTGCGAGGCAGAGCACACCACCTGTGTAGACATGAGTAGGGCGACGCCGAGTAGAACAAACGACGACATACAGATACTCGCCACACTCGATAAAAATATCACACAGACGACAAGCTCGTGACAACGAGGGCAAATGCTGTAGTATCTGCCTTTTTATCTCCATGTCACGGCATTGGAATTCCATCCCTCCACATGCCTCCTGCACCAGTTCCGCGCTCAGATGCGGGAACATGGCTGGGTCACAGACAGGTACATATTCAGGTGCCTACAGGAGTTTCAGTTAATGATATAGATATTGCCGTCAGTGATACTGACGTGAATGAGGTACTTGTATAGATTAATCAACATTAGAAGAGATGCATGCCAGACATGTAACGGAGAGACATTACCTCTGATCGCGACGTTTGTCCGAAAAACCTCGATTCACCACGTAAACCAAGTGTTAGCGTGCCTACTATATCTCAGTAAAGATCTTCACGAAAATACGTGTTGCAATCTTACCAAAAGCATCGAGGAATTCTTCTTCTTCTCGTGACAATGGTGGACCGCCCGCAGGAGGAGTAGGCCGTATTGTGCCGTCCTTTTCTTCAAATGCGCCGTCTTGTAGGAGTGGATGGGGGTCATCGGACACGGCTGCCTGCAGTGTCCTCAGGGCGTCTTCAAGGACACTCACTCGGTTGCGCAACCTTTCTACTTTCTTCTGCAGTTCATCGGCATCGGCGAACGCAAGCCTGATAGATTTGCGCATTCAGCGTGTTTATCGATATAGCATTCGCGTTATACATACCGATTGCCTTTCCCAGTTGTCAGTGATCCTAGAGGAGTTCAGTACGACGTGTCTGTAGAATAGGGGTTACTCTCACCTTCAGGGCATATAGCGGAGCATCCTCTCTTCACGCAAGTCTCACAGGGAATCTATGGGGGAATGAGCGATATACTTCAGTCCCCTCGATACTAGAAGTGCAAACCTTGCGATCGCAGCGTAGCTTCAGTCTGAACTGAAGTTCAGCAGAATGATTACCTCAAATCCTCAGAAAACATACCGACGACACTCTGCACAGGAAACGGGCACTCGGCCTGGGCGCTTCCGTTGTTTGACCTCGCCATTCGCAGGCTTGTCTCCGTTCGTTGCTTTTGAGCCCGAGCCACTTGATGAAGCCAACATGGATGGGGATGCTCAGGGCAGTGAATTGTGGTGGTACACAGACAAGCGTTGCTTCCGCGCTTGCCGCACACAGTCGCGGTGCCGATACAATATGTTGCTGAATCAGCGCAAATTGGCCTCTAGATCGTTGCAGGCGCAGGCCGAGCCTCAAGCTCAAGAAGTTCGCGCTCAATCAACATGCCACCGCTTGAAGCTTCGTATGAAGCGTTGAAGGCCTGCATAGTTTCGAACTCTCGTCATTCACTAGAATTCAGCTGAGCCAGGAGCTGCCAGCTGCCAGGTTGTAGTCGGTCTGAGTCTTTCATTATTGATCTTGCTATATTGATATTGTACACAATAAATATAATAAGGCGCGAAGTACATATACATATCGTAACCCGGAAGAGATAATGAATTAAGGGCATTATGAATCGTACTGTATGAATCGTCGTCGACATGTTAGTTATAGCAAGTGAGCTTTAACATAAGGACGACGTACCACAACAATAAGTGAACCAGGCCAGGGAGAAATGCCTCCAGTGTTTGTGAGATACATCCGGTTGTCGGTGCCTAATTGATTCACGGTGAAACTGGGCATACTGCCCGCGGGACCAGGCGCGCGTCGAATGTTGGGCAGACTAAATACGACCCGCATGATTTCTGTCGCCGTCTGCACATGGGGTTAGGCAACCAAGACACTTCGGAAGAGTACACCTCTACTCACCTGTAACGTGAAGTCTATCCCAGGACAGACGTGGAACCCGGCACCTTGATTCTGGTATTGGTCTTTTGGTCTGCGAGGGTTCACCGTCAAAGGATCGGGGAAATCATTTGGCTGCGGTCGTTATCAGTATACATTTTAAATACGAATGAAGTTTGAGATACACTTACATTCCTCTGTGCGTTGAAAAAGCTCGAGAAGATGATATCACCAGGTTGTACCGCAAGATTGGGCAAGTCGTCACCGAGAGGGATGCTATCTGCTTTGGCCGCAACTCGCAGAAGACCGGGGAACTGTGGTGCAAGTCCTAGAACGAAGGGTGAGCAAGCACATAAATCGTATATCTCAACATCACGTACTTTGTCCTTCCCTGATGTAGCCATGGAGGAGCTCCGTCGCTTCTGCATCATTGCGGTGAACGAGTTTTGATATTTCTGCACGTTCGGCAGCTCGAGCATCGTCAAGATAGAAGTCAACTACCTGTGCGATGGCTTTGGAGACATAGAAGGTCAGTAAGCCGTTGAACCCAAGCAGAAAGAAGCACTGACATTGGGCGTAGTTGACTGATGACCCGACGGCTAGACCAATGACCTGTGCTACCATATCCTTCCTGTCCAGACCCAAGTCGGACAACCGCCGTAGGAATGGATAGCATAGCTTTCCCTCCGCAGGACGAACGAAGCTCGACACCAGACCAAATATGGTAGACAAACGGTTCTATGAGCAGTATGTTATCCAACATGACCAAGTGTGAAAGCGAGAAAAGGACGAACGGGAGCCGCACGAGGAGCTGCGTCAATTATACTCTTCTCAATCAATTCGTTGATTGTGTCCCCGATTTGTTGGGCGTTGGCACGAAGCATCCAGCCCGTTTCCGGTTGAACATTGATGAAGACGCATGTGCACAGTAGCATTAAAATGTCGTAGAGCTCCTGTTCGGTGAAGAGTCCGTGAGGGTCTGCTTTGGTCTTCAATGGAACACCCATCAAGTACGACGCCGCCCAATGTGTAGCAACCAAGTTGATGACGTTGCGTACGATATCCACACGAGTTCCAGGAATACCATCGAGCGTGTACGAATACTCTTTGACAAGTTCCTCGGTCTTCTGTCTGTACCACCGAACGTACCCATCGACTGTCGGCTTATCGTTGAACAGTGCGTGAATAACCTTCAATCTGTACCGGTCGTGTCTGCAATTGGCACAGTTAGTGAATGCAAGTAGCCAGTCGCGAGTTGACACTTACTTTTCCTTCTCATCGAATATCAGCATGAAACCCTTATGGTTCGTCAATGCCAACATATCCTCCGAGTATGTCGTCTTGAAGGTCTCAAAGTTGTCGAATACATATCGGATTCCTTTGAGTGTATTCACCACCTTAGGAATAGGTTGAGGTACAGGACGTTTGTCGTTATACTTTGCAAGGACTCCGAGCTTCTTCAGGTTTTCGCGGGTCGTGTCCGGAGTGAAGAAGGGGAATAGACCGTAGATGCTATTTGCGGGGTAATGCCGAGGCAGATGACGGAAGAGAAGCTTAGGAAGAGCTGCCCCAAATGCACCGTTGTTTGGATCGCGAGCACAATCTTGGAAACCCCATACGGTCAAATTGCCAGCTGTGTATGCGAAAAGCGTTCAGTATGGCCGAATCATTGTAAATTTATCCTACGTACGAGTGTAATCTGTGGTGTAGAACCTATCACCTGGATGTCATAGATGCATTAGTACATATGTATGTCTCTGAGACACGCGAAGAGTTGACACTTACCACGAACCAAGGCAATGGCGTCGCCGAGGATAGCACGAGTCATTGTGTATCCACAGCAAATACCTGATCCAGGCCCCAAAGGAATGATCTCCTCAGCTTGCAAACCAGGATACAGCTCCAAATTATCGATGTGGCCATACAATTGCCTTGCTGCGTTCTGGTGGTAAGATGAGTGAGTGCGAGTGCCTTGCACAATAGATAGAATATGTACCGCAATAGTGGGGTCTCGATTCCAATCCTCGAAGTCAGCGAATTGCTTGAGACCAAGGAACTTTCGGAATTCATTCATCGTGCAAACTCCCCAGTTTCGAGCCTGTTGAATAGCGAGAATCTCGATGATGCGAAGTACGGGCGGTGTACCACGAGCTCGATAAGAGCCAGCTACTTTCTCTGTGGCATCTTGGAGAACTTGCGCGAGATCATCGTCACTGAATTTACCGTCTGGACCACGCTTTAAACTAGGAGAAAAGGACAAGTGAGCGGTATGCTTGGGCGTCGTTATGTGAGATGCGCACCCTCCAAATGTCCTGGTCCGAGGATTTGGGTCCACCTCCCTCCATGCATTTGCCACGCCAGGAAGGAAGTCACTGAGTTCCAGTTCGGAGGGTGCCTTGCCATTGAAAACTTTCGAGAACAGTTCTTCGGTCCATTTTATATCCTTTTCTGCGGTAGTTGAATGCCACTGCCAGGAGCGAAGGTGTAAGTTACGTGGAACGAAACCCATAAGCAGTATTTCACGCACTCGATACAGAAGGTTAAACTCTACTGAGCAGTGGTTGCCTTCCCCCCTGCTGACGGGGCCATCAGGCAAGTTAATGGGCTAGGCAGAGTGGTCAGCCGTTGTGGGTCTTGAGACCAGGAAAACCTGACTCACATCAAATGGATTCATGGACCAGCTGTTGCCTTCCCGGCCAAGGCCAAGGAATCCAGCGACGTAGTCGCCAAAGATAGTAGACATGTAGTGACCGCAACTTCGATGCACATGAGTACACCATTATCGTTGAAGTCAGTACACACTCACTTGACCAGTCGAGCGGTTTGGAAGATTTCCTCGTCTTGATCTGCGCGCTTGGTTGGATCCTCTGGAGGAGGATCAGTCCATCGACCTCGTTCGTTGATTTGGAGCAGCATATTGGCGATATACTACCTCTCACTTAGCGTCATTGAGTAATCAACAACTTTGCGCACTCACATTGTGATTCCGGCTGAATACCACTAGCAACGCAGATGCAGCGGGGGGAACCAGAACTAAACGATCCTCGGCAAATGCATCCGGCCAGAGGAGACCACGGCCCGACGCTTTGTCGCGAACGAGATCTTGTTCTTGTTGGTTCCTACCGTAAAGAACAGACAGATCGAGGTAAGAGGATGTGTTATTCTTTGTTTGGTCTCTGGGATCTGTGCGGAATAGTTGATGTGTCACGAGAGAGGCATATGCAAAGGTAAGAGAAGAGTTTCCTCCAGGATGAGGCTTGAACTACATGTTGTTTAGCATGTTGTAAGTGAATGAGAAATGCATGAACCTACATCCCGCGCCTTGAGCAGTAGATCAAACACTAGTCCAGGTTCCGGGAGGGTATTCGGCGGCAGTGGGTGCTTGCTCTGGACACTTCGTGCGTAAGGTCTCCCAGCCTGACCAAGACCTGGGCTATAAGGGTTGTTCCCGCCGCCGTCTGCGGAACGGAAGGCAAATGGGTAGGTCTTTCCAGACGAGGAGTTCGACTGCGAGGAAGCATCTGCGAAGGGACCAGGGGCAGAAGTGTTTGTCCCAAGGAACGTCGCGGGCGGGTGAGGGACGGTCTCGTACAAAATAGAAACCACCACATCGTTCAATTTCTGGGACAATTCGCTACCTTGCGGCAGTCTTCCGACGATGTACATCACTTGGTTGAACTAGCCAAGCGCACCCATCAGCATGAGGGGCATGCAGCAGCGACATATCTTGATACTCACGAGACGTGTGCGATCATCAATAGCGTCCTTGTTTTTCAAGGCCTGTAGAGCTGCATTCTGTAAACCATCGGTCAGACGACGCTGGTATGAAACTGAGCAGCGACATACGATCAAGTTGGCATCTTTGAGAATTGGGCCCTTCTTAATGCGGTCCTGTATGTCTTGTGCGACCTTGTAGAGCTTGGAGTGGGAGTCATAGGGGCTGGCCTCGGTCGTGGCCTTGACTTGCCAATCATATCGACCGTCGTTGGCTTTGGGGAGCGGTTGAGTGACGTTGTGCAACGCGTCCGCGAGGCCCTGTAGCATTCGTTAGCTGAGATGAACTGGGGGGACGGCAGCTCATGCACGAACCACTATCTTGGACTCGGTGATAGACATGGCCAGGAGAAGAAGGAAGGGGAGGCGGGGGAAAAGGTGATGTGCATTCTGGACGCGCTCTGGAGGGTCTTATATGAGGACGTACGCTGCTGTCGAGGGACCGAGCGAGATGGAGGAGGAGATCTGGGGGAGAGCGCCCAATAGAACGCGTTACGGGATCATCTCGAAGGGCAGGAATGATCTTAGCCCCGATCACAGTTTACACACATGGAAGGAGATTTGGAACAGGCTGGCTGTGTCTGCTAGAAGCACTGCTGTAGTCTTGCTATAGTCCTGCTATTTCGAGGCGGTGGGAGCCCGATCCTCTCGCTTGCCAGTCGCTCGCCCTCCACTTGAGCACCTTAAGCAGTCACTGACTACAGAACTCGGGGGGACGACAGCCGGGGAGGAGAACACGGCGTTGTTGAGCGTCCGTGTCCCACAGCGCCCCGAGAGAGCATCACCTTCGACCGACACCGATATCAACGTTTCACACAATTGCTGGCGCGCCCGCATCGGTCTTTGCATCCTTGCGAGCGATGGCACGTCGCCGAACGGAGAGGCCTAGCACAGGAACGCTGCTAGTCTCGGGCCTGACGATTGCACACATCACCTCACTAGTACACAGCCAATGAGGGGAATCCATTTACGCCAAGTCGTGCTCAAGCACCTCCATGCATTCAATCCCCAATGCACGCATTGTAAAGCGATATCTGGCGACTGGTCACTCGCGAATCAGTGATAACCTCGACGACGTCAGCCTGGCTCTGCGGATGCCCACGACCTGGCTGCTCTTCCAATCTCGAAGGCCGTTGTGTAATCAACCATGTCAGGGTCTTCGAAATCAATTGATCTTCATAGCACCAAATGCAGAGCCACGTCCATGGCGCTGGGCACCTAGCTAGGCTCGTACGTATGTATACCGTGCTGCTGACGGATAAATGCTCCCGTTGCAAAGCGGCTTCCGCTCTATGGGCAGTTATTTGCGTCACTTCTCCTGGATAACATGCTACCATTCATCAATCATCCAAATGCTGAATCTGATGATCGCCTTGTACTTCGATCGACTTCTCAGTTCTGGTGCTGAGGTCAACTTGGGAGCGTAAGGTCTGTGGAGGAGACTAAGATCGAGACATCATCTAACACCATGGTGGCACTACAGGACCTGACCGTGCTGGACACCAAACATAGCCGAATTCCCCATACTGCACTGTTGCTAGCCTCAAGTGAGCTGAAGAGACATACTGAAGCATACTTCTCCAGTTGCAACCAATATCAGTGTATCTCCTGTAGTAGGATGGAAATTGCCACCTATGTGGGATTCCAACATACCGGTAGGACAGAACAATACCTTCTCGTTCGTGATAGTGATGATCAACATACCGGTTCATTCTACCGACCAACGATGAAACAAGTCGGAAGCGTACCACACTATACCGCACTCATCCTGTCGAGCCTTAGCATAGCAACTCGTTCGATAAATCTCCATAAATATTGCAAGCTTTCAAATTGGTATAGCTCTGCGGAATGATGCAAGACGGCCGAGATCTCTACTGATCGCTGGTGATACACTGCCATATTCCCTCCATATCCAACTAGCCAGGGCTCAACGGTCAAACCCATTGGCGCTATAAAGCGAATCGAGCAGGCAATGCACATTGCACATACACTAGATGGGAATTAGTTTAATGCGACATGTAGGTAAAATAAAATGACTCACAATACATGACGGCTCAAATACCGCCGAATGGGCCAGATACCGAAACTCTCGCCTCTGTGGCGTTGGCCCCGAGCGGAACATCCAACACCCAACGTGTGAACAGGTCCTAGAGGGTTATGCGAGCGGTGAGTAGATGATTTACACAGTTGACAGGACGAATGTTGGACATACAAACGCGGCTTCAGGCCGGTCCCAAGGTACCATATGCCTAGACAGTTCTTGAGTATAGATTCAATCTCAGCGACCGTGCATTGACACTCACCCTGCGGCGTACACTCTTGCGAAGGTTACATTGCCTGAGGTTTCCCCATCTCCACCAGCGCTGCGAATTTCTCCAGCGAGTGCGCCAGAGTGCAAAGTAGTCCATGGCGAGGATTTCTTCTTGGCGAACTCTTCATGGAAATTGTGTTCCAGCTTCTCCATCCACGCTTCGTTCCCCTGTGATTTTCAATGTCAATGCCACGCTCTACGTACCCGAGGGCATGAAGATGTCTGAACACATACAATGAAGTTGCACATGGCGTCTGCGTCTCCGGCGTACACCAACAAGCGAACACCTTCGTTGACAAGCTCAGGTAGCAAGGCAGCAGAATTTCTCATGCCGTCTCCTTGACCAAAGAAAGCTTGGTTAACCTCCATATTGCAAGATTCAAAATCTCGATCTGCAGGTACGCCCAATGCCTTCTTATTCGAGGCGTCGTTCATCCACGTTTCAATCCATCCCATTTGCTTGTAACACAAATCACCGTCCTTTGAGCGATCGCTGTGGTAACATCAATAGTGCGAAACGCGGAGAAAGCTGAACTCCGCTTACCACTTCTTGCGTACATCATATGGATTGACACCAGTCTCTAGATGTTTTCATAATCAGTTGAGCGACGACACTCAAATATACATCAAAGCGATTGGCGTACGTTGGACAGGCCCCATCAGCTGGCTATAGCAATAAATGATGGCAGGGACACATGTCAATCTGGAGTTGTAGTTGTAGCAACTCTGGATAAGCCTTTGACAAGTGGGCACCTTGGCGCGTAGAGAGGTGCATTGAGGACCCTCCGGATCGTCGAACAGGGGATAAGGCCCATTACACACGTAGTCAGGTACAGATGCCATTTGGACATAAGGGTCTGTCTGACCATTGGCAAGGATAATGGAAGCCAGATTCACATGCTTGAGTGTGGGATTTGGGCGCAATGTGAGTTCCTTGTTCTTGCGGTGTATCACCGAACCAATGTGAGGGGCGTATGTGCCTCCGTAACTCTCAGCAGCGAGATGAAAAGGAGCATCAGCATACTCGGGGAACCGACTAAGGAACAGCTCGATGAAGGCGTATACGTCTTCCGCAGCGGCCGGGGTGTTGTTAATCGTGGAACCGTCTGTCGAATAAGAATACCCAACGTTGACAGGCTGATCCAAGAATATCATGTTGGAGACATTTGTCCAAGAGTGGGGGTTGAGTTCAGTACTCTTGCCCTCATTAGTCACGCGGCAGGGTCCGTTCTCGAACAGCAATCCGGTGACAGAGCTACATCCTGGACCACCGTTGAGCCACATAGTCAGCGGATCCTTCTTCGGCTTGTTGCGAGACTCGAAGAACCTGTCCCGACGAGGGCTCAGTCCATATATTTAGAGAGCGCGTGAATTGGTAAGACAACAGACCAGAAGAACAAGTGCTTGCCATCTGTGATGTCAAGATAACCCGATACCTGTTTAACATTGGGGTCGCAGAGATCAGGTTCAGTGACACGAAGCTGGTAATCACTGAATGCAGGATGCGTGATGAGTTCAACTGTTTGGCCAGAGGTCAGGTATCAGGCAACGAGTAGGTACATCGAGACTTACAAGTCACGCCGTTCTGCATGACAAACTGCTTTCCATCGTGCATCCACTTCTCGACGTGCTCGTGACTCTTGTGAATACCTTCAGTAAGGAGCTCTTGGGCGAATTCGCCGGCATGCTCCAGGCCTTTGACGATCTTGCCAATGAAGTTGCCCGGCAATAAGTCATCATACTTATCCAGTGTTGAGAGCACGGCATCAAGTTCAGAAGCAGGAATAGCCTGTGCGACTGGTAACGCCAGCAGCGGTAGAAGGGAGACTGCCCTCATTGTCGTCGTACGTCGTTAAGGTGCCCCGCACCAGTACTGCGCGTTTACGCGTAGAGCACAGAGTATTTGCGCATGTTTGTAAACGTCCTATTTAGGTAGGTCAACTGCCAAATACGCTCATCAAGCTTCGAGAGCTGCACTGCTACCTGCTAGATCTTACGACAGAGAACGACTTTCGTTTCTGTGATGGTCTATGAAGTAGACTAGTTGCAGCAAAAACTCGGGCAATTCATCTTTTGTTCATTGTAGACCGTTCACTTCAAGTATTGTTATGGTTTTTAGAAGTGCCACACTGATATCGAAGCGGAAGAACCTGGGAAGAACCTAGTAGCTCAAGCTTTCCGAGCCACTGAAGTGGTGAGGGATCGAGCTCGTGAAGCTATGTATGATTGCTATAAGTAGTGCTTGCCACTCGTTTGCGGCGGAGAAGTTCATACAGCGAATACCGGGAATAGTAGCATACATGACGACGACATAGAACAGCACTGGAAGGTAACCAAAACGCCCACTGCAACAAACTGACCGCGGGAGAGGACCATATGCCATTAGAACTCAGACATCGTACTAGAGGACGGAGCAAGAATTAAGCTCGAATGACAGATAAATCACGATGACTGGGACTTACCACGATCGTCAACGAGCTGTGCCAAGGACTAACATTGCCCGTATCAGTGATGTACATCTTGTTGAAGGTCCCATAGGCAGGAGACATGAAGCTTGCCATCTTGCCGGCAGGTCCGGGAGCGCGACGAATGTTCTTCAACTTAAAGATCACTCTCAGCATCTCAGGGATGGTCTGAAGGAGATGGCAGTCAGTAACCATGTGTTGGGATGATCGGACAACAATGATAGAATCGACTGACCTGTTCAATCAAGTCCTGACCGGTACAGAGATGGAACTTCGTGCCATGGTTGATGTAGCTCTGGGCAGGTCGGCGCGGATTGACTTGGGTCGGGTTCGGGAAGTCCTTGGGCTATCATCCGAAGCACCCTGCAATCAGTGATCTCGTTCCAAACGCATAGGCAACGTGACGCGTACATTCAACTGAGCATTGCGGAAGCTGTTAACGATCATATCGCCAGGCTGTACACTGACAGAACGGCCATCTCCAAGCGGAATCGTATCGGGGGCAACGACGAATCTCAACAGTGCAGCAAATTGCGGGTTCAATCCTAAGCAATGTATCAGTGCATCTGCATGGGTATGCACATGGTGAGTACTTACTCTCTGCCTCCCGCACATAGCCACGGAGAAGCTCATTGGAAGTTGCATCAGTCTTGTCGACCAACGAGATGATCTCTGCCCGTTCTTTGGCACGTTCGTCGTCAAGGTAGAAATCGACGACATGCGCGATTGCTAGGAGATCATAACGCGTCAGCAAACGGTGAGCGCAGAAAATAATCGAAGGCCAAAGGCCAACAAACCTTGAGCGAAGTTGACGGTCGAACTGACTGCCAAACCGATAACCTGGGCGACCATCTCGTCAATGGGACGACCCGTCTCAGCAATCTTGCGCAGGAATGGGTTGCAGATCTTCTCATCCGGCTTCCAAATCAAACTCGTGACAGCGCTGAGGATACCCGTGAGTGGGTTCTGTATACAATCATAGATTAGTGAGACTGTTTTTAGCAGGTTGAAGCTAGAAGAAACTGACCGAAGCCGTTTTGGGCGCAACTTCGTTGATGTTCTTCTCGATGATTTGCAAGAGAACGTCGCTGACCGATTTCGCACCATGTCTCAACGCCCAGCCATGCTCAGGCTGAAGGTTCAGGCCGACACAGGTGAAGAGGAGGATCATCATGTCGTATGCCTCCTGTTCGGTGAACAAACCCCTCGGGTTTTCCTTTGTCTTCAAAGGCACGCCCATCACATAATCGGCAGCCCAATGAGCACAGGCAACATTGATGACGTTGCGAACAATGTCAACACGAGTGCCAGGAATACCGTCAATTTGGTATGAATGTTCTTTGATCTTGTCGGCAATCTTCTGCTTGTACCAGGATGCGTACTCATTGACCGAGTTTTTGCTCGGGAAGAGTGCATGAATCATCTGAGCACGGTCCGTATCGTGTCTGAAAGTGCAATACTGTCAATGTCCCATAGCGAGTGAGAATCAGAACATGAAACATACTGTTGTTTGCCATCGAAGGCCAAGTAGAACCCGTATCCTCGAGTCAACATCTTCAGGTCAGCCCCGTATACGGTCTTGAACTTGTTGTAGTCACTGAAGACATAGTCAATACCCTTCATGGTATCCACGACCTTCGGGATCGGTTGAGGTGTAGGCCTCTCGAAGGTGTATTGGTCTACGATACCAAGCTTCGTGAGGTTTTGACGAGTTACTTCCGGCGTGAAGAAAGGGAAGAGTGAATAGGCACTGTTGGCGGGATAATGGCGCGGCAAGTGTCGCATGAGGAGCCTTGGAAGAGCGGCACCGAATGCACCGTTGTTGGGATCGCGGGCACAATCCTGGAAACCCCAAACGGTGAGGTTCGCCGCTACAAGAGTGTATGTAAGTATTGAGAGTAATATATGGAGAGCACTCAGACTGACGAGTGTAGTCATGCGTAAAGAATCTGTCGCCACGGACGAGAGCAATAGCATCTGCGAGGATGGCACGCGTCATGGTATAACCGCAGCAAATGCCAGACCCAGGCCCAAGAGGCATGCAATCCTCAGCTTGTAGACCAGGGTACAGCTCCAGGTTATCAATATGACCATACAATTGCTTTGCCGTGTTCTAGACAAATGTTAGCACCGTGACACATATTTATGTCGATGAATAGTTAGCAAATACTGACGGCGATCTCGGGATCTGAGCTCCACTCTTCGAAGCTTTCGAATTCCTTGAGGCCAAGGAATCGCCTGAACTCATTCATAGTGCAAACACCCCAAGATCGAGCCTGTTCCATGCCGACCATTTCGATGATTCTCAAGACTTCAGGTGTTCCTCGAGCACGATAAGCACCAGCCATCGATTCGGTAGCGTCCTGAAGAACTCTTGCGAGATCATCGTCGTTGAAGCTCCCGTCAGGTCCACGCTTTAAACTAGTAACAAGACAGATCAAACACTGCCGCGCGTGAATGGACTACGGAGACATACCCAGAGAATGTCCTCGTCCTTGGATTGGGATCCACCGCCCTCCAAGCATTGGAAACAGCAGGGACGAAATCGCTCAGTTGAAGTTCAGTGAACGGCTTCCCCGCAAAGGCTTGGTTGAATATGTCTTCGGTAAATTTGACGTCTTTTTGCGCGGTCGTCGCGTGCCACTGGAACAAACGTGAGTGAGAATCGCAAACATCTATATCAGAAGTAGACATACGCGGTACAGAATGTTGAATTCAACCGAGCAGTGGTTACCCTCTCCACGAGTGACTTCTACGCCATCGTTCTTGATAGTCTGATCAAGGGGTCAGAGAGGTACGCGTTCGCTATTGCAGCAGAAACTACTCACATCGAATGGGTTCATGCTCCAGCTGTTTCCGTCACGCGGGAGACCTAAGAATCCCGCGACATAGTCGCCGAAGATCATGGCCATGAAATGACCACAGCTATGAGTGACTGTTAACGAACACGTTCACTATCATTTCTGCATAGACGGACGACCTACTTCACATTTCGCGCGACTTGGAAGATCTCCTCGTCCTGAATAGCACGCTTAAGTGGATCGCTCGGGGGAGGATCACTCCAACGGCCGCGCTCGTTGATTTTCAGCAGCATATTCGCGACATACTATTCAGGGGATTGTTAGTGTGTTATCGGTAGATGAGCGTTGCATGCTGCGTACGTTATGATTTCTGCTCAAGATGACCAATAGGGCACTCGCTGCAGGGGGGACCAGGATCAGTCTGTCCTCGGCGAATGCATCTGGCCAGAGGAGACCACGCCCGAGCTCCTTGTTCCTGACAAGATCCTGCTGCTCCTGGTTGATCCCGTACAGAATTGAAAGATCCAGGTACGAGGATGTGTTGTTCCTTGTCATGTCCCTAGGGTCAGTACGGAAGAGTTGATGCGTGACGAGGGACGCATAAGCGAAAGTCAGGGAGGAGTTGCCTCCTGGGTGAGGTTTCCACTAGACGCAAAATATCATCAACGAAAGGTCAATGTATACCTACAGAAGAAAGTGCTTACGTCTCGTGCTTTGAGCAAGCTGTCGAAAACGAGTCCTGTGTCCGGAAGCATGTTCCTGGGCAGAGGATACTTGCTCTGTACACTTCTCGCATACGGCAAACCTGCCTTGCCAATCTCTGGAATCCAGGGATTGTTGCCACTGCCATCGGCGGACCTAAACTGCCAGGGAGACCGAGGGACTTGAGGGGCGTCCTTAGCTTCGCTAGGAAGCCCGTCGAGGTCACCAGTTTGTTTCTTGGTGGTGATGATCTCGTCGTTCGGTCCAGCGGGCTTATTAGGCCTACTAGCGAAAGGAAGTTCTCCTCCGACAAAGGTCGCAGGAGGGTGGGGAACCGTCTCGTAGAGCAGAGTGATCACAGCATCATTCAATTGTTTCGAGAGGTCCGAGTCCTGAGGAAGTTGACAAAGAATCGATAGGGCGGTAGCAAACTAAGGGTAGATGCGCGAATGATAAGGTCAGACGAGTTAATAACTATGTGAGGAAGTGACATACAATCCCTTTGCGATCGTCGATGGCATCCTTGTTCTTGATTGCGTCTATGGCGGCAAGCTAGGGATGACGATGATGTTTGTGTATAAGGATGTATTGGCACGTGAACGTACAACAACTTTTGGGTCCTTGATCAGAGGGCCCCTCTTGATGCGCTGCTCAAGGTCAGACTTGAGAGTAGTCAAGACCGAGGCATGGTCCATTTCTTTCTGAGTCGCGGGGCTGGACAGGGGTTTGACCTGCCAGTCGTAACGACCATCAGGAGCATTGGGCAAGGGCCGTTGGGCGAGGTGCACGGTGTCGGCGACGTTCTACAAAAGGGTCACGTGAGTGAGGTAAGAAGGGCGAGTGGGGGCGAAACGTACGAATAGAGCAGCCATGGGAGACGAGGAAGTTGGGGAGGATGGAGACGTTTGTGTTGTTATTTCGCGGCCTTATAAGCAAGGCCTGGGTACCCGATGGTAGGAGCATAGTTGTTGGCGCAATGAAACGTCAAAGACGAGACGCGGTGGGAGGAAAGGGATAATGCAGCAAAATGAAACTCAGACCGACATCGGAATGGAAGTTCATAGGACGTCTTTCGTGACGTGAATGATGGAAGAGGTAAGTACGGCAGGGGTAGGTGTAAGTGTCGCACCGACGAGGAAGCGACCTGAGAGCGAAGTAGGTTGTGAATTGCCCTGTAAACCGACGTGGATGTGAAATGTGAATCAGGGTTGGCGAGAAAGAGCGTGCTAAAGCCGAGATGAGAGGGCCAAGGCACGATAGAGACAGCACTCAGCCAAGGTGAATTTCTGTGAGTGGCCGAGGGCTCACACATGATCCTCGAGCAGGGAGCTTCTGGGCTACATCAGCACGCCACCTGAAAGAGGTTGGCTCGGATCGGGAAAGAGAGAAGATGACAACTGAACTTGGAACCTATTCGGAGGAGAGTTGCTTGCGGCGCCCCGAGTGACACCAATGCCAGGACGCTGCGACTATTCTTGAAATCCGCGTCAGCATTGACAGGGATCATACATTCCAAACGTAAGTGCGGACGTCCTGCTAACTATGTGGAGAAAGTGACTGGCTGGACGCACGCGACTGGGACGCGACGCTATACGCGACCATCGAGCGCTGCGGTGACGGTACTCTACTGCTACATACAACCTACGCGCTGCTACTGGGTGCAAGTTACCTGGCTCGCGACCGTCGATGTGGCCCTGCGACGGCGAGCTTATCCAGGTGAAGGGTGCCGCTGTGAGAACGCAACCGCAGAGATGGAATCTCCGTCCCATTGCAGAAGGTTTGGGCCAGAATTGTGCATGGGAAAGCGTCCGCGAGCGCGACACTAGGTTGTGCAGATTCCATACTGGCTGTCACCCGCCTGCGGTTCGCCATTTGCGGCTCGCCAACCTTCTCCCTACCTCCCCACCCCGCCCCGTTCGCATTCAGCTGACTCGGCCGAATGTATAAAGCATTTCCTTGTCTGCGCAATGGCCGCCCCCGAGCCCTCGTCCCTCTGCCATGTCGTCCGAGTCGCCCTCCGTCTCCCCCCAGACGTCCACAGGAATACAGTCCTCCTCCTCCCACCCTACGGACAGTCCCCCAACCACCCCAGGCTTGCTGAGTAGCTCCCCCAGCGCTGACTTGGGCGCGTTCATACCCCCTACCCACCCCGCCCGTACCCTTGTCCTCTGCTTTGACGGCACAGGCGACCAATTTGACAATGATGTACGTTCTCTCCAACGCACGCGATCCCGATGCTGATCCCTCGCGCAGAACTCCAACGTCGTCCAGCTCTTCTCTTTCTTAAAGAAGGATGACAAGCGGGAGCAGATGGTATACTATCAGGCATGTATTCGATCATCTCCTCCTGCCTTGGTCCCAACATACTAATATTGCATTCTCAGGCTGGTATTGGCACCTACACATCCCCTCAGGTGGCCACGCCCATCATGTCCAAAATATCCAAAACACTCGACGAGATGGTAGCATGGAACTTGGACGCGCACGTGATGGGTTTGTGACTCTGTTTATTGCCCGAACATCAACTCATCACTCTTCTCTAGACGGCTACGAGTTTCTCATGCAGAACTGTACGACACTGATCATCTTCTTGACGTATCGCCCGATCCACTGACCTTGATTAGACGAGGCGGGCGATAAGATTTGCATCTTTGGCTTCTCTCGAGGTGCCTACACTGCTCGCGCGTTAGCGGGCATGGTGCACAAGGTACAACATACCCCTCCCCACGTAGTGAATCCTCCTCATACTTTGCCGTCTTCAGGTTGGTCTGCTGCCAGCATGCAACCACCAACAAGTTCCCTTTGCATACAAGATGTACACGCGAACGGACGAGGTGGGCTGGAAGCAAAGTACCGCTTTCAAGAAAGCCTTCTCCGCCGACGTTGACATCGAGTTCATAGGCGTTTGGTAACATTTGCTCTCTCAGTAAACATCTACGTCCCGCTAATCCCGTCGTATATAGGGACACTGTCTGCTCTGTCGGACTCATTCCCCGCCGTCTCCCATTCACGACCTCTAATACGTCAGTCAAGACCTTCCGTCACGCCGTCTCCCTCGACGAACGCCGCGCCAAATTCAAGGCGAACCTCTTCAACCACCCCACAAAGGAAGAGTCCAGATTGGGTACCAAGGAAGGCGACATGCCCAAATCTGACACCATCCCTGCCAATACGGGAGAAGGCGTCGTGACAGTAGCCGAAGGACAGAACTTCGGTGTCAGGTACAACGCTAGTGGTAATCTCATCGAGAACGGGATTGTAGAACTTGCCCAGGCCATTGATGGTGCCGCCCCAAAGCAGAAGGGAAAGAAGAAGAAGGGCTTGAAGGCTATGGAGCGCGAATTCTCTAAAAGCGATGGCCATAACGCAGAGACTGACGTCCTCGAGGTTTGGTTCGCCGGTTGCCATTGTGGTACGTACCGCATCCTAGTATTTCACCTATACAAAAACTCAACAACTGAGATGTGTAGACGTCGGCGGAGGCTCTGTTCCTAACGACACTCGTCACAACCTCGCGCGCATCCCTCTCCGCTGGATGATTCGCCAATGCTTCCTGGCCAATACCGGTATCCGATTCCACGCCACCCTCCTACGCACCGCCGGCATCAACCCAGACTCACTCTACCCTGTCGTACAAGTTCGTCCGGCAGTGCTCACCTCTCTCCCTCCCGATCTCCCGCCTCCCAGCATGAACGGTCGCCCTGGCACCTTTGCTCAGCAGCAGCAAACTCACGCACGTGACCTCACGACGAGCACCACCACAAGTGCAAAGACCTTGATCAACTATGCAGACGAGCAATCTCACAGCGACATCGGCAACTCGGGCGACTTTAACGGCTATTCTCGTCCTCTCTCCGAAGAGGAGGAAGATTACTACGATGCCTATTCGCCGATATATGATCAGCTCACTATCGCCAAGTATTGGTGGCTGCTTGAAATTTTGCCTATGAGGCACAAGGAGCAAAACGAGCGCAACGATTGGATCGGCCAATGGTCGTGAGTATCTATCGTCCTCTAGGTGGTTCGTCGGATGACTCATATTTTGTCGCTTTCTTAGGTGTAACCTTGGCCAGGGGCGCAAGGTTCCCAAACGCATACAAAAACGCAATGCCTTCAACGTTCATCGAAGCGTGAAGTTGCGGATGGAGGCGGATGGATTACCCGAAGGCAAATACATACCCAAGGCTCACTGGAAGATCGAACCAAACTGGGTAGACTAAATCGTGCAGAATCATTCTTTCACTCGCTTGTAACCGTATTCCCTCGATTCATCTTGTCATTCACCCCTGCTTGCTCGATATAATGTGCAATGATGGGATGCAAGTCTGAGCGCGGCAGCCTGAAGTTTCTGTATTCTGTTCACGATGCTAAAGATATGTGTCTAATGGACGTCGCATATTTATTCCGGGCGACAGACAGATTTCAGTAGCTTCGGTGAGAACATGCGAGGAATGCGTTTACTGACATACAACAAGAGAAGACAGGCTTCTCGAAATAACGCGAAGTCGATTCTGGAGCATTGAAGTAGACGAACAGAAAATACGGTAATATATGGGGGAAAAGTCAAATGGATCGATAAGAAGCAAAAGACGAAGCTGCGGGCAAATACGCGAACGAATGTCTAGACAAAGAATGATAATGCCATCGCTGGAACCAAAGGATATTGCTGGGATACTGCAGTAGCTGGGATACAGATTGTTGTACAAGTCGATGAATCATGCAATATGCGTGCAGAAATGATTGCAAGGATCGAATATTGGTGCGCCGCAAGCAGGTCGCTAGGAGATCTTGGGCAGCGGGGATAGATAGCTTGGTAAAGTCGTTGTAACGGTGCATACGTCCAAATGTTCGCGATCGACGACGACGACGCGTATTGAGAAGAGAATAAAGAGATGCCATAAAGATAATCCCGTAAAATATGTCGGTATAGGGACGTTTAGATGCTTAGTATCCGTAATATGCGCGCTGTCAGAAACCCGTCGGTTAAGAATAAGTATTGCTCGGCTTGCTCATGGAACATACCATTCTATCACTGTAACGACGCAAATCAGAGAGAAACGTGCATGTAAGGGTTCAAGTACGTACAAGAGCCAAATAACTTTGGAGCCAGTCTTGCATCCACGAAGCGTCACAATGTGTCCCCGAATGGAGTCATACAATAAAGCTCGTTGATCCTTATCAGCCTGCCTCAGTTGTGAGTACATTTACGCGATTTGACTGAAAAGACTGGTACAAACGTTGGGTAAGACGCTCGCGATGAGCTGGCTGCCGGTAACTGAGAGAGCAAGATCGACAATCATTGCGCGACGACCTCTGAAATATAAGGGATCAGACTCTGCCGATTGCGCGAAGACGGTTAAAACCTACCCTTTAGCAGGTTCACACATGCGTTTGATGATTCGATCCAGTGTTTCTTTGCCGCCTTCCTTGAGAGCCTTCGTTATTGACTTGGAGCCTTGCTCGTTCACGGCGAACTCTGAGAGACCAGATATGAGATGATCCAAAGTCATGTTGCGATGCTTCGGCGAGCCGTGCTCTAAGACTATTCAAGCGTTAAAGGTGGCGACGACCCGAAGCGGTGGAAATACTCTTACTGTGTTGTACGCAATAGGAACCCCATTGACTCTTGCACACTTCGCTGAATACGGCAGGTCCTCGGTTCAGCAATTCATCCACGATCCCATCTTTGGCAGACTCCTCAAGGTTTTCGAAGGCGTGCTGATATAAAGGCTGTCACTAAAGGAGACCTCCCAAGGGCATCTGAACATACCTGAACGACCAAAGATCCCGTCTCGTGACACGCGAGCGATGCCCACTTGCCTCTCAACGACTTGTTGACGCTGAATAGGAGAGGTCATTACGGGGAGAAACCAACGAAAGCATGTACAACATACTAAGCAAATATGGGAGGCGCAGGCGGCGTCCAAGTCAACTCCATGATCTACAAAGAACGCATGAAGTACTGTCGTTGTCAGGGTACTGTGATTGGCTCACCTTACTCCAGACATGAGATGCATGTTTGTTCACGAGAGTCTGCGCAGGATCTCCTAGTAGCAATTCTGATACAATTAGCAATCTGATGTCTTCTTCGCAATCCAATGCTTTTTGCAGAACATGACAGCCGTAGCAATTGGTAGCCAAGTCTACGACACGGCCTCTGAGATCAAGGAATCAGAGAGACGAACCAAAGATGGACAAGAATCGTACTCACCGCATGCACGAGACGATTTTGCGCCGCTCATCAACAGTAGCGGTGGCTTCGAGGCATCTTTGTACTGCCCAGTTTCCGAACCTATACAAGACGCTATGTTACGTGATACAAACGACAAGAGAGGCTCGAACGTACCTATGTGCCATCATTTCGAAACCACGAGCGCATATAGCGTCCACGATTTTTGACCTTTCTTCCGAGTCGGCTACTTTCAACTTTTGCTGCAGAAATATGGACGCTTGCTGGTCCGACGATTTGATTATTCGTGAGACAAAGAGATGGTAGGGCGGGGTGGATGAAGGGTGCAGAAGTGAAAGAAAGTTGATGGGCTGCATAAACAATGTCCAAGGTCAATACGATGGCCTAAGAGGGGGAATGCGATACGAACCTCGTGGGCATGGGATATTGGTTGCAATGGTGGTTCTGGATAGCCACGGAAGACACTGGCAGGGGTAGGTGCAGGGTCAAAAGCAAGCTCCTGGTCCTGGCGAAATTGGTCCTCTAACTTCGTCCACTCGGAGGTAAACTTTGCGCGTTGCGATCCCCACAAGTACGAGGAGAGGGGAGCGGAATCCCCACGAAATCCCGTGGAGGGAGGTTGAGTGGGGAAAGTTTTGGAGAACTGGACGGGAGAGGCGTCCTCGCGAAAGGGCTCGAAGAATGGGGGATTGTTGTGTCTATTCTGCTGCACGACCCGGGGCTGGTACTGTTGGAACGATCCGTAGTCACCATCGTTGACACCGTCATAATACCTATTAGGGATTCCAGTCTCAAACAAAAGACCGCTCGATGACACATTATACCCGTTCTGCAAGTCGTAAGGAGGGGCCATCTTAGAATAGAACGATTTTGCCGGAGACATGTCGGTGGGAGTGAGGAGGGCAGAGGTCGTAGAGACCGGGGAGAGGTCCGGGGATGCTGCCAAAGAGGTGAACTCGCCAGCAAGGGGATGCATCGAGGGTGGAGCAGGCGAGTTGAGATTCAGAGTACGGAAGAGCTGTTCAACATGCTGGTAGTACGATGTAAGCATACCACACCCACGCATGACGAGAAGTAGAATTACCCTTGTATCAATCTCTGGAACGCTTTTTTTGCGACCGTCGCCGATAGCACCGACGTCTTTTCTGAGTAGGTGGTCACTCGAGCCCAAGGGACCGAAGACGTCTTCGACGCTCTTCGAGGGATAGGACGAAGAACGTTGAGGCTCGGGTCTGCCACTAGTAGGACAATACGACAAATCGATATCTGCAGAGACTTCAGCTGGACGCGACCAGGAGGGCGCGGTGACCTGAGGCTGAGGGGCCCAGATGGACGACGCTGAGTCCCTCGACGGGGAGCTTGCCTCGACGACTGGGGCGAATGCCTGGGCAACGGGAGAGATGGCGTCCATGAGGTACTCTGTGCAAGTGATGATGGAGGTTGGGGATTAACCATGGCGAGAGCGCGGGCTGCGGGTTTATATGTCGTCTGTGAGTTCTCTGTCTGTCAATCCGGACGACGACCGCTGCCATGTTGTTCAACTGCTCACCTGCCTATTCTGGACGCCCTCTTGCTCGATCGAGGAGCCCCACTTGTTCCCACGGCCCATCCACTCATCTATCGCGGAGAACATACCATATATGGTGGTATTAGCCTCAGCTTTGCTTCGCAGCTTCTTTCTAAGAGCGCACGACACCGTCCTGAGGAAGCCCGGAAGAAGCAAATCCCGGGCAATTTCCTCGCTTTGGGACATTCGCATTCGACCGAGCGCAGCTGCAGGAAAAGCTGGCGTTAGGTGTGCATCACAACTGGTTAGGACCCCCACATTGACAAAGAATATTTAGGCTTGGAATAGTCCCAGGAAAAACACAGGGTTGTTCACGCAGCGAGTCACGCCTACCTGGTCCTCAGCAGGACGGACATATTGCCAACGTTGAACTGCCGGATCAATTTGTCAACGCGGGTGGCAGCTGTCACTTTAACGGCATATATTAGCTTCTGTCCCGAAACAAAATGGGATTCGGACGACAGTGGCAGCAAACATGCGGCTACCGTACACCATGCTTGTTACGAGCCCACGGATGCGCACCCCTAGCAGCGTTCGACTACCAGCAGGATTGTCATGATGAGCAGTTCTATGAAATAATTAGACACGTACTCTGGGCTGCCAGTGCTGTTGGTCGAGTTCCAAACGTAGATGTGATTGCGATGTGAAGGGAACGCTAGAGCGCTCCCGGACGCCACGACTGCCATCGATGTCTGCACGAATGCGGATCTGAAGTTGCTTCACGAACTTTGACCGGACATAGACTTTGCTAGCACCCATTTCCGCGGCCAATCATTCGTGTTCTGATATCAACTCGGACGGTCCATGGCAATTGCGAAGCAATCAGTGGCGCCGCATGATGAAGGGCCTCCAGACGCTCCAGGCCACGAGGATCTCATGCGAGCTGCACCACCCGCCGACGATGCGCAGATGCGGCGACATGCATATATACCAGAGACAATTGAGAACAGATAGTATGTTACGAACAGCCAGTACCTCCTTCGCTTCATGCTGACAGTGTACTAGTTCTGACGCTTCCTGAAGAGAACCTCGACGCCAGGGGCAGGATAGGTCTGCAAGAACACAAAATCATTCGGCGGACGGACTCCCTCGTTCGCGAATTTAATATCATAGTGCAAGACCACCCATGCAAGCATCGCCTTCAATTCATTCGCTGCGAAAAATCTACCGGGGCTATTTGGCAAAGTCAGCGCACGGGTCATGGGTCGTCGTTATCTGCTTGAAGTCGCAACTCACCAAGCATGTTTGCCTAGACCGAAAGCAATGTAGTCGGTGGAGGTGCTAACAAACTGATTCTTGACACCCTCCACTCCCTCGGCGTCCTCCCTCATCTCATAGTAACGCCAAGGGTTGAACACTTCTGGATTGTCGTAGTATTCATTATCACGATGCATGCATTCTGTTGGAGCGCCGAGGATAGTGTCTTTGGGCACCAACACCCCATTCGGAAGTCTAAAGTCCCTCAACGCTTTACGCATAACAGTGACTACGCGAAAGGTGGCACATCGCCAAATTAGTGATCAGCCAGTCTGCGCTTTCACGATTCGGTCTTACCTGTGCCAATTCCATTCATTCTTTGCGATTCACGCAAGAAGCTGTCAATCTTTCTCAACTTTCCGATAGAGAATTTCGTCCATCCTTCCGCAGTAGTGATAGCTTCAGCTTCTTCGCGCAATGGTTGAATGAATTCGGGATTTGCGGCAAGATGATATAAGGCATGGGTGAAGCTCTGGATGCGTCCAGTCAATACTGTAACACTATGCAGCAAAGAAAGACTCACGTTAGAGGACGTATGAATGGAAACGAAATCCGTAGCGAGCACAAGTGTGGCTATAACATTGATATCTTGATTCTTCGCGAGTGCCTCATCTATAATCCACTGAAGCATGTCGTTCTATGTATAAACCGTCAGTCACTCAGCGAAGGCTAGAGAGTACGAGGAATCAATGTTGCGCATACAGGCTTGTCTGTCCACTCATCTCCATACTCCCTTGCTTTCTGCAAACGCTCCTCAATCATTGGTCCCAGATACTCTATAGCCAGTTGTACGCTCTTCTGCGCATTGCTGAACCATTTGGCCACAAGGGGACGCATAAAGGCAGGGAACCCTGACATGACCTTTCTGGCTTTCGTAACCGACACGGTGTGTTCGATAGAGAGATCAATATAGCCAGGATGGCGACCTACAATAATATCCAAGACAAGTCAGTTGTTAATTCATTTGATCAATGAACTCTAGTGCCGACACATTGGGAGACCAACGAAAATCCGATTGCTTGCACGGGCAATGATCTTTTGAGCAATGGGGAGAATAACCACAGGAGTCCAGTCTGTCCAATCTAAGTCAAACTCGCAGGAAGTACCCTTGAAACGAACATACCGTTGCCGATTTCTGGGAGAAGCTCCTTGAACCCTGTTGTGACTTCCTCAAACATCTCAGGAAACATGTCTGCGAGATGTTTAGTTAGATGCGCCCGTATTATGCCGACATGGAAGGGATCTTCATGAACAATAGGTCCGAACGTGTGCTTCATCAGAATGGTCTTTATAACGGGTTTAGTGACGAAGAAAATTAGTTGCTCGTAGCTCCACTTACGTCTGAGGCCGCTCCCATGAAATTAACCTGATCGCTGGGAAGCCTACGCAACTCCTCGATAGCACTTGGTGTCGTTACAATGACAAGCCATCTGTCGAGCAGAGGAATCTTGTACATGCCGCCTTTGTACTTCAGCCGTGCTCGTTGGTCAGGCTACATTGTTATGTCAACGGTTGAACGACATTACTAACTTTACTGTATCCTTCAGCGATCCATTCGCGCGCGTGCTTCACTACTCCAAGAGCTGTCCAAGTAGACAAAATGGGCGTTGAGTATCCAATCGTTGGAATGGCGTATAGCTGAGGCGAGTGATTAGGCCCAATCGAACTCAGACAAGATGATCTATGTAATCACATACCCCCTTGGTAGTCTTCCAGCTATTGTACAGACCGACAGTGGGTATCAGGAACAATAACAGATAGAGCAATATCGCTATAAGCTCCATGGTTGACCGTATGAGAGATGACTAGCTGTTGGGTGGTTATCGAGTCCCTTCTGCGGCTGTCTGGTCCTTATATTCCCAAGGAGGGGAGCCTTCTTGACGTGTGCTAATTTTGATATACGGGAGTGAATCTTGAAGGACTTACGCTATACCCTCTGGAATGCAGGGGGCCCACGGGGTACACGTCGATGAGAATCAAGTTCCCAGTTTAGTACAACAAACTTACTTGGGCCGTGTAGGTAATAGAGAAGAAGCTGCCGACACCACAGTACTGCCATTGGCTGGGTCACGAGAAGAAGCGTGGGCGAGTGAACGGTCCCGTAGTTGCATGTATGGGAAACGGATGCCCGTGAGGGTGAGCTGGGTATGTGCACGCTTGCCGTTGATGCCACTGGCACGGACACAAAGGCACCCGTGGTTCTGAACGTACTGGAACGCGAGCATGCTATTCGGATGAATTCTTAGCCACTTCAGACCGATGTCGTGAACAGAATAACAGGGGAAACACACAAAAGATCGTAAGCGTCGACTCAAAATCCCTTCAAGACCAGTCTCGACTCTCCTGAGGGCCTTGACATGGCAGACTGCCTACTAGTAGCACCTAAACATTGGACAATCTTACCTTCGAGTTCTTTCACAGTTGCAGACTGAGAACGTCTGCAGTACCGCTCACCTGAATCTGAAATCGGTGTACACTGTACAGTATCCAAGTTATTGTGCCATAGCAGGTCCGTCACTTCCCCGCTAACACAGTAGTAGTGGCTAGCCTAAGCTTGAACGTGGGAAGGAAGAAGTTGAATAATCAACGTTAATCAACGGTAACCAATTACTAAGTTATACTAATCTTGCCCACGTGGCTTCGAACTATACTAGTACTGACTTCGATACTTCTTCCTCTTCAAAAAACAATACCTATGCTGGGTGACAGTGCCAGTGGTAAGTATTGAAGACAGCGGAGGATCTGAATGAGCGAATGAGGAGGATATATGATATACTTATAACAATTGGCAGCTGGCCGCGCAGACTTGGTCTCCCGAGAGTCGTTCCCTGCAGGCTGCCGCCTTTCCGGGACTCGGAGGCAGACTACGAATATGAATCTTACGATCTCCTCTATGCGGGTACTGTATACTACAAGCTTTGCTCTCGCTAGTACTGGCACTCTCAGCGCTCAGCGGCGTATGAAAGGACTCATCGGACAAAAATAAGTGACCTTTGTCGTAGGTAGGTATCTGCGAGGATCTGCGAAGATCTTCGAAGCGCGCGAAGTATTGT